>CM035795.1:44072046-44557046 GCA_020466265.1 Siphamia tubifer | reverse complement strand
GTTGTGTTCCAGGACTACCTAGGCTGTATCATTGACTGTGGAACTCTGCCGCTGAAGCCAGAGCAGGTCAGCACTCTATTCTGCAACATTGAAGACATCTATGAGTTCAACAGGTGAGGAACCACCCACTCTTTTATCAGGAACCACCCACTGTGTAGTGTCTCAGTGTTAAGAGGAAATGACATTAACTGTTTGATTATTCATGAACGAAGAGAGTCAATAAAGTAATGAATATATCTGAACTCAACGTGTTTGTCATAACCTGGGCTACACATGAACCTGGTAGAGTCCTGCACTGGAGCCCTAGGCCCGAGGGGCCCGACAGCCCGAGGGCCCGAGGGCCGGGCTTCGGGCCGACGACCGTATAATTACCTCGGACACAGGCCGGGCCGGGCTCGGCCACTTTTATTTTTTAATTTAATTATCAAAAAAAAAACCCGTGTTGTGTTTAAATGGAAACAATTGAATGCAGCAGCTGCTGCTCTCCACGGCACCAGCACCTGCCTTATATGGGCATACGGAAGCCTCCCTCACTATCCGATTCGCGCGACTTCCCGACTCCCACCACAAACATGGAGATCGACATAAAAACAAAGTTGAAAATGGTGAATTGAAGAGATTGAACAACACTAAGGGAAAATCTCCGTTCTGGACTAAGTTTCAACTTATTACAACCCTTCAAGATATGACAGAAAAAAAACAGGTTCATCACATTTTGAACGGGTATGTGGCGGATCCAGCAGCGGTCACAGACCGAGTTCTCAAGCTGCTGATCAAAACATGAGCGCCTATTTTAACCTGCTCTTTTATGTCCACATTGATCTGTCAGAAACCGTTATTCACAGAAAAAATAGAATGCTGTTTTTTCTAACTGCAGAGCGTTATCCCATTTTCAGAGCGGCAGATTTAATTTACGAACGCACTCAATGAATATAGCGTTCTATCACGATAAAACATTCTTATGGGAGGTTAAAACAAAAAAAGTCGGGCCGGGCCGGGTTCGGGCCTGAGAATTCTGAAAGCCTGTCGGACCGGGCCGGGCTGGGGCTCCACCCCCTCGGGCCAGGGCCGGGCTCGGGCCCAGATAATAGGCCCGTGCAGGGCACTAGAACCTGGTGTTAGCATTAGCATAGTGCTAGCAGAATCTGTGACTAATGTATGATTCACATTAATGTAGAATTTTACTCTGGAAGTGGTTCATGTAAAGAAAACTGTCAAAACACTTTATGTACTTTACTTTTATTGACAGCAGATTAGGAGGGGCTTATACAGCAGAAGAGGAGGGGCTTATAACAGCAACGTAATGACGTTATAAACTATTGAACTCTATGAACTAAAACCCATTTGAGTGAGGAGAGAGAGAGAGAGAGAGAGAGAGAGAGGAGGTGAGGACAGAGAGAGGAGAGGGAGGGAAAGTGAGGAGAGAGAGGAGAAAAAGAAGAGGGGGGGGGGTAAAATTTGCTCACCCTCTGTCTGTAATGCTTGCTCTCTCATACAATATTTCCCATGAGAAGCTGAGACAGGAAGTGTGTGTGTGTGTGTGTGTGTGTATGTGTGTGTGTATGTATGAGTGTTGGCATGGACTCAAACACAGTGATGTGTGAAAACAGGATTGTCGGGGGGTGAAATATTTGAACAGCTTCCTTCCCAACACACACACTCGTCCTCTGACGAACAAAAATTGAACCTGAAAATCACAAATTTCACTCAAATGTTCATGTTTACGGCACAAAAAACAAGTTATTTTTATGATATATCAGCCAGCCAATATGTGGGGCTGATATTTCTTTCTTTTTCTCGTATCAGTATTGGCCTTCTGTGTTGGTCAACGTGCTGTTTGATTTAGTCACAAGTGATAGAAAAGGAGGAAAAAAATGAAGGAAAAAAAGAGAAAACAATAAAGAAGAGAAAAGGGGGAGAAATAAAAAAAAAAGGATAGAAAAACAAAAGGGAAAAAAAGGATGCTGTCATTAATTGGACTGAAACCACAGTGTTGCTGTGACGACATCACTGGATGAGACAAAGCTCAGACATTATGGACTGTTGATCAATGCATTGAATCCATGACTATAACTCCCACCATGCATCTGTGTTTGTAGTCCATCTGGGCTGGAACCACACCCCCCACGCCTGTTTTCCCATCATGCACTGGGCAAAAACCTATAACTATAAACACCATAGACATATATGATAAACACAGTGACAGCATCTCTTCCTCCTCCTCTTCCTCCTGCTCTTCCTCCTTCTCTTCCTCCTTCTCTTCCTCCTTCTCTTCCTCCTCCTCTTCTTCCTCCTCTTCCTCCTCCTCTTCCTCCTTCTCTTCCTCCTCCTCTTCCTCCTTCTCTTCCTCCTTCTCTTCCTTCTTCTCTTCCTCCTTCTCTTCCTCCTTCTCTTCCTCCTTCTCTTCCTCCTTCTCTTCCTCCTCCTCCTCCTCTTCCTCCTTCTCTTCCTCCTCCTCTTCCTCCTTCTCTTCCTCCTTCTCTTCCTCCTTCTCTTCCTCCTTCTCTTCATCTTCCTCCTCCTCTTCCTCCTTCTCTTCCTCCTCCTCTTCCTCCTTCTCTTCCTCCTTCTCTTCATCTTCCTCCTCCTCTTCCTCCTTCTCTTCCTCCTCCTCTTCCTCCTCCTCTTCCTCCTCCTCTTCCTCCTCCTCTTCCTCCTCCTCTTCCTCCTTCTCTTCATCTTCCTTCTCCTCTCCCTCCTCTTTCTTCTCTCTCTCTTCTTGCTATTCCTCCCCTTCTTCTCTGCTCTTCCTCATCTTCTTTCTCTTCCTCCTCTTGTGTGTGTGTAAGCGAGAGAGAGATGTTGACATGTTTGCAATGGAAACAAATGTTTGACACAACTCCAGCACTGGGTCATATTAATATTAATATTAATATTATTTATTTATTTAAAAATATTATATTTTTGGTTCTAGATCAAAGGTCAAATGTGTCTAAAATGTGTATTGTGTTGTGTGGTTGGTTGGTACACAAACACCCTTCAACTTTTGGTTGAAGGGTGTTTGTGTAGGATTATAACACTAGTTATTATTGGATGGATCAGAATTTAAACAATGAAACAAAAATCATAAGTTGTTTTTAGATTTTTTCTTTTCTTTTTAATGTTTTTTTATTTTTTATTTAAATTTGCTTTTCAAATGAAAAAATTTAAATCGTGTGTGTGTGTTTTAGCGATCTACTGGAGGACTTGGAGCGCAGTCCTGATGCCGCTGCCATTGCTGAATGCTTTGTTGAACGGGTACGAACAGGAAACAGGAAACAGGCGCCGCGAAGACTAACACCCAATAAAACATACACACACACAAACACACACAGAAAGACTCTGTTCCTTCCATTAGTTCAACTTCAGGTCAGTCTTTCCTGACCCCGCCCCCTCAGGTCGGTCTTTCCTGATATCAGGATATATATATATATATATGTGTGTGTGTGTGTGTGTGTGTGTGTATGTATATATATATATATATATATATATATATATATATATATATATGTATATGTGTATATGTGTGTGTATGTATATATATATATATATATATATATATATATATATATATATATATATATATATATATATATATATGTATATGTGTGTGTATGTATATATATATATATATATATATATATATATATATATATATATGTATGTAGAAATGCTAATGCTAATTTTTTTTTTTGTTTTTTTTTTTCAGAGTGAAGCCTTTGACATCTACACCCTATACTGCATGAACTACCCCAAGTAAGTACTGACCCAAGAAAACTACACAAAAGTACTTCCCAGCGAAAAGTACACACAAGTACTGACCTGTGAAAAGATGGTCTGTGGCTCTGGGGAGCATTAGAGCATCTGCAACTGTCATTATCTACAGACTTCAGTTGTGGAATAACTGTATCTGTGTTCGTCAGATCTGTGCGAACTAATGTATAAAACATGAGGTGGAAGGAAAAGATCGGAAAACAGTTTAACTCTTTACAAACTGTTGAGTTTCTGGCACCATTCAGACCAGTCCTGAACACTACTGATGACATCCAAGCACATGTTTGAGCTCTGATCTGCTTTTTTTCTGTTCGTCTAGAACATGAGGGTTGAGGTCTGCACTGGCTGAAGTGGAGGGGTGGAAATGGGCGGGGCTTACAGTGGCAGAATGCAGTCAGTGACAGAAACATGGTAGTTTTAAGATTTTTAGCAGCATTTTAGTAAGATTTTATTTTTAAAAAACTAGAAAAGCAGTCTGAGAGCGCAGACCCTCACCTCTGGTCCGGATCACCACCAAAATCTAATCATTTGTTGATCTCCCAATTCCCACCATACCCTGAAAATCCATCCCTGAAAATGTAATCAAAATCCATCCATAAGTTTATGAGTTATGTTGTTCACAAGCGAAAAAACAAACAAACCAACGCTGGCATAAACATGACCTCCTTGGCGGAGGTAATGAATATTATTAAACAGAAGAGTGTTGTGTGTGTTTTTCTCTTTTCTCTCTCCTCAGTTCGGTGGCGGTTCTAAAGGACTGTATGAAAAACCAGAGTCTGGTTGGATTTTTCCAGGAACGACGAGCAACTCTGAACCACAGCTTACCTCTGGAGACGTACCTGCTGAAACCTGTGCAGAGGATCCTAAAGTACCACCTACTACTGCAGGTACCACCAAATACTGCAAACAGTATACCAAATACTGCAAAAAGTTCCTCAAGTACCACTTACTACTGTATTTAACTAGTACTATTAATAGTAGTAGCAAAATGTATTATCCCTGTGACGGGCAATTTGCTTTGCAGCCAGCAAAGATAAAAATACACATACAACAAACACATGAAAAAACACAAATGCACAATTTAAGCCACCCAATACAACAAAATGTACCTCAAATACTGGAAAAAGTACCTGAAGTAACACCTACTACTGCAGGTGAGACCCGAAATACTGCAAAAAGTACCTCAAGTGCTGCAAAAAGTGCCACAAATACCACCTATGTACTGCTAGTAAGGCCCCAAATAGTGCAAAAAGTACTTAAAATACTGCAAAAAGTACCTCAAGTCCTCTAAATGTTCAAAATCCTCCCATTATCCAGAACCAAGGCAGAATAAACCTGTGGGCGGAGTCAGAAACTGCAGTGACATTTTCTACAATTACGAGAATTGTAGAAAATCTTCATTCCACATGGTTTGATACCAGTTTGAAAGTTTTGTGACCCTCCCTTCTTCAGTTATAAATGATAATGGGATTTTGACCTTTTAGTTAATTGTGAACATGACCTTTGACCTTTACTCAAATGGATCATGCGCATTAGCTATATGTATATGCCCATGTAATTTCATGGTGATATCTCAAGTATTCAATGAGTTATAGCATGATATGTCTCTGCAGACACACACACACACACACACACACACACACACACACATACACACATAGTGATTATAATAATAAGGTGTGTTTCCACTATCCAAACTTCCGGGACTTTTTGTGGGGGAATTACTTTTGACCGGGCCATGAGTTTAGCCTGGTCTTCTCAGGCATGTGTCTCCATACAGAAACAGCCTGACAGGTACCTTTTGGTGATGTCATTATATCCCGTCAGTTGCTATGGTAATGTCACTAACAAAGCAGCAGCAGAGGAGGACATCACAAGACTAGACGTGGACTAGGGATGATGAAATTCATTTAAAAATATGCACCGCAGTGCTCCAGTCACTTTTTAAACACATGTCACACTGCCAGATGGAGCGATAAAACATTAGATGTTCCAGTAAATTCTGCTGCTAAACAAGGTGTAAAAAAAACCCTTACCGTTGTCCACCAGCCTGCAGTATAAACTCCTTTAGCCATAGCTCACCCGTCATGTCATTTTAAGTAGGTCTGTCAGATGGATAACACAACTCATCTACCGCGCTTTTGGGTTTCATGGTAACAACTTACTGTCCCAGTCTCTACCTGCTATAGAAGTTTGAGATTTGTGTTTTGAGTAAACGTTCCAAACTGGTGTGAGGCGTACCACATAGATTAACTGAGCTCTGGGTTTGCTATGAATGAATTCTGTCTTGTATTTCTTATGCTCATATTCATCATTTTTAAAGTTATGTTATGGAGAGATCACAAAGCTTCCTCTTTATAACCTACACTACAATGAAAACGTTTGTGCAGTGGAATGACTGATGCAGACTGGTTTTGTTTGTTTGTTTTTTAACCGACGGCAGAAAATTCTGACCGGACAACGTTGATGTGATCTGTCAAACGGTTGTCGTTTAACATCTCTAACGTGGACACAGACGAAGTTGAAATGTTTGTTGCGTTTGTGCTGTTGCTTTACACACTAATGGTATAAGAGACTGAAAGAAGAAGAGTTGCTCTGGAAGAAGAATTCCACAGAAACGGAAAATGGAAAAGTGAGAAATTCTGCTTCGTCGTGTGTAAAAAAAAAAAAAAAAACTACTCATGGGTTGTTTGTCATGATCTGATGATGTCATTTTGGACAACCAATCTGCACGACTTCTGTCCAGCAGCTGTATCGGGCAGCTCTGGAGTACCTACTTACAGGAACTAACAGAGTACCTACTCCAGAGTAGGTACTCCGTTAGTTCCTGTAAAAGTTCCGATAGGGCTGCTTATCGGAACGGCCGGTCATACCGTGAAGTTCCTGTAAAATGGACCTGAAGTTCCGATAGTGGAAACACACCTATAGTCTAACCCAACAAATGTTGAGATTAATAATAACATTATTATTATTATTATTATTATTATTATTATTATTATTATGGTTAGCAAATAATAATAACAATAACAAACAGAAGAAGAAAACATTTGCTACACACAAACTTTGCAGAGGAGCTGTAAAGACACTCACACACACACACACACACACACACACACTCTCACACTCACACACACACACACACACACACAGTGACACAAACATTTACAGCTTTTCCCAATAAATTAGTTCTACTTTTGACTGGATCCAGTCCAAGCCCACCTCTGAGAGACACACACACACACACACACTGTGTCTGGTTTAAACACAGGTCACCATGTGTTGAATCTGTACTGGGGTTTTCCCATCATCCTCCTGGCTGGTTTCCATGGTAACCAGCTGCTGTTCTGTGTTTGTTTCACATGTGTTTTATTAGAGGCTCATTTACTGAAACACTGGACCATGTGACCAGGGTTCAGTGGGTGGGGCCAACACTGGACCATGTGACCAGGGTTCAGTGGGTGGGGCCAACACTGTACCATGTGACCAGGGTTCAGTGGGTGGGGCCAACACTGGACCATGTGACCAGGGTTCAGTGGGCGGGGCCAACACTGGACCATGTGACCAGGGTTCAGTGGGTGGGGCCAACACTGGACCATGTGACCAGAGTTTAGTGGGTGGGGCCAACACTGGACCATGTGACCAGGGTTCAGTGGGTGGGGCCAACACTGGACCATGTGATCAGAGTTCAGTGGGCGGGGCCAATACTGTACCATGTGACCAGGGTTCAGTGGGTGGGGCCAACACTGGACCATGTGACCAGGGTTCAGTGGGCGGGGCCAACACTGGACCATGTGACCAGGGTTCAGTGGGTGGGGCCAACACTGGACCATGTGACCAGGGTTTAGTGGGTGGGGCCAACACTGGACCATGTGACCAGGGTTCAGTGGGTGGGGCCAACACTGGACCATGTGATCAGAGTTCAGTGGGCGGGGCCAATACTGGACAGTGGAAGTGCTCTTTACAGAGGCAGGAAAAACAAAAAAAACTTTACACAAATCTATCGGATCAAGTTCCATTACATTTTCAGAAAAAGTATGAGGTGGTCCAGAATAGATCCATTACATTTTGGTGAATATAGGTCAAAGGTCAAGGTCACAAAAATATTTTCACAATGATGGAGATAGGACAAATCAGGAATTTGATTTTCATTCCCGTATACTCAGTTTTACATATAACTTCTTTTTGCTCTCACTGTTGATGTGCATTGAACTATTCATCTTACAGACTTCCAATGAGCATCAGAATGTGGGTCTTTCTATTCTGCATCTTATGTGTATGGGTTCTTCTCCTATTGTTGACCTAAGAGGTCAGGGGTCACTGGGTCAATACCTAAAAAACGCAAATGGACTATGATGGAAAAGCCTGTGGAAATAGAGACGTATTTACTATTATTGACAGATAGGAAACTTGGCATGGGCTTCAAAATAACATCATGACCTTTGACCTTGAGTGACCTTAAATGGTCAAAATCAAGGTCACATGATTTTAAATGTTCCTAACTCCAAAATGAGTTTTGATAAGTACTCAGTTACAATTGTTGACAGATAGGAAACTACATGGAGGCTCCAAAATGACATCATGACCTTGAGTTTTGACCTTGAAAGGTCAAACCCAAAGTCTCTCATTTTGAGAGGAAGATGTTCATTAATCACTAAAGTGATTGTAAGGGGGTGGGGTTTGATGTACCTGGAACCACTTGCTTTGATGTGTTTTACTTTTTTAAATTTCATTTTAATGGTATTTTAGTTTTTTTTTCACATTATTTGTGCATTTTTTTTGTTTTGCTTTCAGGAACTTTCCAAGCACTTGGACAAACGCGAGTCTGGATATGAGGTGGTAGAGGATGCCATCATCACCATGACAGCAGTGGCGTGGTACATTAATGACATGAAGAGGAAACAGGAGCACGCCGTACGCCTGCAGGTCAACACACACTTTGACACACAAATGCATTTATATCAGCTGTGTTGATATGGATGGTTCTGTTCTATTCTATTTTATTTAATGATATATTTATATATTATGCTATTGTATTCTGTACTATGTTTTTGTATTCTATTCTGCACTATACCATTCTATGCTATGGTATTTTATGTTATTGTATGCCATTCTATGCTACAACCGTTCCATTCTATGCTAGGTTTTCATCACAATTCTATGTTATGCAGTTCTGTTCTACTCTGTTATATTATGATATTCTATCCAAAGTTATGTTATTGTTTTCTATTCTGTTATTTTATTCGATGCTATACTATTCTATGCTGTGTCATTCTGTGCTATTTTATTCTATTCTATGTTATTTTTCTATTCACTCACATTATTATTTAGTCATTTTGTTTTCTTTATTTATGTTGTTTTGGTGTTGGTTTGTTGTTGTTTTCATGGTGTTTGTTGTTGTTCCTTTTTCAGGAGATCGAGGCTCTGCTGCTGAACTGGAGTGGTCCAGATCTGAGTGGTTTTGGAGAACTGGTTCTAGAAGGTTCTTTTAAAGTCCACAGAGTGAAGAAAGAACGTGCATTTTTCCTGTTCGATAAGATGCTGCTGATCGCAAAGAAGAGGCTGGAACACTTCATCTACAGCACACACATATTTGTGAGTTTATCCTAGAACGTGAAGAGAACATGTGGGTAACTTGGAGAACATTTGGAGAACATGAGAATGTGTGGAGAACATGAGGAACTCTGGGAAGGAAGGTTTTTATAGTTTATTTATTTGTTTGTTTATTTTAAATGTTCTTTTTTTCTTTTACATTTTTCTTTTAATTTTTATTCATGTTTTATTTATTTAATATTTTTACATTAAAAAAATATTTTTTATTAGAACAAAACAAAAAAGAAAGAAGGGGTTAAACTAGAACATGTGGAGAACAGAGGACCCTTAAGAAGGAAAGGGTTATTTTGTTTTTTCTTTTTTTTTGTAACTATTTCTATTTATTTATTTATATAAAGGATATTTAAAGTACATTTTAAGGACATTTTAAAGGCTGCTAAAATATTTTAAAGCCGCTGATTCAACATCACTGACAACTTTTTAAAGTCATACACAACTAATGCACTTTACTGTTGAGTTTTTATGTGTGTTGTGTGTTTTTGCAGTGCTGTAATCTCCTTCTGGTGGACACTCTGAAAGACCCTCTGTGTTTTAAAGTCTCAGACCAGACTATTCCCAAACAGCAGCATGTGGTCCAGGTCAGAAAATAGTAAATGATGAAGATGCAGATGCGGTAGAAGTGCATATATATATATATATATATATATATATAATATTTAATGAGGTTTAAGTTTAATACAAGTTTGATTCTTTTCTATTAGAATGAATTTGTGACTAATATTCATTCATGGATTTAAAATGCAGTGATTTTGTGTTTGTTTGATTCCAGACAAAGAACCAGGAGGAGAAGAGGCTTTGGGTTCATTACCTCAAACGACTGATTGTAGAAAACCACCCCATGTCGCTGCCACAAAAGGTAAAACATATATATATATATATATATATATATATATATATATATATATATTAAAAGCAACTGGGGAAAAAAACAGGAAAAACCCAGACATTTTTTTTTACTATTTCTGACCCTTGTTTTCATCTGTTCACTTTAATATTCATCTGTGGTTTTTATTTAGTTTTTATTATTTTGTTATATCTATTTTATTTTAGAATCAGGATCCAACTGACAAAATGATTAGCAAATTAAGTTCAGTTCACTTCAATTCATTTTCGAACACACAAAATTATCAAAACATCAATTCACATGGTCAACAAAAAGAAAGAAAGAAAGAAAGAAAGAAAGAAAGAAAGAAAGAAAGAAAGAAAGAAAATATACTATTAACAAGTGGTGCCAGGCACAACAAACCCTGCCCCCTTACAAACATTTTACTTGATTTGCCCTATCTCTTATCATGGTGAAAACACATTTTTGGTTATTGTAACCCTGACCTTTGACCTATATTCACCAAAATATTATGGGAACTATTCTGGAACACCTTGCACCTTTCCTGACAATTTCATGGAAATTGGTCCAGTAGTTTTTGAGTAAAGCTGCCACCCCTCTCTGCTCTCATGTGTATATATATATATATATATATATATATATATATATATATATATATATATATATATATATATATATATATATATAATTACTTTTTTTTCTCTTCTTCTTTTATTGATATACTATATGTTGAATGTTGCAGCATTACACCGAGACAAATTCCTAGTTGTATACTACATGTGTACTATACAAACAATGGCAATAAAACTCTTTCTGATTCTGATTCTGATTCTGCCTTTGGGGTAAAAAAAAGATCTCTGCTGGTCTCTGCTGGCCACTGTTGGTACTGCAGGTTTGTACTGAAAGTCTGTTAAACCACCCGAACTAGACCAGAACCACATCAGACCCAGATCTGAACCAAACTGTTCCCTTTTTCTTATTTGAATCTGAGATTAAAAAAAAAATAAAAAAAACTAAACAGAAAAATACATGAACAGGCACAACAAACCCCTCCCACTTTGCAAACATTTTAGCTCTTAATGGACATATTCCTCTCAAAATGTGAGACTGTAGGTTTGACCTTTCAAGGTCAAAGTTTAAAGGTCTTGATGTCATTTTGGAGCCTACATGTAGTTTCCTATGTGTCAACAATAGTAACTGAGTACTCATCACCAGTCTTTTTGGAGTTATGACCATTTAAAATCATGTGACTGTCATGTTGACTGTTTAAGGTCACTCAAGGTCAAAGGTCATGATGTTATTTTAAAGGCCATGCCAGGTTTCTTATCAGTCATTAATAGTAAATAAGTCTTTTTTCCCCATTAGTCAATTTTAGTTTAGGTATTGACCGAGTGACCCCTGACCTCTTAGGTCAACAATAGGTCAAAATCTATTCACACAAGATTATTATTATTATTATTATTATTATTATTATTATTATTATTATTATTATTATTATTATTGACAAAATAAAAGTGTTTGTTTGTTCCCAGGCCAGACAAGTCCTAGGAGACACCTGCTGTCCATGTGAGTCAAAAAAAAAAATCAGTCCAATTTTATGTCTAATATTGTGGGAAAGGGATTTTGTGTTTGTTTTTTTAAATCAGAAAATGTTTTTATTCGAATATATTTTGTTTGTATAATGAACATTTTGAAGATATAATTTCCTGTTTCAGCTCCTCAGTTGGACCAGGATCTGAAACAGAGTTCAGCTTCACCTCGACTGGATGACTTCCACGGCTTCCACCGAGGACGACGACAGTCAGGTTAGTGACAGGACTAGTACTAGTGTTAGGACTAGTTATGGATAGGACTAATAGTAGGACTAGTACTAGTGTTAATAATAGTTGGTATTTGTTAGTACTAGTGTTAGTATTAGTATTAGTACTAGTATTAGTACTGGTTAGTTCCTGGTGGTCCCATGTGTCTCCTGTGTTTTCCTTCAGAACCTCCAGAGCTGCTCTTGTACACGCCAGAGAAAAGCAGGAAGAGTTTTCCTTTGTTACTGGAGGGAAACCTGCAGACGTACAGACGGAGCAGAAGGCAGTCTGGTATAAACTAGCAAACAAATAAACATACAAACAGCTCCAGTAACAAATCATATTAAATCAAACACAAAACAAACATAAAAGTCTATGAAAAACTGTACACACATGTAATTATATAAGTGCATAAAAGCTTCTATAAGAACCCCATGAAAACTGTTTAAAAATCCAGGAAACAATAAAGACAATAATAAATTAAAGCTGCAAGCAGCAGTGGTTGGGACCTCGTTCCACCGCACGTTACCCATCATGACCCCCTCCACTCATTGTTTGGTTTTTATTTTAATCCTTGTGTGATTTTATGTTTTGGAATTTTTACTTCAGCTTTTATTTTGAAAATCCTACTCTGTCTGTGTTTGTGTTTTTGTTCATGTGTGTGTGTGTGTGTCTGAGAAATAGAGAGAACATATTTTAATCAGTTCTATTCACAATTTGGTATTTTCAGTAAAGCTTTTGTTTTGAAAACTGTGTGTGTGCGCGTGTCAGCTGGGTTTTTTTGTACTCAGATTTTCTACAAAATACACAAAAATATACTAAGGAACACAAAACATGTTAAAATTCACACCAAAAAACAAACTAAAAATCCAAAAGGTATTTAAAAACTATTCTAAAATACAGAAAAACACCAAGAAATGTGACAAAATATCCAACACATAATAAAACTAGAGAGTCCAGACTCCACCACATTTTTGTAAATATTTTTCATATACTTTTACTTTTTTCCATTAAAACAAAGGGAACATGTGTTTGTTCTCATTTCATACAGATTATTTGTTTTGTTGGGTTTTTTTTTGTTACTGGTTCTGATTTATTTCTTTCTATTCATATTGAGCTGAATTTTCCATTTCCCGTATTTGTCTGGTGTGGGGGAGTGATGGCCTGATCCGATAAATGAGAAGGTTGATTAGAATGAATGAATTTGGAAAAACAAGTTGAATCTGAGCCACGTTTCCATAGAAAAGGGTTCATTTTCTCTGTGTTTGTGTTTCAGCTCCGGCCAAAGACATCGAAGCTGCGTTTGTTCCTGGAGGTAAGAGAAAGAAACTAGACTAGAAAGATACACATGTGCCCCTGGACGCCACCGATCACCACCTCTGTGTGCAAGATAACTTCTTGAGATATCTTGCACACAGACAGACAGACAAACAGACAGACAAACATTGGCAAAAACATAACTCTGTCCCTGGTGGAGGAACTATGATATATACACCAGAGTTTGGACTTGTTTTCCTGACCTGCAAAGAACAAACAAACATTAAAAAAAAGTTGTAAAATATAACAAAGCATGCAATTTTATAAAGTTGTAAAATATAAGAGGTAAAACATGCAATTTTATAAAGTTGTAAAATATAAGAGGTAAAACATGCAATTTTATGAGATAATGTAACACAGTGGTACCTGCACTTACGAAATTAATTCATTCCAGAAGTGGTTTCGTACCGTGAATTTTTCGTAAATAGTCGCATTTTACATATAAAAGGCCTGATTCATTCCAAGGCCTCCAATAATACCCCTTAAACCTTTTAAAAATTATAGAAGTATACATATTTTGTATGAAATATGTGTTAAAAGTAAAAGAAAATGTAAATTTTAGACTTAATTTATTGGTCTCAGTGGGGAAATGTGTCTTCACTGACTGAACATTAAACCATTAAAATGAACCAGACATGCAAATCATTTTCATACCATTGTGTTTGTTTTAATGGTCACTTTCACCTTCAACAATGTTTGTTGATGGATATTTGGTGAAATATCGATCCAAAGACGATTGCCTTTGACCACTTTTCGTGATCTTCCTAAAATGCACAAGGCATCCGTCGTCAAAGTGAACGACAACACGACGCGTGAAAATTTTTTTTTGGGATGTTTATTTTTTCCACGAATTTGGAAAGTTGATTAAATGTGTCCAGCGTGTCTTTTATTGGTGCTGATGGAGTGATGGCTGCCTCCTCCTTTTTTTTTTTTTTTTTTTTTTTTTTTTTTATCATTTCCTGTTTCACTTCTATTGAATGATCAAAGAAAGTGATTTCTTTGGGCTCATGATGAATAACAAATACATACTGGAATAAAGTTTCAATGAACACATTTGTAAAAACTCTGTCCTTTACACCTGTTAGAACTCTGTGATGAATGAGGGTCAAAGGTCACCAAAAGCATCATAGGTAGCTCTCTCATAGTCGATTGGATGCTACATACAGTACGTAGAGTGTGTATTTACGTCTCGGGAGTTTCATTTCGTAAACTAAATTTTCTTTCGTATTCAGAGATGAAAAATTGATGTAAAGGTTTTTCGTAACTTGGATTATTCGTTGGCTGGGTCTTGCGTAAGTGGAGGTACGACTGTGTTTTGTGAATAAAGTTCAGAGGTGGAAAGTAACTCAGTAAAAGTACTTCATTACTGTACTTATGTAGATTTATTAGGTATCTGTACTTGACTTGAGTATTTCTTTTTCTGGTGACTTTTTACTTTCCTCCCTACATTTGTTCATAAATATCTGTACTTTATATTCTTTATATTCTCAGAATAGACTCATTACTTTTTCAAACTAAACAGATGTGACAGTATGAGGAAAGAAACTGACTTTATATATTATAGTTATATGGCTATTATCTCACAATTTTTACTTTTTCTCTTCAAATTATGCATTTTTTAAATCTCATTTCTAATTTTTTTTAAATCTCATGTTGACTTTTTATCTCAATTATGACTTTTTTTCTTCCCAGTTGTTCCTAAATTTCCTGCCCATACCCACAACACTGAGTACAGTGACCCTATCCAACACAGTAACCCACCTTTAAATGCTTTATTTTAGATACTTTTGACATTTTTTCTGATTTTTCCTGGTTAAATAAGTATTATTGCATTCATGGAGGGAAAATGCAGTTTTAATTTTTTACATTTTTTTTGTACTTTATTACAATTGTGAAATTGTACTTTTTAACTTTTATTTAAGTAAAGGAGTTGAATCAGTACTTCTACTTTTACCAGAGTAGTTTTTCACACCAGTACCTGTACTTATACTTAAGTACAGAATGTGAGTACTTTGACCACCTCTGATAAAGTCATAATATTTTGAGAATACAGTTGTAATATTTTGTGAATAACATCATAATTTAAAAACAGGTGTGAAAAATATCATAATTTCTGAAAATAAATTGATGAAATATCAACATAAAAAATAAAATCTAATACAAAAAAGTCTAACTTTTCCTTCTCTTTCTTTCTTCCTCCATCTGCTATGAATTGTGGGTAATCCTACTGCTGCAGCTCTGAAAGTAAGACCACTTTCCTTCTGCTCTTATTAGACAGTTTTTGCTTTGTTTAAGTTTTCAATCAATCAGAAAAAAAAATCATCCCTTAATTTATTATTAAAAAATTAAATTAATCCAATTTGAGCTCATTTGGAAAATTTAAGCCAACAGATATCTTTGAACCAACTACAGCCCATAATATACACAGCGTCATCGTAACAGAAATGTTTGTATATATAGTGTGTTTCTTACATTTTTTTATAGACTGCAGGGAGTGAGGGTGAGTTGTGTCAGGCCGATGGTCTGGGCTCAGCAGGAAGCAGCAGCACCCTAGCGTCGTCCGTCATCGAGGTGGAGGTGGAGCCAAACGAACCCGCCCGTACGCCGCCGCCACTCAGAGTGAAACAGGAAGCGCGGGAGGTACGACAGCGCATTCTGTGTATGAATAGAATTTACTCAGTGAAATTTTATTTTATCCAACTTAAATTTTTTGGTCAACACTTTTTGTGCTGCTATCAAGAGGTGGTCCAGAATAGATGCCATTACATTTTGGTGAAAGTAGGTCAAAGGATAAAGGTCAAGGTCACCAAAAATGTGTTTCCACAATGATCAGAGATGGGGCAAAGTCTGAATTTCATTTTCATTCCTGTATACTCCATTTTACATATAACTTATTTTTGCTCTCACTTTTGATGTGCGTTGACATCAGATTAGAAGACTCGAGGTCAAAGGTCACAATACAACTTCAAATTGATTTTTGGAGAAAACTTTTGAATTCTTAATCTGAGACACTTCCAGTGAACACTAAAATGCCCGTCTTCCAATTCTGCATCTTGTGTGTATACATTTTGACCTATTGTTGGCCCAAGAGGTCAAGGTTCACTGAGTCAATACCTAAAAAACTAAAATGGACTATGACAGAAAAACCAGGGACGATAGATACTTAGTTACTATTATTGACAGATAGGAAACCTAGCATGGCATGACATTTGACCTTGAAAAGTCAAAAACAAGGTCAAATGATTTTAAATGGTTCTAACTCCAAAAAGAGCGGTGATAAGTGCTCAGTTTCTCTTCTTAGCAGCATCTTGACCTTTGACCTTGAGCTACCTTGAAAGGTCAAACCCTTAGTCTTACCTTTTGAGAGGGAGATGTCCATTAAGAGCTAAATTATGTGTGAGGGGGTGGGGTTTGTTGTGCCTAATGTTCATACTTGTATTTTTATCTTCTGTTCTTTTGAGGAGGAGGAGCCAGAGGAGGAGGAGGAGGAACTTCCTCTGAGCCCACCTCCCACCCTGTCAATCACAGAGGAGATCCTGGAGTTCATCAACCAGAGTCGAGCCAGAGAAGGACTCTCCACCATGTACACTCAGACGCTGCCCACTACCCCGGTACGTAGAACCCAGATCCCCAAACCCAGAACGTAGGATGGGACCAGAGTGACTCAGAGCAGCAACTAGCAGTCCTTATTGGAGCGTGCACAGGAATTGGGTGGTTCAGAACGGGGGACGAGGTCCATCCTTTGTCAGAACGCAGGGATAGCAATCTGTGATTATCAGAGCAGATGGGTTCTACTCTTCCTCTAACTCTCCAGGCAGTGCACACATGCACACAAAATGAGTGAGCTACAGAAACTCAACAGCAAAAAACGTCCAATGAACCAAAACGTATGAAAGTTTTTTGTAAGTTGATTGGACAGTGTGCGGGATAACTCTTTTCTTCTACTTTTGAACCTCATGCCCCTATTCAATTCACTTTTATTGGACTGATTTCACTGGATCTACATCTGCAAATGGACGTTCATTTGTAGCCTGTCCATCCATGGGAGTGGATCCCTCCTTCACTGCGGTTCTCCCTGAGGTTTATCCTTTTTCACTGTATTTTTTGAGTTTTTCCTGCCGAGAAGGAGGGTCTAAGGACAGGGGATACCTGGGACATTAACTGTTTCTGTCATCTGTTCTCTATTTCACTGATTTTTTATTTTTTTTTCAAACCAATTCTGTAAAAGCCCTATGACGCAACCTTGTGTTGATTTAGGTCTCTACAAATAAACATTTAAGTGAATTGCTCCTACACACCTGACCATTGAAGCCTTTTTCGCTGTGCACCAGTTTTGTTTCATGTTTTACGTTTTTCTATTAAGTACATTTTTTTGGCACTTGTTATATTCAGCCAATCTGAAGATCAATGAACAATGAGCTTCAGTTCAGCAGCAGATTCTCAAAGTCCAAATGAAAGACTAAAAACTAGTTTTATTTTATTTTTTTCTTGATGGTGTATACAATGTAGAAACAGAATTGCCTTTCAGGGATAAATAAAGTTTTCTCTATTCTATTCTCCATGTATATATGGAAAAAATGGACCATATATAAAATTGTAAACATGATAAGTGTTGTATTTGTGAGCAGATCAGTAAACGATCCTCTGTTTGTTCCTGTTCCAGGAGCAGATTCTGGATCTGCCCAAAGATGTGACTCCGCCTCCTAACTTCACCTGCCCACTGCTCCCCACTGCCTCCCCGCCCAGCCCACTACCCACAATGCAACAGGAGGATAACGAAGTTGTAGAGGGCGAGATCACAACCAATGGCTCCATAGAAGTAAAAGGCCAAGAAAATGAAATGACCAACGAAGAGCAAGAAGAAGCAGATGGGGATGGAGAAATGCCAGAAGAAGAAGGAGGTGGAGGAGGAGGGGCTGCAAAAGAGGAAGAAGTAAAAGAGGAGGAGGGGGAGGAGCCTGTCTCTGCCGAGGACAAAGACGAGTCAAACCAGGGAGTGAAAAGAGGATCCAACCTTAGCAAACGGGACAAAAAGATCATTGAAAAGATCCGGAATTACTATGAGGCAGCAGCAGAGGCTGAGAAGGAGGAAGGAGATGAGGAGGAGGAGGAGGAGGAGGAGGAGGAGCACGGAGGGAGAGGAGGGACACAGAGGAGGCGGAAGAGCTTCTCACAAATCCCTTCAGGTTTGGTGAAGGAGTCAGTGTCACTCTTCAGTGTGGATGGGGCAACAGAGAGCGAAATGACCAATCCAACGGCCGATTATGAGCCTGGTGCCGACATCAAATCGAGATGTGGATCTGGGGCTCTTCCGAGTCTTTCAACTGAAGCAGAAGGTTCCGGACCCAAAAGCAACCTCAGTTTGGAAGGGGATGTCAAAGATAGTCCAGAAAAACTAAGGGAAGCCCAATCAGGGACGAATGAGTCCAAAGAAGAAT
The DNA here is from genome assembly GCA_020466265.1 of Siphamia tubifer. Lineage (NCBI taxonomy): Eukaryota > Metazoa > Chordata > Actinopteri > Kurtiformes > Apogonidae > Siphamia > Siphamia tubifer. The sequence continues at coordinate 44,538,285 of CM035795.1, read as the reverse complement.
GGAACAAGACCGAAAATGATGGGGAAATAGTTGGAGATGACAGAACGGCGCCAATAACCGATGATGCTGCTGAAGAGTCAAATGGGTATGGACCAAAACATCCAGAATCCCAAGAGAACTGCATGCAAGCCTCAACACCAAAACCCAAAACCAAAAGCGACTTCACCTGGGTCAGAACCAAACACAGAGACGTCACCAAAAACCACCTGGAGGCTCCTCCCACTCAGATAAAAGTGGGTCGCTGGTCCCGTCATTCCAGGATTGTCACTGCCAACCGGGCATTGTTTGAGGGTATGGCATCCGATGTAGCCGGTATCGGTTTATTTGAGGCTGGGCCAGTGGTGGACCCGGTCTTGATGGAGAACTCAGAGCGGATCCTGAGTAAAGTCCAAACATTAGCCAAAATGTACAGTGCCAAAGCTGGTGCCATGAAGGTCCCCCTGCACCACAAACGGACTGTCCTCAACCAAAGCTGGGGCACCACAAGACTGTCGACATTCTCATCACAGACCCAAACTAAAACCCTGATCCACGGAGAATCAGAACCACAGAGCCAAAGAACATACAGACCAGAACCAGACAGACCAGAACTGAACAGACCCATAAAGCACCACAACCATCCAATCCAAATGGAGGCAACGGTTCAGAAACAGAACAGAACCAAAACAGAAATGAGGCAGATCCAAACCAAAAGCCAAATGTGGAGTCAAATGAAAACTTACAGCAAGTACCAAAGTCAAGCCACAATCCAGGAGGATCAAAGGATCCAGGAGGACCAAATGATCCAAGAGAACCAAAGGATCCACAAGAACCAAAGGATCATGGAATATCAAAAGATTGAGGAGAACCAAAGGAGCCAGGGGAACCAAAGGATCCTGGAGGACCAAAGGCTCCAGGACAATCAAAGGATCCTGGATGACCAAAAGATCCTGGAGAACCAAAGGATCCTGGAGGACCAAAGGATCCAGAAGAACCAAAGGACCATGGAATATCAAAGGATTAAGGAGAACCAAAGGAGCCAGGAGAATCAAAGGATCCCAGAGGACCAAAGGATCCAAGAGAACCAAATGATCCTGGAGGACCAAAGGATCCATGAAAACCAAAGGATCCAAGGGAATCAGAGGATCCCAGAGGACCAAAGGATTCTGGAGGACCACAGGATCCTGGAGAACCACAGAATTCTGGAGGACCAAAGTATCCTGGAGAACCAAAGGATCCTGGAGGACCAAAGGATCCTGGAAGACCAAAGGATCCTGGAAGACCAAAGGATCCTGGAAGACCAAAGGATCCTGGAAGACCAAAGGATCCTGGAGAACCAAAGGATCCTGGAGAACCAAACAATCCTGAAGGACCAAACAATCCTGAAAGACCAAACGATCCTGAAGGACCAAACGATCCTGGAGGACCAAACGATCCTGGAGAGTCAAAGGATCCTGGAGAACCAGAGCATCCAGGAGAACCAAAAGATCCAGAAGGACAAGAGGATCCAGGAGCACCAAATGATCCAGGAGGACCAGAGGATACTGAACGAGAAGAGGGCGAGTCGAGCAGAAAGCCCAGTAAACGGTGTGTTAGCGAAACCTCTTCTATACATAGAATATTTCTTTCCAGAAACTATAACAGAGAAGTAGAAACTTCAGGTACAAATGACTTAACTAGAGCTGCAGCTAACAATTATGTTTGTGTTTATTACCCCCCCCCCCCTCAAGCGCAGGCAAGGGCTATTGTTTTTGGTTAGGTTTTTTGTTTGTGTGTTTCTCAGCCACTTTACACAAAAACTACTGGACCAATTTTCCTTAAGATTTTCAGGAAAGGTGAAAGATGATCACATTACATTTTGGTGACTATGTTTTTACAATGATCTGAGATAGGGCAAATCAGTAATTTCCTTTTCGTTCCTGTATACTCAGTTTTACATATAGCTTCTTTTTGCTCTCGCTGTTGATGTGCATTGACATCAGAATCTTAAACGATGAAGACTCTAGGTCAAAGGTCACAATAAAGGTCTTATTTGAATTTTGTATATAACTTTTGAACTATTTATCTTACAGAATTCCAATGAGCACCCACAATGCTGGTGTTCTAATTCTGCATCTTGTGTGTATACATTTGACCTATTGTTGACTCAAGAGGTCAAGGGTCACTGAGTCCTAAATAATTAAAATGATCTACAACGGAAAAACAATATTGACTTAGTTACTACTGCTGACAGATAGGAAACCTGACATGCGTTTCAAAATGGAACCATGACCTTTGACCTTGAAAGTTCAAACTTATAGCCTAATTTTGAGAGGGAGATGTCCATTAAGAGCAAAAATGTTTGTGAGGGCTCAGGGTTTGTTGTACCTTGCACTAATTGTTACTGGGTTTTTTTCAGTTGTTAAAATAACCATTTAATCAAATTCAAGAAAGTAATCAATTCCAAATGTAATCTGGAGCTGCAGATCTGGATGTAACTGATCTTTTTTATGAGGTGAACTCATGCTGCAGAAAAACCTGAACTCCCCTTTGTCTTCTTCACCTTTTCACTTCTAGACTCCCAGGTGACGGTCACTGCTGAGCCCCGCCCCCTTGGTCATTTGACCGTCAACAAACAGGAGATGCTGTCCTGTCCAGCCCAGACCAACAGATTCACCCTGTCCAGGCCGCGGGATTTCATCTGTGCCCTGAACAAAGACAAAGAGTCCAGGTCAGCTGATGGCCCAACGATCCTGCCCACATCTGGGGATCATCAGCGTCATCATCCTCTTCCTCATCTGTCCTCCAGCGTCATCCCTCAGGACAAGAGCTTCACCACCGGGCAGACCTCTGCTGATGTGCCCCTTGTCTGGCAGTCCTCTGAGACCCCCCTGAAGCCCCTTACAGCCCTAGAAGACCACCACATGAATGACAGCAGCAACGTTTACCTGGAGAAAAGGTGAAAATACAAAGACAGAAGTTTAATGTTGGACAGGAAACATACCACAGGCTTTTAAAGGTTCTGGATGGTTCTGTAGTTCTTTTGTCTCATGACTCAAGACTAACTTTTTGACTTCATAGCACCAGTGCTCCCAACCCAAAAAAGTTGGGCGCACCAATGAAAATCTAGGCGCACCAACTATAAAAAGTTAGCGCTCATAAACAGACTTGCTAATTGTGCATGATGTTTATCTTTATCTGCTCTGTGATTCACCTATTATGATCAGCTGACTCCCAGTATGGATTGCATCACGACCTGCCAAGCCAGCGCAGCAAGTCCAGTAATACGTTAGGGCTGGTGTCAGTGTTAGCGCCAGTGTCAGTGTTAGCATTGGTGTTTATCTTCATGTCAGCGTTAGCACTGGTTTTAATGTTAGAGGCAGTGATAGTGTTACCATTGGTGCCAGAGTGTTAGTGTTAGTGCCAGTGATACTGTTAGTGTCAGTGTTAGTGTTAACGCCAGTGTTAGTGTCAGCGTCAGTGTTAGCTTTGGTGTCAGTATTAACACACATGATAGCCCACTGGTTTGTTGTGCAGTGTGTGTTGTGTGTCTGTTTTTCTTTGTGTGCAGTGTTTTATTAGTGTTTTTTAGGACTGTAATTTTATTATGTATTTTATTGTCTTGTGACTTTTCTTGTCTGCGAGAAGTGCTGTATAAATAAACTTTGCTTGCAGACCATTACTGAACCACAGCCTTTATGTTTGCTAGATTTTTTTTAAATAGATGTGCGGTGCATCCGTGCTTTCAAATCTAGTTGGACATCTGAAATTCCAGGCATATATGCGACTATTTCAGTCGCAGTGTTGAGCCCTGTCAAGTTGAGCCGGTACAAGTGGAAATGCAGCAATAGATAGCATTAGCATCATCTGTACCTATAACCCATTCCATCTGTTTCTTTCCTCTTCTTCTGCAGATCTAACTTGATCCACGACTCTGTAACAGAAAACATAATCACAGACTTAAACCGATGTTTGGACATACCTAAAGGTGGGCAGGGCCAGGACCAGGGTTGGGACCACAACATTCCAAGTCCATGTCCCAGACCTGAACCAAAAAAACAGCCTGAAGTAGACTGGGTTGAAGAGGTCCATGTCTCTGCACAACTATCACCCTGCCCACAGCAAGATCAGACAGAAGCCCCACCCCCAGCCCATGGAGATACAGACCCGCTCTGTTGGGAATCTGAATTCCCCAAACAAACCCAGACATTTACAGAACAACGTCCACCCACGACCTTTGACCCTAAATACTCAGTGACAGACACAGCAGGAGATGGTGCAGCTGGTGAACGGTCGCCAGTTCAAATCCAGGCTCGGCCTCCGTCTGTGGAGTGCCTGCCAGCATTCACCACCCAGAGGCCCCCCTTGGATCTGCACATGGGTGACACCACCCAGAGGCCCCCAGAGCTGGACAGGTTTCACAGGTAAGATCCAACATTACTTTAATAGCATTTGCTATCATTGTGGGTTATGTATGTGTGGGTTAGGGTTAGGGACTGTTTCAGAGGAGAATGTTTACACCACTACCCCCAAAGGCTTCAATTCAAGGGGGAAGAGCCAAGTGGTGGGCTGAGATTGGGCCAGTGTTTATAGTCAGCAGTGACATGCAGTGAGGTCAATGGTTCGGGGAGGCACTGGATATCAGAGTAAGGTCACCAGATTTTCCAAACCTGAACTATATGAACATGCGCTTACGTGGGCACATGCAAAGAAAGTGCAGTTCTACAGTGCTATTATACAATGTTTTAATCATTGGTGTAGTTTGAGTTTTGTCTAAATTCACATTCTTACGTGAGCGCACAGTGTCCACATGTAAGTAGAATATAGGCTACATACATAGTCATAACATGAGCGAATGAGTAATTGATCAATAATGTAAAGTGCTTTGAGTGTCTTAAAAAGAAATCGATGAAATGTATTATTATTATTATTATTATTATTATTATTATTATTATTATTATTATTATTATTATTATTATTATTATTATTATTATTATTAAAATGTCCCCTTTGGTGGACCACTTTTGGTGAGGGGGTAAAGGTTGAACCAGCTGTAAACATTATCTTCAGTTCTTTAAATGACTCAACATGGTTTTGAAAGTGCATTATTCCATCATATGACTTAAAGCTGTGTGAGACGAAACACGTCTGTATAAATGTTATTATTGAAGTTCCTAAATACCCTTTTAAGGCCAAAAAACACCAGAGTTTGTTTAGAACAGAAGACTTCCCATCAGTCACACTAGGATTGAAGCTTGGGTTTAGTTCTCTGAGGTCACATGATCCTCAAACAGATGTGGAATGAACATGAAGCTCAAGCTTTTATTCTGAAGGCCAGTTTTTACTGTTGTGACCAAACCATTACATTATTCAGACTATTATTCTATTTTTGGATTAGAAATTAGGGCAAATAAATACACTCTGTCAGGTAGATTTTTTTCAGTGTTCATATCCTCAGTTAAAATGAGAACCTGTTTGTTTCCATCTTTTTCATATATAATACTACAGATGGTCACATGTGTAGAATATGTGTTGAATCATATTTTCTTTAAGGTAAGAAGGTTCATAAAGTATTTAAAGTCAGTTTTTCTATTGACGTAGAATGAGCTGACTACCCAGAAACCTGTAACAAATCAGACAATTACACTGCCCGTCCAAAAATAGTTGCACATGCAGTATTTGACGGCACCACCTTTGGTTTTGATTACAGGACACATTTACTTTGACTTTTTTGCCACATAATGCTTATGTAGTGTCATAATAAGGTTTATTGTATTTTTATTCCATCCATAGTTGAATTAATTTTTGACAATTGATGATGATGATCAGACTGTTGCATCCCAAATTGGAGTCTGCACTTTTTGGAGACAAATATTTGTGTCAAAATGATCATGGTCATTCATGGTCCTTGAAGTTTTCTCTCACAAGCCTTGTGGCGTCCAATTTGTTAAATATTACAGACATGAGAGGACACTTACTGCATCAGTTAGATTAAAAGAAAATCTTGAATTAAGCAAAACAAATTCATTAAGCAAAAATAATAAAGCAAAATCTTGAATTAAGAAAAAAATGTATCTTTTTAATATATAATATTACAGATGGTTACATGTGTATAATTTGTGGTAAAGCTGAACATGTTTAATCTGAAAATGATGGTTATTTTAATATAAAATGTGTTTCTTTGTCTCCAGGGGAACAGAGCAGACGGTGGTGCCCCACCCTTCCAGCCCTCACACCTTCAGCCTCTCTTCAGTCGATAGGACTTCATCCAACCTAGTGGAGGACATGCCTCCCTCTGCTTTCAGACCCCGCCTTCGCTATCATTCGCCCTCGCCCGTTAGAGCCCTCCCCACCTCTGTCCGAACAACACCTTGCCCCTCCCCTGTTAGGGCCACCCCATCATCTTCTCCCACCCCAGAAGTCTCCAGAGAGCCTCCATTCATCAGAGCATCTCCTGGTCCCTCATCTTCATTGTCGAGGAGTTCATCCATCAGAGCCCCTCCCCCTTCTTCCCCTACACCTTCCACCTCCCTTCGTCCACCCTCCTCTCCGTGCTCATCACCCATCGCTTCTGCGTTCACCCGGTCTTTAGCTGCTTCCTGCATCAGCCAGTCGATCAGTCAGAGTATGGCCAAAAAGAAAGTCCCGCCCCTAGCAAACATAAATCCAAGTTCGTCTTCTGTCCCCCCAATACTGCCCTCCTTCCCCAAACGAGGCTCCCCTTCACCTAAACACCCACAGCCCACACCTTCCAAAGATAGACACCAACATGCCAAAGGTCCGCCGTCGTTTCTGTGGTCATCCACATTACCATCGCCGGTACCTCATCACCGTCAGACCCTCAACGCATCCCCATCCCCGTATGCTACTGCTGAACCCTGTGTAAACACAAATAACAACACCATGAGTAGCTGTAGTGTTACCGGTTCCCACAGTAACAGGGCTACTTGGCTCGCTAATGGTGACTCCAATGGCACCAGAACACAGCAAAGCTACGATCCTCTCTGGTTGGGATCGCACAATCGTGTCGCTCGGCCCTTTTCCGCATCTGAACCCAGCTCCAGAGTTCAGTCTCCAACTCTTTCCCCACCACCTGTCTCCTTTTCCCGCCTGTGTTCCCCCCCTCCTCAGCATAATTACTCTTCACCCATGGCCAACAAACCACCACATCCCCGGAGAACACGAGTAGGAAGTTCCCATAATCCACTAGGCCTCACTTTGGAGTTACCCAGGGCTTCTTCTGTCCAGTCCTCCTACGTGAGCCCACAGATTCTTTCCCCGCCTCCTATTGGCATTTCCGTCAATGTTTGGGGCAATAACGTAGCAGCACCTCAACCTAGAAACCCCAGATTCACCTCCACTTCACCTTTTTCACCCTTGTTAACCTCGCCAACTTTTCACAACACCTCTTTTCCCACTTTCTCTTCGTCTATGCGCAGTTCCAGAGCATCCTCCCCTACATCCCAAATGTCTTCCCAAACCCTCCGTAGGTCATTCTCGACCAATCTGGCAGACAGACCCCCAAGTCCAGCCCGGAGCAACCCTAGCGGGCTGCGCCACTCCTGGGCCGAAAGCAGCCGCAGATCCCTTGATCAAGGACTATTTGACCGACAGGGATCTGGTCCACCCAGTCCAAGGAACGGGTGGTCCTCATACTGCGCCTCACCATCCTGCCTCAGTCCTCGAGCTGGGCATCACTCTCCACTTTCACCTGGCAGACTTTCCTCAGGGAAAGGCAGCCTCGGTGGGCAGCATTTCACCAGTGTCCCATGGCCGGATGTGCGAGAGCTTTCAAACAAATACAATGGAAGTGATGGTCCCGATGCAAGTGTTACTTCCAGTATCCCCACATCTGCACCTTGCCCTCTGGCCTCGGTCTCCCAAATCCCGCTCCTCCTCCAATATGCGCCATCAGAGAATCCAGCAGATTGGGAGGATCCTGAACTGGAGGACGGTAACTGTCGTACCCAGCTCATTTGTGCTTACATGGGACATCCCGCCCATGAACAGAACATCTCCCCAGGCTTGACATCTCCTCTCCACAAAAACTACCAACCCCAAATCAAATCCCCTCCTAAGGTTCAACATCCCCCTACGAGCTCCCCAGTAGCACCAGTTCCCTCCCCCTTATCCTTCCGACCGTCGCCGCCTCCCTTCCCCCAGTCCTCTTCTGTCAAACCAGGGAATCAACGGACCAGCTATGCCACCACAGTTAACCTCCAAATTGCTGGAAGTGGTCGAATAACCTCCTTTAGCACGGCCCAAGTAAGCTTGACCCAAACTCTGCAGGGGGGGGCTCCCAGTCAAGAGCAACTGACCAGGAGAGTAAGCATCAATGGACTGTCCCACCTTCCGTCACCTCTTCCTCAGAACTGAAAACTCCTGCCAAAGATCCTGAGGATTTGCTCCCCCTTAACCCGATCGGACAAGAACGTGAAGTGTTCTGTCGAATTATTATCTAAATGAAAAGTTCCAACAACTCCAAGTCCTTCAGTTGTGTTGACCAGGTCACCCCCACCCCCAGAATACACCAAAGGAAGCCCCGCCTTCAAAACCAGACCAAGGGATCTACTCAACTGTCTCTAAGGAAGCACAAGATGCTTGACTGAAAGATTTTAGCTCTGTTGACATTCAGATCCCAATCTTTGCACCTTCCAGAACATTTATTTACTGAACTTTGACACAAACTGTGGCTCATGTTATAACATCTGGGCGAAAAGTTTGGATCTTAACAGAATCTCTTCAAATATTCCAGCATTGAATGTTAACACTGGGGACAAATTAAAGGAAAATTATCAAAGATGTTGTTGGCCAACGCACCTCTGCAGACACTTCGGCTAGGGTGACCAGACACGATTGGCTGAAATTTGGGACTTTTTTTTTTTTTTGATGGAACATAGACAATAATAGAAGCTACATGTTCAAACCTTTTCAAACATATATTTATTCAAAATTTGAGTTTTTCATCAGTTTTTCTGCTGCAAGAAAACAACGTAAAAGTCATGAACTAAAAATGTTGCCATGGAAATATAACAATAATTGATGGAACAAACAGGGACAATCTGACCTTCCAGGCTAACAACAAGTCTTGTCCAAATTATTATGACTAAATTATAGATCATTAAATTTTCCTAAGAAAATTAAGTAATTAGATTCATAGATTTTCTTAAAATGACATCAGACTTTAGTATTTTTTGTGCAAATGCAGACTCGCAATCACCTCCTCCCTGCTGCGTTGCGGTGCTGCTGCACTCATGTTGCTCGTTCACTAGCCTCGCCACTTGTGTTCTCAGTCAACTCAAACTGTATGAACAATTTTTAGTGTTTAACAGAAAATGTATTTTCTGTTTGAGTGTCATTTTCAGGACATTTAGGGATGGATTCAGGATCTGGGACAACAGTTTAGATTTCGGGACTGTTCTGAATTTTTGGGACATCTGGTCACTTTACTTTCATCACATGTCAGTAACAGTTGGGAAAAAAATGTAATGGAAGAAAAAATAACTACTAAGATGGAATTAAATTAGTCTCAGATCATTGAAAGTTTGCAGAAAATCTAAATGGTGCGACTTCACTTTGACGCCTGGAATCCAAACTCTTATTTATGGAACGGTGAGTTCTGCAGTCACAGGTAGCGTCATTCACATTTTCTGAATCACTTTCTGTGAATTCTACCATCGAATAGTTAATGTGTGTATTATTATTATTATTATTATTATTATGATTATTAATAATTATTACTGTTTCATTATTTTTTGCTGATTTAATGTCAGCATGTGACTGTGGTTTATGAATACGAATAGTGACGTATCAGTTTAATCCTTTTATTCTTTGATTGTATTATTTATGAAAGTATTCAGTTTTCTTCGGCACTTATTCTCTTTAAAGTCGTGTTGGTGTTTTGTTTTGGTTTTTTTGCACATCATCTTCAGCTTCTGTGTTTGTTCATGACGTGTCTGGAAAACTGTCACTTCAGACCAAACAGATTTTTGTCTGTTTTTTTTATTATTATTATCATAATTTTTTGGTTTCTTTTTTTCTTTTTTCTTTTTTTACTTTTTTAATGTGATTTTTTTTACTCTGCTAACATTTTAACATTTCCCCCAAGATTTTTTTTTTTACCTTTTTTAATTGAAACTTTTTTAATAGAATTTCTTTAAAAAAAATGTTTTTTTTTTTTTATTTTGTATTTATTTTTTAATGTGACTTTAACCCCATATGTCATCACATTTTTAAAAATTTTCTTTTATACATTTCTTTTATTTTTATGTGATTTTCACTCCATTTTGTTCACATTTTACCTTTTTCTTTTTTTATTTTTTTCTTTAAAAAAATTATTTAAATTAATTTTTGGGGGGTTTTGTTATTTTTGAATTTTTTAATATGATTTTACCTCTATGTGTTTTCACATTTTACCTGTTTTTAGGGGTTTTTCTTTGTTGTTTTTATTTTTAGCAATTTTACACAAAAACTACTGGTTTCCATAACATTTGCAGTAAAGGTGCGAGGTGGTCCAGGATTGATACTATTAAACTTTGGTGAAGGTAGGTCAAAGGTCAAAGTCACAAAAAAAAACCTGTTTTCACAAGGATCAGATTCAGAGCAAATCAGGAATCTCCGTTTCATTCCACTATACTTAGTTTAGCAGATCGCTTTTTTTTTTTTTTTTTATCTCGCTGTTGATGTGTATTGACATCAGAACCTTGAAGGACAAATGTTACTATTATTAACAGATAGGAAACCTGGCATGGGCTTCAAAATAGTGTCATGACCTTTGATCTTGAGTGACCTAGAAAGGTCAGAATCAAAGTAACATGATTTTAAATGGTTGTAATTCCAAAAAGAGTGGTGATTTGTACTCAGTTACTGTTGTTGACAGATAGGACACGCTCCAAAATGGTCTCATGAGTGACCTTGAAAAGTCAAATTTATAGTCTCATGTTTTGAGAGGAAGATATCCATTAAGAGCTCAAATGTTACTGGGTGAACAGGGTTTGTTTAAATTGAACTCACTTCTTGAGCTTTGCCCATTTTTTAAACTTATGGAAATAAGTTAGATGGTTTTTGATGGAGATTATTCACATGTTCCACTTTTTTTTAATCCACATTAAAGTGTTTTTCATTCATAGAAAATACACTGAAAATGGGAGAAAACAATAACAATAAAAAAGAGCCAAGATTTGGTTTTGACATGACAATAATTTAATGTTTGAGGAAGAAAAGAAAGAAAATAAGAAACTTTTACTCGTTTTTGTTTAGTTTTTTTTTTATTTTTTAAAAAAGTTGTGGCCATGACTGTTTTTATTTTAACAAGTATAAGGTTTGGGTTAATGTTTAATAGACAATATTTGTCATCGGGGGAGTTTTTAACCCTTTAAATGCAGAAAGTGGAACCAAAAAAAGAAGACACTAAACGTGAAACCAGTGAAATGACAGTAGAGGTGGCGGTTTTATACAGGATTTGACTGAAGTTATTTATGATATGAAAACAAAAGTATTTAAATATGTTTCCTGGTCCCATTCTTTTTTATGTACGCTGTATGTTTTCTATTTGTAAATGCATCAGTGTCAGTGAATAAAAATATTCTACAAATATATGAAAAGGTAGAGTTCTGACTGTTCTTTTCAATCCAGATTTTTACTGTTTCATATCAACATGGACACATACATACACACACGTTTGACACCACTTGTTTAGGTTTTTATTAAGTACAGACATAACAGGTTCATTTTGTTTGTTGATTTTCTTTTTGGTTCATATTTTATTTGTATTATTTTTAATAATAATAATAATAATAATAATAGTAATAATAATAAATATTGTATTAAATCATGGTTATTTGAACCATCTTTAAACAACATTTTAAAGAAAACTTGAAAAAATACCAAATAAATTAATAAAATAATAATAAAATTTCCTATGGTCATAACCAAAAGAATGAGATCACAGGTACAAGCGGCCGAAAATGAGTTTCCTTCGCAGGGTGGCCGGGCTCAGCCTTAGACAAAGGGTGAGAAGCTCAGACATCCAGGATGGACTCGGAGTAGAGCCGCTGCTCCTCCATGTCCAGAGGAGCCAGTTGAGGTGGTTCTGGCACCTCGTGAGGATGCCTCCCTGGGGAGGTGTTCCGGGCATGTCCATCCGGTAGGAAACCTCAGGGTCGACCTGGGACACGCTGGAAGGATAAAATCTCTCGGCTGGCCTGGGAACACTTCGGGATTCCCCTGGAGGAGCTGGCTGAGGTAGCTGGGGTGAGGGAAGTCTGGGCTACTTCGCTGAGGCTGCTGCTCCCGTGACCAGGATGAAGCGGGAGACGACAAGTACAAATAATAAAATTTAAATGTACATATTTTTTTTAAATGAAAGTACTTTTTAGTGCAGTGGTTAGTGTTATGGTTTAGAGCTGAGTGTCTTGTTTTATTAGTTTTTGTTCTTTCTGTCATTGTTAGTGTCTAGGCTTTTATTTTGTCATGTTGGTTCATGTTCACTCTGTCTTGTCTCGCCAGGTGTTTTCCTCTAATCTGTATAATTGAATCCACCTGTTCCTTCCCTTGTTTTTGACTATCTGGTTTCTTTGTCTGTATCTTTTTCTCCATCTGAACCCCGGGTACTGGACCCTGCTGCTGAGTTGGCCGTTTGGATTTTCCTTTCTTCCTGGACCCTGGCTCTGACTCCCTTCTGGCTTTTTGGTAACGTTATCTGGATTATTCTTTTATGCTCTGCTGGCTCTCTGGTTTTGACCCTGTTCCGTACTCTTGACCTTTCATCTGTCCTGCTTCCTATCGCTGTTTGTAACGCAGCCCTGCTGATATCACACCTTTTAATGTCATACATTATTAGAATAAATTTATCTTTAATCCACCTCTGTCAAAGAGTTTTGCATTTGGGTCCCTCTGTGTTCTGAAAAACTGTATCAGTTAGTGCCTCACAGACAGAAGGTCCATGGTTCTATTCCCACACCAGACCTTTCTGTGTGGAGTTTACATGTTCTCCGTGTCTGCGTGGGTTTCTCCAGGTTCTCCAGTTTCCTCCCACCATCCAAACACACTGATAGGTTAACTGGTTAATCTAAATTGTCCATAGGTGTGAATGTGAACGTTATTGTCTATATATGTTCAGACCTGAGATGAACTGGAGACTCATACAGGGTGTACCCCGCCTTCACCCATTGTAGCTAGAGTAGACCCCCAGTGACCCCTGTGACCCTAGTGAGGATAAAACGGGTTCAGATGACAAGACAAGCACTTTTTAAAGAAAAAAGTTTTTTATAAATAAAATTCAATTAAAGCACTTTTTAAAGCAAATGTTAAAAATTAAGCATTTTTTGGTCAGAGGCAAATGTTAGTTCCTTTGTTGTGACTGAACAAAAAAAAAGTTTCTATGTTATTTCTGAACTAATAGAAACTGAACATTTGAGCAGATTCTGAAACTGTAATGTCTGTAAAATATATTTTAAGTTTGAGGTTATGTTGTCATAAAGTAGTAGATCCTCTTCTGGTCAAATCAAAAATGTTTAGTATTTTTACATATGTGTAGCATGATTCAGGAAAAAAATAAAATAAAAAAATACACTTGTTAACAGAATCATATTTGGTATTTTGGTCCGAGTGTTGTATTTTGTATTTTATGGTCAGTTTGTTGCAGACACATTGCCTTATGCCAGAGGTGGAAACATCCCATAACACCAGAATAATTTGAACAGTTTTACAGCTGACCAAAGTATACAGCATAATAAAATAAAGCGATGATAAGACACGGTTCATGTTGGATGAAAAAACACTTTCAGTTTCTGTCTTTAAAGAAATAAAAAAAACTAATGAAGTTAATATTGCGTCACATGTCTGTCATAAACATGAGAGCTCAAATACAAATTAAATGAGCACAGGATCAAGAATTGACAGCGTATAAACATAAAAGTCAGAGGTCAAAAATAATCTTGTAGTGAATAAAGTTTTGATATCAAATTAGGGCAGAGTGCAGATATGGAAGCTGTAGTACTAATCACTCTCTCTTCCATGTTTCTCGCCCTCTCTCTCTGAAATGTTTCCTCTCTCAATCAATTTGTGAACCAGAAATACTGTACATCATGGGTGTAAAGGCCTATTTATACTCTGAAGCCAAGTTGTTTGTGACATGTTGCCGGTACGTCACATACTCTTTTGCTCCCTTCGAAGATAATTTCGCGCACCTTTCCAAAAATGTAACATCATCGCAGAAATGTAGCAGACAGTGTTGTGGTGAAGACGAGAAAAGAGACCTCTGATTGGTCCATTCTACACCCTCTGTGCGGCCAGCAACCCAGCGAGTGCCAGCGAGACAGGGCAAGCGGAGGTGCATGGATGAAACAGATTTGCAGTCAGATGCTTCAGCACAGTCTGGTGCAGGATGACTGCTCTTCGTTTGGCTTGTACATGGCAGACATTCTGAGGAAGATTCCAGTTGACTTCAGGGACGGTGTCTCCAGGGCCGCCATCTTTGACATGTACAAACAGATAGATGGTGTGCAGGCAGCAGCACAGGCACACGTTTATACACACACTACACTACACACCATGTGATATTGTATTCACTGTTTTCAATACTCATGTTCAGTTTGTTTACATTTTGCATAGTTCAGTTTTGCATCAGTGAGACTGCCCCTTGCGTTGTGGCAGTAAATTACACTGCGCACTTCTCCAGATGCAACTTGAGCATAAATGGCGGCGAAAATGTGACTCCGCCACTTTGTCACAAGAACATACAGAGGCCTTAAGACTCGACAGGACAAAGTTTGCAACCAAGTGACACATGCACAGTAGCATCTCCATTCACCATCAGTACATGTCTTCTTTAAATACCAGTAGATGTCAGATTGTCGTCATGGAGCCAGGAGGAAATGTAAGTTTAAAACATTCTTGCGACATTTGAACTTTATGCTCCAGGTGTGACGCTCCCGGCTTCATGATGACGATCTGACATTTGTGTTCTGTCCCAACTTACATGCTCGATATTAAAACTTTATTCGCCACAATATTATTTCCGATCTCTCAGTTTTATGTTTTTATGCCCTCAATTCTTGACCCTGTGTTTGTTTAATTTGTATTTGAGCTCTCATGTTATGCCATAATTGAACAGGAAACTTTATTTATACAGAACTATGAACACAAAGGGAAACTCAAAGGGCATTACAAAGGCATAGAAAACACAATTAAAGACATTAAAAATCACAAAAAAGAAGAAAATCTCTGGACCAGTGGAGTTCAATGAATGTTGAAATTGGAGCCGAACAGAGCATTTGCAGTTTATGTAGATCACAGCACAGTAATGTGGGGAAATGAACAACTTTATTTTAAAGAACAGACAAATAATAGCCTTAAAGGCCTTTGTAAATGAATAACTGTATCTTATCAGTAACTTTGTGTTGAGTAAATGTTTAATATTTGTACTGGAGCATTTGGACTTTCACTTTTATTTTCAGCTCCTCATGACGCCTTCCACTGACTGGCGTCATTTTAGTCGGTGTCCAGTCCACCCTCCACCACTATCACTCCCATTATTTATTTATTTATTCATTTATTTTTAAACTAAAATTTCCCACATAATGCACAAAGAAAGCATGCTGGGGGTGGTCTGGACTAAATATGATTTAGTCTAAATAATAGTATTATATTCCATATGTATTTCTTTTTTTTAATTGGACATTTGCACAATTGGTGACAATGGAAATATTCAACACAGCTTATTACTTTGTGCAAAAATTGTAAAGTTGTAGAATTTTCAATATATAATATATGACTTAAAACATCATAATAACATAATAACATTTTCATTTATGTGTTATATAATGAACTGAAATACAATAATATAACATAAGAACAAGACATCCAAATACAGATTCTACTAGAAAAGTGTGTCAGCGAAATCTGTCCATAATGCTTTGAGTTATCGTACTAAAAAACAGACAAACGCTGATGATTACATTATTCCGCCATTCTTTGGCGGAGTAAGAATAACATAACATTCAACATAAAGACCCATAGACCTCATGTAGCTGGCCAGTCCCTCTCATTCACGTTACTCATTTATTCAGATTCGTCGACACTCACTAATGATATTCAGTATTCAAGTGCTGGTTTAATTGTGACAGTTAGCTCTTCTCACTGCTCACATTATAACTAAGAAAATAATTAAAAACATATTACTTTATTAATTTCAGCCATCTCCTCTTCTTTTTCTCGTTAACTGGAAAACTAAATAATGACAGTTTCTCCTCATCATTTGTATTGTTTTCTGATCTGTTTAAACAGTGGCGTACACAACACTGTGGCATTTATACATGGAGATCAATATGACCAAATTCAGCCCAGCTGCTGCTTGGACCCGGATATAGAATGATGACGTAGTGACTTAAAAGCCAGATCGCAATGCATCTATACATTTCTCTTCTGTAGGTCATATATACAGATTATATCTGTTCATTCTCTATATATAGTTTTTGATTTGATTTATTTCAGTGTAAAAATAAGACAACAATGATACCATGGTACAGGCAGTAAAAACAAATAGAAAAAAACAACAACAAAAACAAAAAAAACCCCAGATGAACAAATTAGACACACATACAAGATATTTACACTGAGACTAACACTCAAAGCATTGCTGCTTATTTCCAGAGTGGTCCAAACATAAATTACATTAAGACAAGACAACAAAACAACAACAATTGTAAAATAAACAAACATCTTCCTCTGTAAATGTATATATCTTTATATTGTCCACAATGAACAGCGCATTCCCTACTCTATATTTTGTACAGACTCCGCTATATTATATTCTATCCTCTTATTATCTTATTTATATTATTATATCCTTATAGTATTTCTAGTTTGTCTTTCTCTTTCTAAGTTTGGGATAAGGAATGTACGTCTAAATAAATGCAAATGTTGTTAATAAAGTTTTTTTTTTTTAAAGATTCAAATCGGGTAAGGTCCGCCAAATATTTCTGTTCAAACGGAGTTAATGTCATTTAGCGGCTATGATGGCCGACCGAAATACGCATGCGCGGTGCAGATCGGGTAGCCTCAGTCACAGTATACGCTTCTGTGCTGGAGTTGACACATATTTTCCTCTGCTCGTTTTGTGGTTAATAAACAGTCTCATGACATTCTTGACTCCGGGGTGCTGCAGTATTTTATTTCCTGTAACTACCATCTTGTGTTCCGCGTGCTTCATTGTCATTGGTCGATGGTTGTTGTCTGACAAAGTAGTCAAGGGTGACTTGGAAATGGAAATGAACGAGTGAGAGGATGGATAGAGACAGGCAGACGGACTTTTCCAGAATTTACACCTGCCTATTGGGCCATGGGTTCGACAAGTCCGTTTGAAAACTCTTTAGAGCTACAAGACAGAAATGTGTTGGACCAAGAATCAGAAGACGGACGGAAGAAACGCTACATCCGCCGAGGTAGCAGCGAAAAAACAAGCTAGCGCCGCAGAAGGCTAATGCTAGGCTAACGGTTCACAGGTTTCCAGACCCTTAGTGTTTTTCCAGTACTCAACGAGCCTGCAGCGGGTTTTTGCTCATGGTTCGTGAGTAAAACTGTTATTAAAATTGCGTGTACACGGGGCTTCCTGCTTCCACAACTGCTGTTTTCTGTCCTTAAACTAATCCGCACCTGGTTCCGTTGTGTGAAAGCTAGTGTGTATGACACAGAGTTATCCAAAGGTATAGTCAGCTAAACAGTGATATTTTGGGTTTATATTTTAAAGTGGGATTGAAATTAAAACCAACTTGATATATTCATAATGTTTTAAATATTGTTTCGTTTTTTTTAAAAAAAAAAGTTTGCTTAAGGAGCGCTACCTGGACTCAAAATAAGCAATAATAATTAGAGGTGCCCTATTGGATGGGAAAATAGTAAGACAAAAAAGAAAGAAAAAATTCCAACGCACTCTCTTATAAGTGAAAATTAAGTGAATTATTAACTTGGCTTGGTTACAAAAACCTATAAAAACATATTAAAAATCATATTAAAAAAACCCCAACCATAGCCTTAATCAGGGAGTCTGACTTGGAATTGTTTTTTTGTTTATGTATTTTTGGGAAGACTATGAATAGATGTTTTGCTGAATCATTAACCCTTTGAATTATGACAATCTTAGTGGGGGTTACTTTGCTGAGTGTTTTTAATGTTTGAAACCCATTCTCAAAACTAAAGATAAAAAAATCAGCTATTAATAATTATAAACAAACATTTTTATTATTATTATTTTGTTTGTCAAGAATAGCAAAGTTCCAGTAATTGTATGAACGCCAGTGTGTTGGAAGATGTAATCCACTAAACCAGACCTGGGTAAACTATTCCACAAAGGGCCAGTGTGGCTGCAGGTTTTTGTTCCAACCAACCAAGAATACACAGTTTGGCCAATCAACTCTCTGAAGACTGAGATTAGTTGATTAATTGAATCAAGTCTGGTGTGCTGCTGCTTGGTTGGAACAAAAACCTTTGGGAATGGTTTGCCCATGCCTGCACTAAACCCATGAATATACAAGAGAACAGCTGTGGAATAGCTGTCCACTGTTGTGACCAGTGAGCATGAAAGGGTTAAGCATATTATGTCTAATAATTTTATGCAGTGATCCTTCATTTATTGTGGGAGTTGCATTCTAAAAATATTGCACAACAAGTGAAATCTGCCAAATATTATTTCCATTCCAGACTTTTGAATTCTGCAGATATTCATGTTGTGACTGTTCTGTTCATGTCTATTGGGGTGTGGGTGGGTGTGTGTCCATGGGAGTGGATCTCTCCTTCTCTGTGGATCTCTGTGGATTCTCCTCATTCTCACCCAGATGTGGCTCAACTCTTCTGTCCCGGACACCACCATTAGCCTGGACGGGCAGAATCCATGCTCTCACAGGTAAAACCCAGGGGCGGTGTTTGTATCTTCACTAACAGCTGGTGTTCACCTGGACAGGATAAAATCTAATTCTAATTTTCTTTTAACACATACTTCATACAAAATCGGTACATTTTTATAATTTTTAAAGGGTTTGAGGGGTAGTATTGGGGACCTTGGAACAAATTAGGCCTTTTACATGTAAATTGTGACTATTTACAAAAATTCACAGCATGAAAACACTTCTAGAACGAATTAATTTCGTAAGTAGAGGTACCACTGTATATGTTCAGCCCTGAGATGAACTGCCGACTCGTACAGGGTGTACCCCGCCTTTGTCCATTGTAGCTGGTTTAGGCCCCCACAGACACCTGTGACCCGAGTGAGGATAAAGTGGGTTCAGATGATGAGATGAGACAGTAGGTGTTGGGGAGTATGTTATGTATTCTTGTTTGGGTTCAGCAGTTGGCATTGAAAAAGCCAGTCCATCTGACGTCAGATGGACTTTAGCGTCACCCATGTGGGGTGGGCTGCACGTTTTCAGAAGCAGTAATGGCACGAAACCAAGCTGGATGCTATTATGGTAAAAGTAAACACATACAGAGACCAAGAGGGGGGGGGGTGTTCCTTCATGCATTCTGAGCCAATCAGAGACGCCTTGTCACCGCGTCATGGACATGTATGAGGAAGTAGAAGTAAGCTCTGTTGTTCCACCTCAAGTCATTTTTCTACCGTGAAAAAACAGCTGGTAACAAAGCAATCTGAACGTTCTTTTTTTAAATAGAACCAACACACAATGAATTCAATAACAATGGAGAACACAGTAATATTAATGAAATAATGATGGAATGACTCCTTTAAAGGGACAGGTGAATCTGACTACCAGTACTGCTGATGTTTGTTGACCTGGTATTTCTTGTTCTCTATTGTCTTGTGTTTTACATTCTTCTGTTCATAGCCTTTCTGTTTAATTGAGTCTGTTGTCTTACATGTTCATTTATTATTAGTTTAGTCTCACCTTCTTACCGTCTTCTGTTCAGATGTGCTGTAGTTTCTTCTTTCATATATGTTCAGTTTCTTATTTATCACCTGTTGCTGTTCATGGCATAGAACGTGATTTACTAATCTGTCCCTCCCTCTTGGAGGAGGAGAACAAGGAGAGTGAGGAGCCAGTCAGAGTGGAGGAGGAGTGAGAGGAGTGAAAAGGGAGGGGTTGGACTGAGCAGAGTGGCAGATAGATAGCGAGAGAACGAGGCTCCATGTCTGTCCCTCCGTCCGTCCACATCTGGTTGTCTTTACCTCAAATGTCACTGCATCTACAGCTAGTTTTATCCACGTGGGTGACACAGACGCACACCTGCAGACCAAGACCTGCAAAAGGGACCAGGGTCTGGGTCTGAAGACCTGAAGAAGCGACCAGGATCTGGGTCTGAAGACCTGAAGAAGGGACCAGGATCTGGGTCTGAAGACCTGAAGAAGGGACCAGGATCTGGGTCTGAAGACCTGAAAAAGGGACCAGGATCTGGGTCTGAAGACCTGAAAGAGGGACCAGGATCTGGGTCTGAAGACCTGAAAGAGGGACCAAGATCTGGGACTTGAGACTTGAAAAAGGGACCAGGGTCTGCATCTGCAGGGTTTGGCTGCTCTGGGATGGTTGGACTCCAAGGCTTTAACACTCACACACATCTGTGGACACAGATATCTGAGGACACATACCCACTCAAACTAAGCTGCTGTTTTGTGTTTGATTGGATTCCTCTGTGGAATAATCTTTCATGTTTTTTTCTTCTTTAAACTCCAGGACCATCTGACTGCAGTATTTTTACATTTGAATGCAGTATTTTTCATTATCAGTAGTTTTATTTTTTCTTATTTGTTGCAGCTTGTTTTTGAAAGTTTGATTTTGTACTTTTTTTCCCACTTTTGTTTTTAACTTTTCAGAAGTTTTGGTCCACTTGTTTTTTTTTTTTTTTTGTGGAACTCCTTTCCAGTCTAAAGCCAGTGCAGTTCCTTCTCAACCTGTAGAAATACACCTGCTTTGGACCCACCTCCTTTGACTTTGTGGGGTCAACTGGGAAGCTGGTCTCTGAAGATTCGGGACTCTGTGCAGGGTCAGGACTTGGAGGCTGGTCTCTGAGGGGCTAGTTCATGTCCAGAAGGATCGGTGAGGATGTTGGAGGATGACTGGAGGCCGTGTTATGGATGTACTGAGCTGCAGGTAATGGTTATGCTGGTCGTGCCATGCTGAGAGCGAGGCCAGTGCTCGCTAACGTCCTCCTGTGTTTGGTGTTTCTGCCTACGCTGACGCCCAGGCGGACCCAGAAGAAGACACAGATCTGCTCCCTAGACAGTATCACGCAAGTGGACAGTCTGATAGAAGAAGCACCAGCCTGGGTATGAGTACACACACATTTATTAGGGCTGTCAAATGATTACAATTTTTAATCAGATTAATCGCAAGGTTGTTTTGAACTAATTTTAATTAATCATAATGAAATCTTAATTTTTAATCTATATTGGTTAATTTTTCATGAGCAAACAGACTCAAGAAATAAGTGAATATAGCTCCACTGAACAAGTTTGTTGTAACCTAGGCAACACATTAACCTACCCAACTAATGTATTCTTTTTGTTAATAATCTGGAAGTGCTTCAAATGAAAAACAGACTCTGTCTTGCAGAGTGCGCAAAACACTTTCTTGGTCAACTGTTCTGTCTCTGGTTATGTTGTACTCAAATTTCCCACAAAATACACTAAAACAAAAAATACAGAGGAAAAATTCACAAAAAATAAAATAACATGAAAAAGTGATTGAAAAGTCCAAATTATATTCAAATCTTGTAAAATACAAAAAACCCACAACAAAATGTGATTAAAATATCCAAAACATATGCAAAAATATGAATACATATGCAGTTAAAATGTGTATTTAATGTACGTTTTTTTTAGTTATTATATATATATTGAATGACATTCTGAATACATTCATTGAACCACAATTAGTGGCCACTCTGCAATGCATTATGGGAGTTTGTGCTTGTACCGTGAGATAGATATAATTTATTGTCATTTCACACAGAACATCATAGATGCCTTGCAGACAGGAAATATGGATGCACAGTCATAAAGAGACAATAAATATCGCACATCTAAATAGAAATGTTACTGCCCAATTGCACATCCTCTATTGAAAGTGATTATTTAATGCAAAATGCACTTTTTAATGTCTTTACAACACAAATGTGTGTTGTGTGTGAGGAGACCCTTATAAACAAAAACATACACTCTCCTTTACTCCTGATCCATTTCTTGTTTCCATTTTCAATGTTCTATGCTTTGTACATCTAATGCAAAGATTAATTCGAATACCCCACCCCACCAGCTCAGCTAAACCCACCTACTGGTCACATACATTTCTGCTCAGACTCAGAGATCCGTCATTATTCTCTATCGTAGTCCCGTTGTGCATTTGGGTTCTGACCCTGGTCGCTGTGCGTTTGGGTCCGTGGCTGGCCTTACCCGGGTTAATCGGACAGGCTGGCCCATGGATGGCACCGCAAATGTGGTGTCGTAGCTCATCTGGCCAGCCTGGGTCCAGATGAAGCAGACCCAACATGGGGGCAGTTAACAGACCAGGACCTGAAGTGACTGGGGCTGTAAAACTCAGCACTCGGTCCACTCTGATTCACTCTAGCCGATTTTATTTCATCATCGTCTTTGTCTCTTTTTCTCTGGTTCAACTTTTTCAGGTTTCATTACTTTCTTCTCGTCTCAGTAGAATGCAGAAGAGAGGGTATTGCTCATTTGCATGAAAGCATGAGGTACTAAAAGGGAGTGTTTTAAAACGCACCAATGTGATATTTTGACCAAAGTATGTGGCGGACAGGTCACTGAGACACCTGAGAACTGTGTTAATGTGTGGAAAATGGGCAAGATATGCCCCCTTTAATAGTCAGATGGTGGTTGGGACTAAACTCTTATTAAATCTTGACATCCTGCAATGTCTGTCATACCTTCTGCCTGAAAACAGGAAGCAAAAATGCTTAATCGCACACAGTTCAGTTGGGGGGCACGCATGCCTTTCGCAGCCTGTTGTGTTGTCTTTATACTTTAATCTGAAGGGTCAAACATGATTTACACTAATAAAGTGACACAGGTTCAGTGAATTCCAGTTAAACGTCACAGTGTATGTAATTATCCTCCACTGAATTGTATGAATTACCACAGTTTTCATATGGTTCCAATGTTTCACCACAACAAACACCAGAACACACTTTTCTTTAGTGGACATGTTGATCTGAATATGCACTGTGGAAAACCCTGTATATATGTGTGTATGCATGTGTGTTTGTATATATGTACAAAGTTTTTATTATTACACTGATTCTTTATCCGTCTGTGTTTAACTATGCAACACTGGTTCATATTATTATGATTTTTAGTTCAAGATTGGAGAATTAGAATGTGTCTAAAAGTGTGTATTTTTATACTCACTTGGTAGAAGGGTGTTGGTGTAGGAGTTTACACTGTTTATTATTGGATGGTTGTAGTGGATGAATCAGAATTAAAACAATCAGACATAAATGAACAGCTGTTGAATTTAGACCAAAAGCAAACTGAAAAATAACCTGAGATTTAAGAACAGGGAGCAGAAAATGTTTATATTATACTCACCTGCACACCAGAGGGTTTATATATTAAATATCAGATGTGGTGTTTTCAGTTGGTGGTTGTATATTTAAACATTGGTTCATTACATTGATGACATGTACAAACATGTTTTGAAATTCCACACCTTCAGGAATGACGTTAACTTTGCTGTTAACTTTACTGGTATTCAAAGACATACAGGAAACACTAGGGTTTATTTTCTTCCACTGGTTTGACCTGCCATCACATTATACTGATGAACTGAATTAACCCTTAAACACCTGTAGTTACTGCCATCCAGCTAAACTTAATTTATAAAACACTTTCCAACAACCACCAAAGTGATGAATAGAATAATAAAAACACAGTGAAAGCAATCTCTAAGGCCTTCGCCGTTCCTTATGACCGCCTTCCCATGCGATGGCAGACACCAGCTGACCATGAGAGGACATCGCACTGTGGGTTGGGTGCGATATTTTTGCCAGAAACACACACTTTTGTATAAATATGTCAGGGGCACTATAGAATGACTTATTTGAAATGTCTGTTAAGTGGGTGTAGAAGTGTGAGAGCCAAATCTGTATTCATCTGAGCTACAGCTGTTTTACGAAAGATCAAATTGGTCAATCTGTTGGGAGCTCTATAATGTAAAATGGAAATGTATTTTTGCTAAACGGGTATAGGCCAAATCTGAGCTAAATAGGTGTTCATATGTTCAGAGTAATGCCATTTTAATAAACACACATTTCTAGGGGGTGCTATAGTGCGAAATCGCAATTTCTTTAGCCAAGACGTAGACGTCAGAGTCCAATTTCAACCAAATCAATGGACGTATGTCCAAGCTGAAACTATTTTTGTTATGGTAATTGTAATTTTTCCCAAAAGCATGACAACTTTTACCAATAATTTTGATAACTTTTGATATCCCACTTCTCAGATAATGTTCAGTGATTTTGAGCTCCTTGGGTCCAATGGTCACAGAGAAGACAGTTAAAATATAATAATTTTTCACATTTCTCAAGTGCGCTCAAAATTTTGTGAGTTTTTATGCATGTTCAGGGGATGAAATTTGAGCTCAGAGGGTTGATGACAGAAAAATAGGAAAGAAAAAAATTCAGCACCTAAGCAGGAACAATATAGCGTTTTCTGCACCCCCCCCCCCTTTCCCGTACTTGGCCTCATATGAAAGATTTTGACCTCCCCCATGTCACTGTGGGGTCCACTGTCACATGTGGAATACTTGCATTCATGTGAGTGACCCTGATTGGGTGTGGCCCATAGACTCCCATTCATTCTAAACAAGAGTAAATATGTGGTGTGTGTGTGACGCGCACGCGCTGCTATGAATGTGTGTGAGTGGTCACAGTCGTCCCTGGCGACCGTGTCCCTGGCGACCGTGTCCCTGGCGACCGTGTCCCTGGCGACCGTGTCCCTGGCGACCGTGTCCCTGGCGACCGTGTCCCTGGCATATTCATCCCCGTGTGATGACTGTGGACTCAATGGACCTTGTGCTGAAGTGTTCACAGCTCAGGCCTAAAAGCATAAACAAACCTACTTGGCATCAATAAAGTCCCTATTTATACAAGTGGTGTCTGGCACAACCCCCCCCCCCCGCACACCTTGTACCTCATTTAACCCATCTCCTATCTTTGCAAAAATCAACTCTGAAACTATACCCTTCTCCCATTCAGGGGGTGGAGTAAATATCAGAAATAATCAACAAAATGTGAAAAACTTACAAAAAAGTAAACAACGAATGTAACAAAAATCTAATTAATCTCAAAATAGTCATCAAAATGATCAAAAATCAACAAATTAATCCCAAAATGAATAACATATTCATCAAAAGGTGTAAAAATGATCAAAAATAGTCAACCAAAAGAAGAAAATAATTAATGAAAGTAACGAAAATCAAATGAATGACAAAGTGAATAATATTGTCAATAAAATGTGTAAAAATGACCAAAAATAATGAAGAAAAAGAAAATCAAGTAAATTAACTCAAATCTAGTTAATCACAAAATGAGTAAAATAATCAAGAAAATGGGTAAAAATGACCAAAATTATTATAGTTTTCTTTTTAAATCCATGAATGTCTTTGACTTGTTAGAACAGAAGAGTCTGAATTCAAAGTTTCCACGTATTTGTGTTTTCTTGGGCTAACTGTACTTTGAGGCTAATGCCGTTTGTTGTTAACTTTTAACCTCCTGTCTCTCTTCCTAGAAGTGGTTGGACACCAAACTGTACACGCCCGCCAAAGATGACTATAAGGTACGACCTGCTGCTGCTGCTTCTACACATCACACACGTAAATAAACTCAAACCAAACTGTTAGTGTTATGGACTTTTGGTGACACGATGAGAACCAACCTGCGCTGTCAGAGGGAATGAAAATGTTTAGGTCAGGGGGTAAATTCAGCTGCACTTGTGATGCGTTCAGGGTCCACACATCTGCAAGTATTTCCTTCCACCTTACCCGTTTGTTTTTCCATCCCTGTTCCTGCCCACAGGTGTCCATTCATCAACAAAATTGCAGAATATGCACAGCGTCATATTAATATCACAGCACTTTTCACCCAGTTTTTAACCTTTTTTTTTCGTATTTCATCAGAAATGCCAAAAACTAAATAATGGTCATATTTTTAATCCTTTAATTGACATGTTTGTAACAGAAATGCACCATATTTTTGATGCAAAAAAATACTCACAATCCCCCCTTATTATTATTATTATTATTATTATTATTATTATTATTATTCCTACTATTATTCTCATTTTTATTATTATTTTCATTATCATAATTTTTTTAATTCATATTATATTATCTTAATTGTAATTATTATTATCATTATTAATTTGATTATCATTGTTTTCTTTGTCATGATTTTTTATTACCTTTATTATCATAATCATAATTTTTTTATTGTTATCATTAATATATTATTTTTATATATATATAATTTTCATTATTATACTATATCATCACTATGATCATCATTATTATTACTGATTAGAAAATCTTTAAATTCACCCAAGGACAATTTAATTTGCAGTCGAAAGTGTAGTATACATCTAACATTTTGGCGAACAGCTCATCTCATATAACTCCCTAAATAAAACTGATGCATTATTATTATTAACTTTTATTTAACCACATTAAAAAACCCATTAAGGTCAGGATCTCTTTCACAAGGGTGATCTGGCAGAAACATACAGTTATTATTCCCCCCACACTCGCCTACAGGCTCTTTAAGGATTGAATGGATGATCTGGGTTTGATTTGTTTCTGCCAGGAATGTCTTCCTTCTGTTACTTAGAGGAAACCTTTGACCTCTGAGCAGCTCTGGTGTCTGATCAAGATTATTCAAGTCTGAGCATGAGTCTGTTTTTGGTAGATTTTAATCACATTCCTCAGTGTTTTTGTTGTAGATTTTGCCAAATTCAGTTAAGATGAAATCAATGAAAGATGAACACACTTTAAGTTTTTGTTTTTTGTAAAATCAACATTAAAGATGTGTTCAGGTGCCGTCGGGAACATGATCCTTGACACACGTGCATGTGAAATTACAGTATTTCTGCATTCAGGTGCTGTCGGGAGACTAAGCCTTTCGACTTTTACATCTGAAACTACATGACTGATGCATTCAGGTGCTGTCAGGAAAAGGAGCTTTTCTAGTTTTACAACTCAAATGACATTAATGCTGCATTTAGGTGACATATTTCATCGTTCCCTCACCCCAGCTACCTCAGTCATCTCCTCCAGGGGAATCCCGAGGTTTTCCCAGGCCAGCCGAGAGATATAATCCCCCCCACCGTGTGAACCCCCCCCCCATTGACAGAAAATACTGGCATAAAGTGGTTTGACAGGTTTTTTTTTCACAGAAACATTTCCAGATTAAGATAACACATTAACAGGAAGTATATGTAAATGCCTCTGCTTTTTCCCCTCTTCTCAACTCTGTGATTAATTAGATTTAAAAATTTTAGTCATTTCACCGCACTAATTATAAAAATGTGTGGGTTCTCTCCGGCCAGTCTGGCTCCGCCCACCATCCAAACAATATCTTTGATAGGTTAATACATCATTCATTATCTGAACCCGCTTTATCCACACTTGGGTCACGGGGGCCACTGGGGGCCTAATCCAGCTACAATGGGCGAAGGCGGGGTACACCCTGTTTGAGACGCCAGTTCATCGCAGGGCTGAACATATATAGACAAACTGATAGGTTAATAGATTAGTATAAATCACCCATAGCTGTAAATGTGACAGTGGTTGTTTGTAAGTAAGTAAGTAAGTAAATTTTATTTATATAGCACTTTTCACAGACAAAGCCACAAAGTGCTGCACAACATGAATAAAATACAACAATTAAATACACATAAAAATGTTTGTCTCTTTGTCCAGCCCACATATGAACTGGTCACATGTCCAGGATAAACCCTGCCTTCCCACATACGTAGCTTAGATAGGCTTCACCCCCTTTGACCCTAGTGGGGATAAAGTGGGTTCAGAAAATGAAGGACTGGGTGGATTTTTTAAAAAATTGCTTTTAAGTGTTTGACCTTGTTGTTTTTGGAGCGTTGTTGTTATTTTGTGTATTTGTTGTATTATGTGCAGCGCTTTGGTAACGTTTTTATTGTTTAACCCATAAAAAGACCCAGTGCTACTTTTATGTCACTTACCATATGAATTTTTTCATCTATTTAACCTTTCTTTTGTCACCCCTTATTATAATATTATCCTCTGTACTTTTCCATTTTTCAGTAAATACCAGGTATTTTCCTGGATTTCATTTGGTGATCATGTAGATTTTTATTATTTATATATTTTTTTTATATATAAAACTCATCTTAAAGTTGAGGGCTGTTAAATCCACAATAGAAAAAACTTAGGAAAAAGGAATTCTTTCTGCAAAGATATTAACTGAAAGTTACAACAAGGACCTCCATCCACTGTCACTGATCCAACTCCATGGGTTTTACTGGTGAACCAGTATTGTAGAAGATGACTGTTTCCATTGTAACTACAGGGCCTCTGAACATCCACATATGGTTGCTATAAATGCTATAAATATGCTATAAATAAAGTAGATTGGGTGAAAAAATGTCAGATTTCACCCAAAACTCTGTGACAATACATTAAGACACAGCATTAGTGTTTGTTATTGTTTTCCATCATACACATTCCACACATTAAGTGCACGTGTAAAAGCCTTCATTAAATCTCACGAGTGGGCAGCCCATGTGTCAGCCAATGAGCGTCAAGCAGATGCTCCAAATGCTCGTGATTTAGGACACTGTTCACCATACATGGTATCACAGAAAACAACCGAGACATGCTAATTGTAACCCTGAGATTGGAAGCAACTCTTAATTTTAGACGGGAACGGGTCAATCGACAGGAAAGCACAGCTGAGGTGGGGAGACATAAAATAACCTAGATAAGCACCCAGCCGATAAAAACAAATGCACATGGCTTTATCTGTCAAAATAACTCTTTCAAAGCACCAACTGTCCCAATAAAGAAGTTTCCTCACATAAATATGGAAATATTACACAAGCGCAAATGTACTCAAAACACAATCCCACAACTTGAAAGGCAGCATAGCGGTCCTCATCATTGCGCAATCTTTTAAACTGAAAGGGTAACGGGTCATTACGCTGAAATGCACTGGCGAGAACCTTGACATCGACGATTGGTTCCAGCTTCTATTTCCAAAGAGACTGGATGATGGCTCTAACTGTAACTTATCAGGAATCTGTTATGTGATTCCCAAGGAAGGGGATTCAAGGGTTAGTTACAGCTTCGGATGGATGAGTAGAAAAAGCACAAGTGTAACTGGACAAATGTGTTTTCAGTTGGAACCACATGTGCTGCAGACAGGAATAAGGCGCACATGACAAAACCTCAGCCAGAGGGGTTTCATTTTAGGTTTCACATAAGGCT
Source organism: Siphamia tubifer (assembly GCA_020466265.1). NCBI lineage: Eukaryota > Metazoa > Chordata > Actinopteri > Kurtiformes > Apogonidae > Siphamia > Siphamia tubifer. The sequence continues at coordinate 44,508,847 of CM035795.1, read as the reverse complement.
CTCGTGTGGGTGCGTCTACAGTTTTTATGTTAACCACACGTGTTTGTCCATATTAGAATGTGTTTATTATCATTGAAGCAAGCACAACAAATCTAGGCAAAACTCTGAGGTTCAGTGCAAGAATTTACGGATTACAAATATACCGAACAGTGGAGCACAAGGAACCTGGGAAAGGATTATGGAAGCCCTTTGTTGCCCAGGCAACAAGACTCTCCTCTCGACCCCTGTGTGCAAGCACACACACACACACACACACACACACACACACACACACACACACACACGTACACACGTTAGGGTGGGTAATGTTGTGTGGGGGGGGGTGCATTCCAGTTTTAGTCATTTTGACCAAACATATACATCAGCCAAGCAGCAGTAAACCAGGTAGAAAGACATGGTAACGAGCCAACTAGCAGTAAATTACAAATCAAAATATTGTAAATAATGTAAAATACAGTTAAAAGGAAAGTACCATTTAAAATTAAAACTCTATTTTCCATATTCATATTCTAACGATGTGAATATGTTTGTTCTTTATACCTGCTGTAGAATTTCTCCCATGGTGGAATAAATAGTTTTATTAAATTCTAAACCAGATAAAAACATAATAAACTAGTTCAGCAGCAGTAAACCACATGCTTTGGTAGATATCACAGCTTAGTCTTTTGTAGCATAATTAAGACAACGTTGTTTGATTTCAATTCAACTACATGTTGCAGTAACATGTTTATTTAACATTATAAATGGTTACATACCTCTATAATTGGAATGACGTTTCTGCCTCTTTTCTCTGTTTTTGAAAGAATGCACCTTAGGGCTTGGAAGACATTTTAATATTCAGAAATTATGTTCCTTTACCTGGATGTTAAATACAAGCTAGACTGACACCTGTCCAGGCTGACACCTGTCCAGGCTGACACCTGTCCAGGCTGACACCTGTCCAGGCTGACACCTGTCCAGGCTAACACCTGTCCAGACTGACACCTGTCCAGGCTGACCCCTGTCCAGACTGACACCTGTCCAGACTGACACCTGTCCAGGCTGACACCTGTCCAGGCTGACACCTGTCCAGGCTAACACCTGTCCAGGCTGACACCTGTCCAGACTGACACCTGTCCAGACTGACACCTGTCCAGGCTGACACCTGTCCAGGCTGACACCTGTCCAGGCTAACACCTGTCCAGGCTGACACCTGTCCAGGCTGACACCTGTCCAGACTGACACCTGTCCAGGCTGACACCTGTCCAGGCTGACACCTGTGCAGGCTGACACCTGTCCAGTTTGACACCTGTCCAGTTTGACACCTGTCCAGTTTGACACCTCTCTGGGCTAATGTCTGTCTGGCGCTGTCATTTAGCTCTACTCTGCGTACCTGCGGTCGTGCAAGTCAAGCATCAGTAAAGTAAATGCCATATTTGACTGTGCTACTTTGTCCCAGGTTTAGTCAGTATGTTCCAGGTAGTTTAGAGCAGAAAACAACTGTAAACCATAATGATCAGACATGACAGACTCTGAAGAACCATGTGGTTCCTCTAACTAGAGCAGCTGGAGCCACGTAAATCAATATGTCAAACATTGACAAAAAGGGAAACAAAGGGTATTTTGTCCATAATTTTTATCCGTTTTTAGTTAGTTTTGTAAGCACACGATAAAGTTTCAGTTAGTTCTAGTTTTTTTTATTCTAGTTTTTCTTTATTTCAGTTAATAGAAAGTGTTTTTCAATGATAGTTTTCATCATTTTGTTCATTTTTGTTAATATGAACAATAAATAGCATGAAAGCTTGAATATTTCTTTTAAACTTAAAAACAAAACAACAAATATCAATAAAACAACAAGTGTCAGTGAATGATTATGAAGACGATGATTAATAATGATGACTATAGTGCTTTTTACACTATTGTGGTACTCAAAGCATGTTACATTAGCCTCACACACACACACGCACACACCATTAGGGGCTGCTGTCATGCAAACTGCTACGACGTACCAGGAGATATTTAGGGTTGAGTGTTTTGCCCAATGACACTTAAAGGTGTGGCCAGCTGGGATACAAACTGCCAACCCTTCAGTCATAGGACGACCTGCTCTACCAACTGAGCCACAGCCGCCTACAACAACAGATATCAGTAAAACAACTTATAAGTAAAAAAGATAAAACAGAACAAAACATATCAATAATAGGCATAGTTATTTACATTCATTCTTCACAGTATCCATGCAAGTTGGAGAAAAAAAAGAAAATTAATCACAATATAATTTCATTTTCACTTAAAAAAAATTTATTCAAATTTGCAAATTAAGATATTTATAAAAAAGGTAAGATATTTATGAACATCTAAGATAAAATAAGAAAATCAAATGGGATTAAATAAAGTCCAATGGAACAGTAAATGCAGTACAACAGAGAAGGTGCAAAATAATACAAACAATAACATGAATAAAATAATAAAAACAAAACAAAGTATACTTTATTTTTTTCTACATATTTGTTTTGACTGTCTGCAGGGGCGCAGCGTTTGGTTCACTGTAGGGGGGGTGATGACCTGTAGTGGGCCCTTTATATAGTCCTAGTATAGGTAATGTTGGTGTTCATTCCAACACCATGGTTTTAATTAGTCCTCATGTTGATCTTCCTCGAGGCATAGACTTTTTATGTCTTGTGTGTTTATGTTTTCAGATTGTTTCTGTATAAAAGTAGACTATAGACCCTTCACAGTCAACGTCATTCAAACATAAGAGGAAGTTGCGTGCGCACCCCCCCCCCCCCCAAAAAAAAAAAAAAAAAAAAAAAAGACAGCTTCCTTGGTCCAGTAGGATGTTTTCTTGCCACATATGTGCAGTTATCTGTCTAAATAGAACCATCCAGTTTATTGTTAAACAACCAGGCTTCATACATAGGAACCTTCTGGACCTGACGCTGACTTGGTAAAATGTTTAACTTCAGTCACAGAAGTTTACGTCTATGTCTGTAAAACATGTTTGACACATGCACACACACAACAGGTGTATGTATCTAAACACTTGTAGGCATAAAGTTTTTCATGAGTGTACATAGAAGGCTTGTTAATTAAGTACGTATATGTCAGACAATTATATACTAGGAAACTTACCAACATCGTCTGTCCAGGATCCAGGATCCGGTAGGTGATGCTCACTTTTAAGTGCTAATTTATTCATGTATCATTTTAGATCTGGAACAGACACAGATGTATCATAGTCTGACAGCTTTAAATACCGGTCTACAGACAGTCCTGGCTGCGCGTGCATCCTAACACCATTCTGTTAGTTTACAAATATGTCAGTTACGGCGTGCGTGAGGCAAGGTGCGTCCACGAACCGTGGGAATTTTAAATAGCCAGGGTACAGGTAGTGACTGTTACTTTGTATTAAAAGTGAAGCATGTGAGATTAATTACGAACTCAACATAGTCAACAAACCAGGGCACATTTACATTTATTTTATTTTGCCATGCAGTCAGGAAATAAGCATTTATAAATATATATATATTTTTAAATAAATCAGATAGTTGTGGCTTAAGTCAATGTGGGCCCCTTATCCATGTGGGCCCAGGGTGACCGCTTCCCTGTTCGCACTGCTAGTCACTGTCTGTTTCCTGAAATGTTTAGGCTCAGTTCATGAGTGTGTATGTCCACAGGATACACCCACAGTGTCACTGTGGATTTTGTATTCTCTGTTGTGGTTCTTTGAGTGGGTTCTGGAATAAAAGGCCTGTTGTTTGTCTTTTTCAGACACATCTGTTTGTCATTTGGTCTTTTTATTTGCTTTTTTTTGTCTCATTCCAATAATAATTATCTGTGGTTAAAGTGATGGATGGTTGTGCTTCAAACGTTCAGACCTCCTTTAAATCTGCTTTTGTTTGGACAAACTTTATAGGCATAATAAACCACTTTGCCTCCTCCCTTTTAGCCAAAATTAAATGGCTGTGGACTTTGGTGTTTATTTGACAGGGACAATGTTCAATCAGAAAACTGCATCAGTTAGTGAAGATTTATAACGTGTCATCGACAAGACAATTCAGACATTTTGTTCAAACATTATCAGGGAGCCAATAAAAAGTATAGATATGAAATCATAAAAACACATCTAAGATTAAAAGAAATGGTTCCACTCTGAATGGGTAAAAAAAAAATAATTACCTCACCCCCTAATGGGGAGGGGTATGGGGTATTGCTTTTGTTAGCGCTTCGTCCATCGTCGTCCACAATTCACTAAAATCACTTCTCCTTCGTCATTTCTTAACGAATTTCAATTCTGATTGATTGATTAGACAGATCTAAGCACTGGGCACAAAACTTATCAATTTGTTTGTCAAAATGTGCCTTTGTAAACAATTTGTTTGGAGCTTTGTTTATTTTTCCAGTCTGTCACTAAAATCACTACTCTTCCCTCAGTTCTCAACAGATTAAATTTCCTATTGATTCACTGAGTTCAGTTTCAACCCAGATCAAAGAAAGTAATTGATCCAACATTTAACAGCTTTAACCACAGTAATATTTCCTTACGCATTTACCTACTTTTGTTCAGTCAGATGTTACCCCAGAAGAGCTGTGGGGACTTCCTGTACCATTCACACTGTTTTTGGCATTTGTTGATAAAAACACACAGCGGAATTGATTTTATGATTTATTAAATGACTCCGTTTTGTTGAGAGCAAGACATCACAGCTGTGAGACCCTGATGAGCATAGGGACATTGGCACTATCTTTCTTGTTTGCCCATCTGTCTGTGAACAGCTTCATGCAAAAACTACAGGACTAATTTTCCATGAACTTTTCTGGAAAGGTCTATTGGTCCACAATAGATCCCATTAAATTTGGGTGAATAAATGTTAAAGGACAAGGTCACCAAAATGTGTTTTCACAATGATCAGAGATAGGATGAGTCAAGAATTTGCTTTTCATTCCTGTATATTCCGTTTTACATATAAGTTCTTTTTGTTCTTACTGTTGATGTGTATTGACATCAGAACCTTAAAGGACACATTTGAAGACTTTAGGTCAAAGGTCAAGGTTACAATAAAAGTTGAAATCCATTTTGAATGTAATTTTTGAACTATGTATCTTAGAGGCTTCCAATGAGCACCAAAATGCTGGTCTTTTCAATTCTACATTTTGTGTGAATAGGTTTTGACCTATTGTTGACCCAAGAGGTCGTGGTCACTGGGACGGACCTAAAAATTCAAATGGACTATAACTGAAAAACCATTGGAGATGGAGACCTGGTTACTATTAATGACAGTTAAGAAACCTGGTATGGGGTTCGAAAGGATGTTGTGACCTTGGTTTTTACCTTTTGAGGTCATTCAAGATGACCTCAAAAAGTAAAAACCAAGGTCACATTATTTTAAATGGTTGTAACTAAAAAAAACAAACTTTATTTGTCATTATACAATTGTCCAATGAAGTTTTCCCTCTGGATTTAACCCATCTTTGATGCTGTTGGGGCACCTGTAAGGAGCAGTGGGCACCCATGGGCGGCGCCTGGGGAACCATCTCCAGATTCAAAGCCAGGCTAATGGTCACAATCACCTGGCAAAAACATGTTTTTGGGTGATGGGGGAAACCGGAGCACCCAGAGAAAACCCACCCAGACACGGGGAGATAAACATGCAAACTCCACACAGAAAGGTCCGCACGGTCCAGGACTCAAACTCTGGTCTTATTGCTGTGAGACAAGAGCGCTAACCGCTCAGCCACCGTGCTGTGGTGATATTGGTTACTATTGTTGACAGATAGGAAACTACATGTACGCTCCAATTTTTATTGTGATTATCCTAATATTATTATTATTATTTATTATTGTTATTATTATTATCACCTGAGTGAAGCTGATGCAGGACATAATTGATATAAAATTGCTGAAATACTCAGATCATGTGAATGCAAATCTGTTGATTTGCATTCAAATCAGCGTTTGTTCATGTTTTAGCAGAAGCCAAAGGTGAATAAAGAGTGAGACTGATGGACTGAATCCAGATGCATGATGGGATCTCCACTCTATAACACCAGCAGCTTCTAGAAGCTTCCAGTGCTTAAAGGCGCAGCTGCTTCACAAAACTGTTATGACATGTTGGGATGCATTTTTACCACCAAACTAAACATTTACATTTCACAAGCAAACACTGGGTGGTCGTATTTTCATTTCATCAGAACCATCATGTTTCTGTGATGGCAACGCGAGACTAAATTAGAGCTGAATAAGATGACACTGTACAAAACTATTTCCTGAAATATTTTTTACAAATAACGTTTTGGTGTGGTTTTAATAAATTCTAGTCTGGAGAATTAAAATGTATCTTTTAATATTCAACATGTGGATTTTTTTAACAATCTGTTTAGTTTTCACAATTCTATAATTCAATATATATCTACTAAAATACAGTTTAGCATACAGTAGCAAGTAATAAGTGGAAGTTAACAGAAGTGAATCCAATATTGGTAAATACAGGCAAAACAATAGATAAAATTAACAATAAATCAACAAAATGACAAGTAATATGAAGAAAGTGAGCCACAAACTGAACATAATTGAACAACAACAAGGTTACATGACCAAAACAAGAAAAGACCGCTGACCTCCACCAAGGCTGTCTTTGTATTTTTATAAAACAGTGTAAGTTCCCTCTGTTTGAAGTGTGTTATACAAGTATACCTTGCTTGCTACTTCTATCAGTGCCCTGTAAAGTGTTAACAGTGCAAACACATCCATGAAATAGTTGGCGCAAAACAGAGGAATTAATTGGAGATTAAGTAAAAAAAAATATTTCCCAACAGCTGCAGCTCCAGTTGCCTGGAAGCCATCAGATAATAAGAATCAAAAACACTACTAGAAAAACAAGCATCACCACAAATGCAAAATGTATTAAAGGAGAAAGTGGGGGTTTACATCTGGTCCAAGCGGGTGTATTCATCACACATGATGAATAATGACATTGATTTATTGTAAAACACCTCAACCTCCTGTAGAAAATAGCGATTCATTAAACAATACTACTACTACTACTAATAATAATAATGAATAAAAATTTTCCATGGGTGCTGCAGTGGTTAGCACTCGTGCCTAACAGACAGAAGACCTTTCTGTGTGGAGTCTGCATGTTCTCCCTGTGTCTGTGATGGTTTTCTCCAGTTTCCTCCCACCATCCAAACACATGCACTGATAGCTTAACTGGTTAATCTAAATCACCCATAGGTGTGAATGTGACAGTGATTGTCTGTCTATTTATGTTCAGCCCTGAGATGAACTGGAGACTCATACAGGGTGTACCCCACCTTCACCCATTGTAGCTGGATTAGGCCCCCTGTGACCCTAGTGAGGATAAAGCGGGTTCAGATGACGAGACGAGAGACAAATTTTCCACCAAAATTAGCCAAAAACTATTCTTTTCAGTTCCCTGAATGTCCACTAGAGGCTCTAGAAGTAACACAATAAACACTAAAAATATCTGATAAAACCTCCTGTAATATCTGACTATAATGGTCTTTTTGGTCCTCCCATATTAGTATTGGATTTGTTGGGTGTTCTGATGTGTTAGATTTGTTGGTGGTCTAATGTTAGCATTTCCTTCCTTGTGACATTTGTTTCCTTCTCTTTCTTCAGCAGAAATGTCCCCGTTCCACAATGAACTGTTTTGCTTCAGAAATTAACGTTCTGCTCGAGGAGTGGATGCTCAATGATGCGTATTCCAGACTGAGCAACACGTTAAAAAGACTTGGAGAATCCATGAATCAGGTAAGGAACTGTGACATCATCAACACCAAAAGTAAAAAAAAAGGGAATTAATGGATGAAAATCTGGATTGAGACACATTTAGCACTAAACTGTGTCTAATTGATCTGACAAATCGTACACAGACACTCATGAGCGAACTGCGATAGGAAGTTGGCTTTAAATGGGAAAAAAGCTCCTAGTCCAAATCCATGTTATCCCTTTGAACATAATTCTTTACATGAGTTCCATTTGAACCTGTATTTGGCCCCATGTGGCTGATCCAGACCCCTGAGGTGGACTTTCCAGACCCTGGAGACCACATTACTACTTGATTCTTGCAGTGACATATGTTTTCATTTTGTTCTGTTGTACGAATACGCCATTGTAAGTTCCTACAAGTGACCAAAAAATTTTAAATACAAATAAATATAAAAAAAAATACATGTAAGGTGAAATGAATATGTATTAGAACACTGGAAACCACATTGGCCCTCAGAGGTGGACCTTTTGAAAAAAAAATAAAAAACCCAAAAACAGTCACATCCACATTCTTTAATTGTCAGAGGAATGACAGTGATGCCAACACATTTGTGCAAGACATGGTTCAGATATTTGAATGTGTGAATGACTGGACTTCACCAGTTCCAGATTGGACTGGACTGGTTCCAGACTTACTCAGCATGACTGTGATTCTGTGGTATTTCCTGTCTATGTGTTTAAAAAATAAACCAGCTTCTTCCTTTACGACCCAGACCTGGTGTTAGTTCTGATGTCTGTTTTCATTCAAAGCTGAAAAATACAAATGGTTCTGTAGAAGCTGAACTCAAAACAGTGTTTTAGTGGGAAAAAAACACACTAAATAGATCCATTGGGTCCAGATGTTTGTGTTTTAACAGGGTCTGCGATCAAAACTATCAGGACTAATGTCAGAACTGAGTTTTTATCATGGGATTTGTCAAACAACATCAGGAAAAAAGACCAAACTAATGAACATAATAATTATAACATTACTTTACAAAATGTTAAAACAATGATTTAAAAAAAGAAAAAAAAATTATCAAAATTTTACAAAATAAACAAAATGTTAAAAAAGGAAAAAAGACCCAAACAATAAAGTTTTCAAAAATAATTAAATAAAAAAATAAATATATATATATATATCTTTATACAGGATTCCCATGGATCCTTGAAAAGTCTTAAAATGCATTTAATTAATTGTTCTAAAAATAAGGCTTTAATTGGGATTAAAATGTCTTAAATGAAATTTTCAAAAGTCTTAAAAATTTGGTGTTTGATCTTATGGTCCCTACACATTTATGGCAAGTGAAGTGAATCTTGGGTGGAGTAGGATTTTGGCTCTGATGATCATGTGCAACCAGCACGACACATGTGCTGGTTGCGAGCGCTGGCATCATTAGGATCAAGGGTGGAGCCTTAGGGTGCTCCAGTGGGAGGGGCTCACAGGTAGTGACTCAGTTTGGTTGTTTTTTTTTACTCTTTCTCTTTTTTCATCCACAGACAGACTTACAGTGTCCTCAGTGCGAACGTCTCCAGGAGAAAAATGCAAAAACTTTCCTGAAGGTTCTTCGTGAAGCTGTGGAATACATGAACACTGCAAACTGCTAATGCTAACCGTAACCCTAGCAGAAACAAAAGCTAGCATAACTAAGATTTGAGAATCTGTGTGTTGCATTCCACGACAGAAGGGAGGAGTTTGTGGGGTTTAAACTTCTATCATCCTGGTTTATGGTCAGAGTTCTGGAGTTTGTTGAACCTCTGGAAACCAGGTTAGGTGGGGGGGGGGGGGGGTCTGTGGATCTGTGGGTAAATGTAGTGTATTTCCAGAAACCAAAGAAAATTCATTATGTGACTTTAAAATGGGAGAATTCAAATTGAATTTCAAGGCGTTTTTTTCGGTGTTCAGATGAAACAAGTGGTGTCAGGCACAACAACCCCTGCCCCGCAAACTTTTTAGCTCTTCATGGACATCTCCCTTGGAAAATGTGAGTCTATTGGTTTGACCATTCAAGGTCAAAGGTCATGATGCCATTTTGGAGCCTACATGTAGTTTCTTATCTGTCAGCAATTGTGACAGTACTTATCACCACTCTTTTTTGGAGTTACGACCATTTAAAATCATGTGATCTTGATTTTAACCTTTTAAGATCCCTCAAGGTCAAATGTCATGACTCCATTTTGAAGCCCATGCCAGCTTTCCTATCTGTCAATAATAGTAACTATGTCTCTATCTCTACATTGAACCAAACGCTCCGCGCCTGATTGAGAGGGAAATTTTGTGGGTATTTGTGTCAAAAATATGGTTTGTTTCCATTACAGTCATTTAGGGTTAAAACAAGGTAGTTATTGAGTAGTTTTTCAATATTTTGTTTTTAAAGGTTTAATTATCAATCGCCTGGAAATTACGTGTATCTGACCTGGGTCCAGTTCAAGTCCAGTCTGAACCAAAAGAACCAGGACCTGTGTCACAGAACCTAGATTCTATGTTTGACATCTCTGTGTTCATGTAGTTTCTCGGTCCTAGTCATTACATGAACACACAGGTCAAACATTCTGTCCCTGGACAAAAACCAGCCCCCAACGGTTCTGATCCGGCCCATGATGAGGATTCTTTTCACTGATTACTTTCATTATTTTTATTAGAATTATCAGAACTGGTAGGTTTCAGTCACGTATCTATGATGATGTTGTGATTTCAGCTGGAGGGCAGGAAGTAACCATGGAGACTGTCACTATGGAGGAAACCATTGAAGAGGTTGTTTATTGGATGGATTTAGAGCCAGTGTTGAAACACAGATACATAGATTCATTCATTCATTATCTGAACCCGTTTTATCCTCACTAGGGTCGCGGGGGTCACTGGGGGCCTAATCCAGCTACAATGGGCGAAGGCGGGGTACACCCTGTATGAGACGCCAGTTCATCGCAGGGCTGACATACATAGACAAACAATCACTCTCACATTCACACCTATGGCCAATTTCAGATTAACCAATTAACCTATCAGTGCATGTGTTTGGATGGTGGGAGGAAACCGGAGTGCCCGGCGAAAACCCACGCGGACACGGGGAGGACATGCAAACTCCACACAGAAAGGTCTGGTGTGGGATTCGAACCAGGGTCCTTCTTGCTGTGAGGCACGAGTGCTAACCACTGCACCACCGTGCCACCCAGATACATACAGTTAGTTAAAAAAATTTTTGGACGTGACCTGTATCATGAAAATGTATGGGTTTTCAACAACCCAAAGATATGCTAACAATGGAGGCTGTGGATTACTGGCTGTTACTAACTACCTGGTCCTGCAGACATCCTACTACACCAGCAACAGTTTGGAGGCATAGAACTTTTTTTGTCAGTGGGTGGGTCCACAACCTTGTTACCGAACGGCTCAGCAATAATTATCTCTTGATCATCCCCAGGGTGTTTTATTTGTAAAGATGCAATGTCAAGATGTTGTTTTTGACATTAGTTGCTACTGCTAGCAGCTAGCGGTAGCAACTAACGTCAACAAACATGCAAAGCATCTTGATGTCGCTAGGTAAACCATATTGCAACAGTGTAAATGAGCATTTAACGACAACCTAAAGATATATAGCATATCCACAAAAAAGTTAGCTTTGGAACATACCTCTGATGAAGTGGTTGCAGACACGGCATTAGCATTATTAAACTCTGTTCCTCTCAACAGCAAACACAGATTTAAAATCCACTTTTTACGGCGTTTTTCTGTTAGCTTTTTTCATTTCTCACCTTTGGCAATTTTTGGCACTCTAAAAATCGCTTTTCCTTCTCTCTCATAGAATGACTGGTGCAGCCGTCAACTACACAAACCATAGGCTGTGTCTGAAATCACTCCCTACCCCCTATATAGTGCACTACATAGGGACCACGCCATTTTGTAGGAGTGTTCGAATCTTTAGTGAACTATTTATAAGCACTATATAGTGCACTCAATGGATCCCGCAATCCACCGTGAAATGTAGTGGACATCAATGGTCACTAACCAAAGCACTATAACCCATCATGCATTGCATGAATGAAAAAATGGCCGAAGGAGAGATTTATAATTAAAAGAAACACGGGTAGATTGAGATTGGACAGCATACAGACGGAGCTACAGCTGTTCAGTAATGGTAACCGTTAACTCTGTCTGATGGATGACAGGCACCAGACAAGAGTTGCTTAAAAGTTAATCACAGTAAAACAGTCGCGTTTTCATTTTGTGAGATGACACTTAAGTTTTAATTGTTCGACTGTGATGACGCGATTAATCAACGCGGGAGTAGTGTCTTAAAAGTTTTTATTTGAGTTCACTATATTTATTTCCTTATGTGGGGGGTAGGGAGTGAGTGATTTCGGACACACCTTCAGCCATATAGACATTTCCCCCAATGGAAAACTCACTCAGCTTCACTTCCTGCCCTCCATCTGAAAATCGCGTGCTGACTATAGCGATGTGACATCACATGAAATCAACATAATATTTTGTATTATTTATCCACATTTAAACTGAGTTTGATGATTCTGAATTAACAGATTAATTATGGAATAAATTAAGTGAAAAGAAAATCTAACATGACATTGTTTTGCAGTTCTGTTCACCGTTGTACAAAATATCCTGCACACACACACACATATATATATATATATATATATATACACACACACAGGATATTTTGTGTCAAGATTCAGACTTTTTATCTAATTGTGGCTTTTTAATTAAGACTTTGTATCCCACAATTTATAATTGTCTTGAGTATGACATGTCATATTTCAGCTTTTTATTTCAAGGATGACTTAGTTACATTTGACTGTTTCTCCCAGAATTGTGACTTACTGTGAGAAGTGTTTTTTCCTTCAGGGGTAAAAACGGTCTTATGTGAAGAAAACAGATTTGAGAGTCTGCCCTCGTGGCCAGGGAGAACTGTTCTTACTGTAGCACAACGCTGGTTTGAACACAAACAGTGTTATTCTCTAAAGGCTCCATGGACAATTATTTACATTCACTTAAAAAACAAAGACATTTATTAGATATTTTACAGATTAAATCACCGTGAGCAGAAACAGGCTCCGTTCAGTGTTTTCACATCATCTTCCGAGGCTTTATTTTTCTACATTTGTCTCATAAAGCCACTGAGACTTTTGGGTTTTCTATTAACATTGAACATTGTTTTTAACCAAGTCTCATAAACCCACAGTTTCACTCCTATGTCCCACTGCTTCTGCGCATGTTCAGTGGCCAGGTGGACCCGCTCACGGTCAGTTTGTGTCAAGTCTCCTCTGCGCATGCTCAGTGGCCAGACAGACGGGCTCATGATCAGTTCGTATCTGATCTTCTGCATCTGCGCATGCTCAATGTCCAGGTGGTCCTGGTCCCGGCTCGTTGGTAGGTTCCGCCCCCTCGTGAAGCCCCGTGCCGGTTGTCGGAGTTCAGAAACGGCTGTCGGTGCTTTGTCAGCCCTGGGGCTTGTCCTTGTTGGGGCCCATGAACTCCACTCCGTCCACCGGGATGTCTTTGTCCCGGATGGCCTTCTGCACACACCGCTGGTACTTCCGGAAGCTCTCAGTGCACGGGTCTCCGTTCCGGTCGCCTTTCAGAAACTTCTCGGCGAACCAGCGGTTGAAGCACTGGTCGTATTCCCGCTTCAGATCGGTGCACGCCTCCCCAACGCTGTTCATCTCCCTTAAAACGTCTTGTCACGGTGGAGAAGTAGAACACGGCAGGCTTTGGAAGGGTTTGTGACAGACAGCAGCAGCAGCACCGCACAGACTCCGTGACTCTCCTTGAACCGAGCCATATGATTGGCTCTTTTAAGTCCGCCGTCTGCGTTAGGACGTAAAGGCGTATCAAAGCCGTAAAATGGAGACAGATGAATCACTCAGACTCTGATTTTACATCCCGTTTTTGACCCCTGAATCAGTTTTTTAATCAAACCTTTATTGATAATTAATAAGATACAGTTATAATTCAGCACATTACAGTTATTACTTAGATTCTACCCAGATCTTTTTACACTTCTAATTTATAGTGTTCAATGTATAGTGTTGCAACAGAGGAATATATGTAAATATGGAAATGCTGTTTTAAGACTTATGTTATATATGCCACATTCTAAGAATGTTTAATTCTATCTTCTCTATTTATACAAATAATTCATAAACACGTGTTTTTGTTCCTATTTCTCTTATATATATTTTTTTACTTTGGGTTGTTTTTAGGCCTTCACTGCTTGCTACGTTGGCGCAAAGGCCTATTGAGTTTTGTCTTTCTTCATGTAACTGTATATTTATTGCTGTTATTATGGAATGTACCCATAAATAAAGTATTATCCTATCTTTCTTAACCTTATCGTATGGTATATTTGTCTTTACTCATGTTTTATTTGTCTTTATAAGAATACATTTATATTATTATTAACAATAATAATTGTATATTTTATTCATAGGTGCCTTTTAGAACACTCAAGATCACTGTACAGGGTTATTAAAGTAAAACACAAAAATTACACCTGTACATATTTTTGGAAAGATGGTATTTTCTTTGTGCGTTTGGGCCTCCCTGCTTAGACTGCTACCCCCGCGACCCGGCCCCGGATGAAGCGGTTGATAATGGATGGTATTTTCTTTGTGCGCATGTGCCCCAGTCAGGTTAATATTAATTTTCCGAGTCTGAAGTGTGTGTGAGGATGTTTATTAGCTTTATGTGACGTCCCTTTTATGGGGTACCTGCCGAGAGCACTGCTGAGGATTATTTTTGTGAGCGTAGTTGTCTCTACATGTGTAATTACATCAAATGTTTATTCATTGTTTCCTTGGGAAGCGTTCTATTGCCTTCAAATTTAAGATACGTTTTCGTTAGTTAGATTAAGTTAATTCTTTGAAATTCCCATTATTAGTACATATTATTTGTTCCTATTGCATGTTTAGAGGCAGTTATAAGTTATATGTAATGTTAATCAATCCTTTATTTATATTTTTCACTTAGAAGTTTGCTAGATTTATGCCTTTTAATGATCATTATTCCACTGATCTAATGAACGTATTTGTTTTGATTGAATTTGTACTTCGAGCTAGTTAGTTAGTTAGTTAGTTAGTTAGTTAGTTAGTTAGTTAGTTAGTTAGTTAGTTAGTTAGTTAGTCAGTCATTCAGTTATACTTCCAAATATATTCGCAGAACAATGGATGCGGAGTGAGACATCTTATTTTCTTGTTCTAGTCACTCTCCCAATCTCGCGAGAATTCAGTGCAGCTTCCGGAACCTCGCGGCTATCCAGAAGACGCTGTAATCATTCCCTGAATTAAAATTAGCCGAAAATTAAATATTTTAAATAACTAATCGCTCATTGATTAAGTCGTCGTTTAAAAAGTGGTGAGTTACACTCTCGTAACTATTCAACGAACATCTAATTGCAGTTGTTTCGGAGATATTATGTGTAACGGGTTTGCCATGCTAACCACTCTGTTGGCCCTTGTGATTGTTATTGCTTCTGCTGCTAACATTAGCATTAGCCACTGTTTTTGAGGTTTGTTCAAACTTTTTCCTGTTCGCAGTTTGTTTGAATCAGAAACATGTCCGACAGCGAAGACAGTGACTTTTCCGACAACCAGAGTGAACGCAGCAGCGAAGGAGAAGCGGAGGAAGTGGAGGAGAATGAGGTAGGTTAGCTGTTAGCTAGCTATGCTAACTGTTGGTGGGTGCAAGTAAATATTTGTTTTCAGTCTGTTGTACTGAGGAGTTGAGGGTAGAATATCTGTAAAATATATAGAAAATAAACCAACAGCAGAGCATACACGTGAGGATATATCCAGAACATGGAGTGTCATGAAAGGAGTAAAATAAAACTATGTTGAAGTCATTGTACATCAGTCCATCTGGTAAAACACATACTGTTATTTATTTCTTCATTTATACATGTACGGGTTTTTATTAACATGTTGAAATTCCCATGAGAGTCGAGTTGTGTTGAGTGGAGTTATTGAATAATGTCCAGTTGTACGTACGTACTGTAGAGTATGAATACAAGTGTTGGCCTTGTGGAAAAGTTGTTTTCTTATATTTTCTGCAAAAAATTTAATTACATCAAAACTGTAAAATAATCACAACTTACATCTTAAGTACCATTTGGATATGATTAGTTTTCCACGAGGTTGTAGATAAATGTGGGTATGTCATATGACCTCTGTAAAATTAATGTCCAATTTGCCCAGGACAAAAAAATAGCATAATATTTATCTCACACAGTAGGAATAATGTGTTTATGCTCTGATGTCACGTCTTCATCACCAAACATGTCCTATGTCACAAACGTTTTACATTAATTTTCTCATTCCAAGAAGCAGAAGTTTCCTGCTTCTTCAGACTGTTTTCCACCTCTTTTTCTTAATCATTGGTTGGCATCTTTGTTCAGTTGGAAGATAATTGTGCTTGAACACACAATAGAAGGCTTTGGCAAGTGTGGTATACACTAGGTGACCAAATATTATATACACTTGTACTGAGGGTCGCATTCACACAGGATCAATGTTGCCTAGGGTCTTTCTGCAGAGTGTTTTACAGAATATCAATACAATAACAAACTTGGGACAAAGAGATGTGTTTTGCGACGAAGACGTGGCATCAGAGCATATACACGTTACTCCCCCAATGTCAGATAAATATTACAGAGATTTCTTGTCCCACACAAGTTAGACATTTAATTTTCAGAGGTCATGTGAGACACTCGCATTACTTTACATCCCCCTGTAAAACTAATCCTATCTAAATAGTACTTAAAATGACCAAACACATGATTATAGTTAAATTCCAGTGTGGTTTAAAACTTACAGAGCCATAGCAACTTTTCTTCATATTGAATCTTTGTGAAGTGGTTTATAAACACGTGTTCTGATCGTTCTGTCCTCAGGAAGAAACAGGGAGTCCTGTGGGCAGTGATAAGGTAGCAGATGAGGAAGGGGAGGACCTGGAGGATGAGGATGAATATGATGAAGAGGAGGAGGAGGATGATGATGAACGACCCAGAAAGAAACCCAGACACGGAGGGTTCATCCTGGATGAAGCCGGTACAGGCCAGCACTGCTGATGGGGGATCATCTGGCAGTGGATCAGTTTTTAGTAGATCAGTTAATGTTCCGTGTGTTTCTCCTCAGATGTGGACGATGAGTACGAGGATGAAGAGGAACAGTGGGAGGAGGGAGCTGAAGACATTCTGGAGAAAGGTAAGTTTCCAATGTTCCTGGAGGTTTTCTGAAGGTTCTCTGAATTTTCCTAAAGCAGAGGAACCATGTAATCTGCAGAGGGTCCACTACCTGGGCAAAAGTGGTCTTTCACATGGTCCAATCCTAAATTATTATATCCTGTATAGATAAATGTTCTTATTTGATATATATCAGCCAGTATATTGGTTATTGGCCGATACAGTGGATAGCTTCTTTTTTTTACACTCCAGTATCAGCATCACCCCCAACAATCCAATATCAGTTGGGCTCTACCCATAATGACTTCCCACCTCCACAGATGCTAAACAGTGGGGGACCCGTAGCAGAGATTGGGGTACTGTTGATCCAACCTGTCCACATACTTTTGTCCATGTAGTGAATGTTCTGTGACGCTTTTTTATTGTTAAATACAAACAATGCATTTTGCCACAGTTTTGGCTTTGCCTTTTTTAATTTCATTTATTTTTTATTTTATTTTGAAGCAGACACACCAAATACATGTGAAAACAAACCCATTCGTTGCTAATGTAACCCACACATGGAGGTGTGGCCAAAGGCAGCCCACGCCCAGTGTGGAATGCCTTCCCTGTTTCATGCAACGTTACAGTATATGGAGGGTGTGCACGTAATGTTACCATGGTTACACCCACTGAGTGGCAGGAAGAGGGAGACGAGTGGCAGCATTGGCTTCAGTAGCATCTAAACGTAACAATATTCAATAAAATGTCAAACATAATTTAGCATTTAACATAAAATATTAAAGGCGAAACTAACTGAAACTGAGGCTAACCCAGTATAAGACTAAAAGTAATGTTGCAGTGGGAGGATAATGCCAAAGCTGAAGTGGGAGGGTAATGCTGCAGTGATAAGTTAGTGGTATTTTGCCGTGTGCACAGTGTTGTCTGCCTTATGCAGCGTTTATTACACATGCTGCTACTTTCTACTATTTTCATTGACAGTTGAACATATGAATGAATATCCTTTATTGTCACTTTACTCATGTTACAATGAAAATACGGTATGCCCCCCCCCTCCAGAGCAGCAAAAGATAAAGCAGGATTTAAAAAAAAAAAAAAAAAAACAGACATGGGTGAGTGTACGACACCGCTGAACATCTGTGAGGTGTATAGACATAAAGTACGACAGTTAAAGCAGTCTGTGGGAAACGGTTATACTGGAGGAGCAGAGTGATATGATATAAACCAGTTGAACTGTGACAGGAATTAAACCAATGTAAGAGGAAATTAATCTGAATCTGACTTTTTTTTTAAATACCTGAATTATTAGCATTCCTCTGAGATTGGTTTGAGCTGTGACGTGCACACCCTCTATAGAATGATCTGAGCACAGCTTTATTTGTGCTGCTGCCCCCTAGTGTTGGGTCTGTAGGGAACAAGCGGTATCAGAATGAAGCTGTTAGTGTTGGTGGCTGCTGTCTGACTCAACTCTCTGTTTTATGGCTGTTTCTCTCTGTCCTGCATGTGGTCTTCAGTTAACGGTAAAAACCTCCTGCTCTCATCTTCACCTTTACACCCATGTGTGTCCAAACCAAACACATGGAAGATCTACTCCATCCATAAACCACGCCATGTCCCACCCTGTGTTAATGCCGCCTCCTCCTCCTCATTATTATTATTATTGTTGTTGTTGTTGTTACTACGCTGCTGGTTGTTCATGTGTCACCTGACGTGAGGAAGCACCAATGGCAACTAATCCAATATTTGGCTCCTCAATTACCACATATACATGATTGTTAGTTTAATTTCAGAGCTCATATCTGTCCATTTAACATGTTTTATGGATAAGAACCCAACTCACTTCAGTTCTTCTGTCACTGTACTGACAAAAACAGTGCTTTTATTCAGTCTATCTTTTCTTTTCTGTCCGTTTTAGTCGCATGAGACACACAGGAGTTAGGGCTGGATTGAATAAACACTGGTTTGGATGCATTTGGATGGAATAATATATTTTTTTCCACAACTGTAGAGTAAAATGCACTAAAAATACACAAATATACGAACAAGTTTATTACACTTTATAATTGTAGAAATAATACATTTATATGTATATAATATAAATGTACTAAGATGCACAAAATAGAATAACCCCCCCCACACACACACACACACACACACACACATACACACACGAAAATGCATAAATAAATACAGTTGTAGAAAAAAATATTGTATAAATATACTACCGGCACCAACAACTGATAGTAGCCAGTATCTATCCATCGAACATGTTTTTTTTGTCCGTTTTAGTCACATGACCCACACGCCTGGATGGAATAAACACTGTTGTGGAAGGAATAATAATAATCCGCATTTCTGTGACTGAGGTTCTGCAGAGATGGAGCATGCATTTGGATGAGTTAGTTCACTGTTGTTAAATCTATCAGCAATAACACAAAGAGAGAAAAAAAAACTGATCCTTTGACTCCACCCCTTTTACCAAACGCTTTACTAAGCACTTTTTATTCGATTTTATAACTGTTAATTCTGGCCTGTAGCGGTGGATTCTACACATGCTCAGTACACATGTTAATAATGCACATGTTTAGTACACATGTTCAGTTTGTTTCCCTGACACTGAGGTCAAAGGTCAGCCTCCACAGAACCAACTGGGATCATTTGCCTGACCCTGCTGCATGTTGCCCCACTGTCTGTCTTTGGTTTGGTCCTTTTTGTTGTTTTTTTAACTAACAGATTTAACTGGAGCCTTTACCTGTCACTGAAACTGGACAAGGGACAATAGGAGCTCAACTGGGGGGGTAAAATTTTCTGACATTTGTTTTCATTTGACAGAGGAAAAAGAAATCAGTATCAACTCCAAATATCGGCTTTGGCCTGTATCAGTTATCAGTTAAGGCTGATTGGGGGGGGGGTCAGTAGATATCAGCCTACTTCCTGTTGGTCACTTTCTGGACTGTGATTGGATGAGATCAATGAAAATCCCGCCCACTCCTGTAGTTGGATTGAGATGTATCCAGACCATAGAAAACATTGTGACGGACACGCAGTTGTGTTTGTTGTTTATGGGCGAGGCCAGGGGTGTGTGTCCAATGGCTGCCTGTCCAGTTGAGTTCCTTAAGTCCCGCCTCCTGAACACTTGACTCCGCCCATGCTTCTGTGTGCTGAACATCATTAACCTGTTGGTTTGTGTTTGTTGTGTTTTTTCTCCCATCATGCTTTGTGTCGGTGTTGTCTCTTCGTCCTCATCCTCCTACTTTTCCTCCTATTCTTCATCCTCATCTTCATCCTCCTCCTGTTCCCTTTTATTTCTGATCCTCACTCTTTCTTTCTTTCTTTCTCGTTTTCTTTCTTTCTCTTTTTCTTTCTTTCTCTCTTCTCTCTCTCTCTCTCTCTCTCTCTCTCTCTCTCTCTCTCTCTCTCTCTCTCTCTCTCTTTGGTTTGGTCCCAAGCAGAGGAGGCTGAAGGTGAGTTTGTTGAAAAACTATTCCATTTCAATGCTTTCATTTCTTCATCTATAGATTCTATATTTTATCATCTCTTTCTATGTCTCTCTTTCCTCCTGTTCTTAGCGTCTACCATTGACCGTGGGATAGTGGATGAGGATCACTCTGGCTCTCGGCGGCTGCAGAACCTCTGGAGGTAAAAACAACTTTTTTTAACAGTGTTTAACCTTTAAAATGTTGAAAAAGCAAGAAATTGGCATCACTTTCGAATTGAATTGTATTACTTTTAGATGTTTTATTCTACTTATTGTTTGTTGTTACTTCCTGTTTTGTATTTTGACCTGTTTTGTCCTTTTTTTTTGTGTTGCAGAGACTCCAGAGAAGAGGCTCTGGGTGAATACTACATGAGGAAATATGCCAAATCGTCTGGGGGAGAACAGTAAGTCACCGCCCACATTCTACAGCACTACCTTTACCTTAGGATTTATGGAGGTCGACAAACAATAGTAGCTAATTCAAACCAGTACATGTGTTATAAAGACAATTCCCAGTGCAGAATAACTGTGTGACTGTCATGTTTAAACTAAAACAATGTGATCAAAGAATCAACTGTTGACTGTTCAGCCTAGAAATCTAACCCCCTTCTAGTGGAAAAGATCATTTTTGCCTGGTGAATTGGTCTAAACATGCTCCACAGGGTCTCTGCCGGCACCATATGGTGACAAGCAAAATAAAAACTAGGGCTGTCCCCGACGAATGATTTTCTTGGTCGACCAGTGGTTGTCATTTACTCTGACTAAACGACTAATGCAACCCCCCCCTCCAAAAGAAACAAAAACATGTCTGCCCATTTTGACCAGGATACACATCTGTGTACCTTTTACCTTTAATACCAGCAGTAACCTTCATGCAGTTTTCAGCCATACAGGCATTTTAAAAGTACATGGCAAATGTTATGATGTCTGATTGACTGAAATACACGTTGGGAACGTACAAGGATGTGTGACTAACTAAATGTTTACTAGTTGATCTAAATATTAACCTACAGAAAAAAACATTTGACAGCTCAGTTTTTCTCTCAGTCGGAGAGTAGGAAAAAAAAAACTCTGACGTTACTGCCCATGGCTGACATTAATTTTAGAAGCACACAGCTGCACACTACAAGTCTGTGGTCTGTTTAGACAGGTAAATTATTTCAGATTCTGAATGTTGTCTCAACAATAATCAGAAAGACTGACGGACTCTGAATATTCGGATAAATATTCATTTAAAACACGTGTCACACACACAGTGTAAAAATGTTGTTTTATTCATGTTTGATGTGTAGTTACTCTGGTGGATCAGAAGAACTGTCTGATGACATCACACAACAGCAGCTGCTTCCTGGAGTCAAGTACGTAAACATTCAACTTTGTGTCCAGTATTCAATGTTCTGGAAAAAAATGACTGATTTATGGAACAAATATTTTCTTTTTGTTTGTCTCCTGATTATGTTCTGCTCATACTGCTATGATTTTATATATTTAAAAAATATATTTTCACTGTGTAATATATAACAAGTGAGTAAACAAATGACAAAAACAGTCAAGTACTTAAACACACACCTGTACATGTAACACACACCTGTTACAGTTACACATCTGTACATGTAACACACACCTGTTCCAGGTAAATGTTAGAGTAAATGAACTGTGATATGGGTTTCTCTTCCTCAGGGATCCAAACCTGTGGACGGTCAAATGTAAGGTATGTGTCCTCCACACTACGAATACAAACGAACAAACACACACACACACGCATACATATAAAATAATAATTCAAAAAATTTATCATTTTCTTAAAATGAATGGATAAATACAGAAACAATAATTTAAACATAAATAAAGATAAAAAAAATATAATTTAAAAAATACATAAAAATGAATCCTTTTTTTGTTCATCTTCAAACCTTTGAAAAATACATGTTTAATTTTACAGCCGTTTCCCTCATGCTTTATGGGGACTTCTAGAAAAAAAACCAATTCATGTATTTATAGGGCTACATCATTTTTATTTTTCTAGTGGAGACCTTTATATTAAACTCTCGTGGGGACCTGAATTTTGGTCCCTATTGTGTGACTGTGTAAACATATCAATGTCCCCATAAAGATAGGAATACACACACAAACACACACCTTTTGTCTGATTGTTTCTTGTGTTGTCAGATTGGTGAGGAGAGAGCGACCGCCATCGCACTGATGAGGAAGTTTATCGCCTACCAGTTCACAGACACAGTAAGAACGACTGATAGACCCATATGGGGCCGATATCTGTGTGTGTGGTTATTTATTTTTTTTCTTGTATCCATGTCGGCCCAGTTCATTTGGCCAATTGTGCTTTTTTTCCTGCCTTGATTTACTGACAGATGAAGGAAAAAGAGGGGAAGAAAAGACTAAAGTAGAGAAAACAGTACAAACTATCAATGTCTGTTTGTTTAACTTTATTAGTTTAAATGTCACTATTTATTATTACATTTTCTAATTGTAATCAAAGAATATTTTCTGACATTTGTTTTCACTTGACAGAGAAAAAAAAAAATCTGTAGATCATTTAAAGTTGTTCTTCTTGTGTTTGTCCAAACCTTCAGCCTCTGCAGATCAAGTCAGTCGTGGCTCCAGATCACGTCAAAGGTTACATCTACGTAGAATCGTACAAACAGACCCATGTGAAGTCAGCCATCGAAGGCATCGGGAACCTGAGGATGGGCTTCTGGAACCAGCAGATGGTTCCCATTAAAGAGATGACTGACGTCCTGAAGGTGGTCAAAGAGGTCACCAACCTGAAGCCCAAGTCCTGGGTCCGCCTGAAGAGGGGCCTGTACAAGGACGATATCGCACAGGTACCACTGACAGCTTACAGACCAGGACTGGGACTGAGATCAGGTGCCACTGACCCTATGGGTGGGAAGTGGCAAAAATGTGATGATTTGATAGTATTGCGTTATTTGGGCCATTATTCAATATTGTTGCAATTCTTAACATATGTGTCGTCGCTTGTCTCTTCGAAGGGGTTCCCCCGTGGACGACAAAATAATATCAAAACCAGATATAAAGGTTAATCATTTATTTATCAAGATATAACAAAGTGTATAAACAATCATCAGTCATTGAGCTACAAACCTCTAAGTCCCCAGGGATGACCTTCAGATAATTATCTGACCAGAGCAGAGAGAGAGAGAGACAGAGAAGACAGGAAGTCAAAAAGCTCAGATCCTTCTTCCTTTAGGGGTTTTATACGGTCATTTCCACCCCTCCTTCTTGGCTGCCCCACAGCCCATTACATCATATTATCAAGGAGTTGTCTTACTACAATCTGCCACGAATCCGGAAGACGGGGTTCCTAAGACGTGGAAGTATTGTCTGAGGGACATCCCACTAGACACGTTGGCTATGTTTAACTCTTTAAACAACACATATAGCAGACAAGAATAATATGTGACATTCATTCTTCAATACAATGTCAAACATCATCATATGTGATACACCCAATATCGTGTTTTGATTCAACGATAAATGACAATGAATGTCCCCTATATTATTTAAAAATATTACAAGAAAATAAGGAAAATAAGATGCTCAACTCAATTCAAGTGTCACTTTTATTCCATTCTACACATTAACTGAAATACAATGCAGGAACTTATTACAGGACAGGATTATTATTATTAATAATAATAATAATAAATTATTACCGGACAGGGTGTCATTATTCCCTGAATAGGAGACCTCTGACATGAACAGTGAGCTCCCAAGTACAGAAGTGAAATGCAGACGAAAACTTCCTTTCAAGGTTTTCAGTCAGATCAAACCGTACATCTACTCAGTTCAGTTTTCTAAGCAGATATGATTTTATACTGGTCTATATTTATTTCTCTGTTCTGTTAGAGCCTTTTAGGGCTAAAGTCGAATTAAAGGTTTTTCTTTTCTTTTATATAATAATATAAATAATGGGTTATTTTTACATAGTGCTTTTCTATTAACACACACTCAAAGGACGTACAAGTGAAAGCCAGACAACTTTAATAACATTAATAATCAGCCTCAGAACTGAAACAAGTATCTGTTCACAGTCTATGTTGTTAGTTCAATTTATCTGACAGCTACCCATTAGCTACCATTAAGGATTAGTCGTTCACGATTAGCTACCGTTAGCCTCACAGGTTAGTGAGATGAAGAAAACCCTTCTGTAATTTTAGATAAACTCAGTAGAACTCGTAGTCTTCTCCAGTTTATCTTTGTCCTATTTAAATAATAGGAGTAAAGTCTAAGAAAACACTGAAGAAATGCATAATTACATAAAAAACATAATTATACAATTATACTACTTTGGGTTATTCTATCAATGTAATTGCATGCATAAAATAGTGCGATTTTGAACAGAATTTTTTAATTATTTTTTTTTTAACTCACCACTACTGACCCCTGGGACTGAGGGTCTGAGACTAGAACAGGGTCTGGTTCTTCCGTTGACCTGGTCCATCTGAACGTGATCTGATATAGTTTTGTGTGCCCCAGGTGGACTACGTGGAGCCCAGTCAGAACACCATCTCTCTGAAGATGATCCCACGAATAGACCTGGACCGAATCAAAGCTAAGATGAGTCTGGTATGTGTGTGTGTGTGTATGTGTGTGCACGCATATGTGTGTGTGTGTAGTTCAGTCTTTGGACACTGTGGGTTTTTTTTTGTCATTTTATAGAAAGACTGGTTCGCTAAGAGGAAGAAGTTTAAGAGACCGGCCCAAAGACTGTTTGACGCCGAGAAGATCAGGTAAAAAAAAAAAAAAAAAACAGCTGATGATGATGATGTCAAACAAAAAAACCAACTGATTATGTCACACATGAAAATGTAGGAGGCTCATCCCTACTGTCTGTTTGATTGACAGGTCTCTTGGCGGGGAGGTTAGCCATGATGGAGACTTCATGATCTTCGAGGGGAACCGGTACAGCCGCAAAGGGTTCCTGTTCAAGAGCTTCGCCATGTCTGCTGTGGTGAGGAGGCATAGCTTATCTGCTCCAATGTTATTCACAAAAAGTGGAAGACCAATGTCGTTAGTGTCGTAGCATAATTAGCTTACTCATACTCAAGTGGATTAAAGTCTGTGGACTGGTAGGATCCAGGTGTTTCTGTTGTAACCGATGAAAGGTCAGACCTGTTTGTGTTCTAACAGGGTCTGGGATCAAAACTACAAACACTAATGTGAAAAAGGACTTTATATTATGAGGTACATTTCATATTGATTATTAAAATAAATGTTTTTATCTCAAATCCTCATGGATGGAACATGTTTCAGCTGTAAACAGAATGTCCGTCATTAAGAAATGACCTACAGGAAACAGAGAAGGTGAATAGTATCTGACCCAGAACTGGGCCTTGAGGAACTCCAAGACAAACTGTGATTTTATCAAGCTTTATTGGTGTTTTTTTTTTTTACTAATTTGTAAGTTTTTTTTTGTTTTTTTTTTCATTTTGTGGGTTATTTTGTTTTTTTTTATTCATTTTTGTGAATGTTTTGGGTTTTTTTTAACTCGCTTTTTAATTATGTTCATTTTATTTATTATTTTGCTAATTTTGGTGACTGTTTTGGTCAATGTTAAACAGTTTGTGGTTTGTTTTTGTGTCAGATCACAGACGGTGTGAAACCCACTCTGTCAGAGCTGGAGAAGTTCGAAGACCAGCCAGAAGGAATCGACCTGGAGGTGGTTACCGAGTCAGGTACGGAAGGGAGGGAGGTGTGAAAGGTTGAGGTGGTCACCAAGTTAGGTATAGAGGAAGGGATCAAAGGTCAAAGCTGCTACAGTTATCATACACAAACAGAAAACTAACTGACATACAAATTGTAGCATTCTGAAACACTCATTGACAAAGAGGAACCAGTTGTTGTTGTACTTGTCCATCCTATTCTGATTCAGGTTCAAAATTTTAAGTCTGTATCTCAGATGACATGTTATTGTTTTATAAACTTTCAGTAAGCAGAGGCAAACTGAATCTTTGATTATAATCAGTCAAAGGGCTGAGTTTTTTTGGCCAATCAGAGGCAACTTTACTACACATTACGGATATTCATGAAGAAGAGTGGAAAAACCTGTCATTGTGCCATCGACTACTTTTTCTGTCCACTTAAAACAGCTCAAACAGCAGCACCAGGGTGTTTTAACACAGAAACAATGCACAATACATTCAATTCTAGTGTCAATCACCATAAAAATAATGAAATGGCGATGGAAGGTGGCCTGTAAAATTTTTTAATGCATATATATATATATATATATGTGTGTGCGCGTGTGTGTGTTTTTAAAACTGGTATTACCTTACTTTTCTTTTAAGGGAAACATTAAGAGGAAAAGCTTTTTCATAAATGTCCAAAATGCAATAACTTTTTCATCTTGTAATAAACTGCCCCAGTGCATTTTCTAGTAAATGTTTCTAGTAAATGCATTATATCACAATTTATTACATTTTGAGATTACATTACATTACAAAATGCACTTGCAACTTTTTGATTTTCTCAAACTGTAATAACTTATTCCATAAAAGTTTATTCCAAAATGAAATGAAAACGTTATTAGATTTTGGACGTTTGCTACAAAATGCGGCTCAACACACCCAAAGCACATCATGTGCGATGTCGCACTAGTGTCAAAATGTTTTTCATAGTTTCTGTTTTATGTAATTTTCACTTCATTAAATAAAAAGCAAAATATACCATTAATAAGCATGAAATGGATCTGTAACATTAGAATTAAAGACCCATGGTTGATAGTATTTGAAGTGTTAGTGTTAAAACTAGTGTGTGTGTGTGTGTGTGTGTGTCTGTGTTCGTTCGTAGGTAAGGAGCGTGAACACAACCTCCAGGCCGGAGACAATGTGGAAGTTTGTGAGGGAGAGTTAATCAACCTACAGGGAAAGATCCTCAGTGTGGACGGAAACAAGATCACCATCATGCCCAAACATGAGGACCTGAAGGTACGTGTGTGTGTGTGTGTGTGTGTGTGTGTGTGTGTGTGCTGGGTTTAGTGCCACTCAAGCCATTTACAGTCTTATTTAAGTCCATCTATTGTCAAAAATTGAGTTAAGAATAGAACTGGAATTCCCCACAAATCCCAGTGTCCATGTGTGACAGAATGGGAATGCTTTAATAATCCCCCAAGACAAACAGTTTGGAACAGTACTCTACTCAATAACAACAAACACAAAGAAAATAAAGCAATGCACATAATGACCTAAAATGGAAAGGAACAAGCCTATGTACATAGTGCAAAAAGCAATTATAGTGTAAAAAATGAGTGAACTAGTCTGATATGTGGGCCATGGACATGGATTAACCTGACTACTACTATTAACCAACTAACCTTTCATCTGGTTGGTGCCATAGATACAGAATAGTTAGTAAAGGAAAAAAAAAGCTCCACCTTCTCAGTGCTTTTTTTTTCTAAATGTAGGACCCTCTGGAGTTCCCTGCCCATGAGTTGAGGAAATATTTCCGAATGGGCGACCACGTCAAGGTGATAGCGGGCCGATACGAAGGTGACACTGGCTTGATCGTCAGAGTGGAGGAAAACTTCGTCATCCTGTTCTCTGATCTCACCATGCACGAGGTAACTTAAAAACTTCTGACAGAAGCGTACCTCCTCCACCTTTTCTGTAAAGAGAACCATTAAAAGGCTTAAAAAAAAACAAGAGGGAAGGTGACGGAAGACCTCATGTTTGATTAGGAATGTTATAATGCATTTAAAGGGTTTTCACATCTTATTTTAAATGACCTTATCTGAAGGGATCTTGTCTTAACCAATTTTACACTAAATTATCTTAAGTTATCTTTAAACATTTTATATTTTATCTTACCATGTCTCTTCCAGAATATAAGAGAATTCAAACGACAGGAATATTAATAAAACTAGATGGTGTATTTATCAACCTCTGTGTGTGTGTGTCTGTATAGTTGAAGGTGTTACCCAGAGACCTTCAGCTCTGTTCAGAAACAGCGTCAGGTGTGGATGCAGGGGGTCAACATGAGTGGGGGGAGCTGGTCCAGTTGGACCCACAGACGGTTGGAGTCATCGTCCGACTAGAGAGAGAGACATTCCAGGTAACAGCGGTGCCGGTCCGGTTCTGGTGTCGAACTAAACACATTTCTGTCATTTATGCCACAGTTCCACTAGTCTAGTACCAACTCGGTTCAACCCGGCCTGATATGACTGGGTTACATTTCCATTGCAGGATAGTACTACCTTTAAAGTACCTGGTCGTCATAGTGATAGTACAAGTGTCATGGTGGTTTTAAAAAAATTTTTATGTCGTGATTATTTTTCCAACATTAAAGTATATAAGAGTGACGTGTGTGTGTGTGTGTGTTCCAGGTGTTGAACATGCATGGGAAGGTGTTGACAGTGCGGCATCAGGCGGTGAACCGCAGGAAGGACAACCGCTTCGCCGTGGCACTGGACTCCGAACAGAACAACATCCACGTCAAAGACATCGTAAAGGTCATCGACGGGCCGCATTCGGTGAGATGCCCCATGTTTACCAATGGGCCCGATAAATGTTTATGAAGGGGCCTGGATCCAAACAATGTTTACAAAGGGGCTCAGGTCCCATAAATGTTTAAGAAGGGAATGAAGGCTTTGAGTTTTTTGTAGAGTCTGTGTGTAATTGAACAGTCTTTGTATTTTTAACCTGGTGATCTAAGCACCAGTCCCACCCACCAAAGGGTCTTATCCCAGCTGTTCTTCTTTCAGTGGTCCCGCCCACTTCCAGTCCAGTGTTTGTGTATATGTCCACTCTGTATAAACTAAACTCCACATC
Organism: Siphamia tubifer; assembly: GCA_020466265.1. Taxonomy (NCBI): domain Eukaryota; kingdom Metazoa; phylum Chordata; class Actinopteri; order Kurtiformes; family Apogonidae; genus Siphamia; species Siphamia tubifer. The sequence goes on along the minus strand of CM035795.1, from coordinate 44,479,615 downwards.
CTACTCAACTCAAACTCACCTCTTGTCTGTGGTCTTCATAAACAGATTTCTAATGTTGTGTGTGGGTTTTTTTTCTCTCCAGGGTCGTGAAGGTGAAATCCGACATTTGTTCCGTGGCTTTGCCTTCCTGCACTGTAAGAAACTGGTGGAGAACGGAGGAATGTTCGTCTGCAAAACCAGACACCTGGTGCTGGCAGGTGGCTCTAAGGTAAGGGCTTTTAAGGGTTAAAGGGTTTACAAGTTACAGAAGGATGTTTGGTCTTTAACAGTTAATCTTAAGTGTTTTTTCTCCTTCAGCCCAGGGATGTGACTAACTTCACAGTGGGGGGGTTCGCTCCTATGAGTCCACGCATCAGCAGTCCAATGCACCACGGAGGAGGAGGTGATAAGAACAAATACACAAGAAGTACACACTACATACAGTATAATAGATTTTTGTACATTACCTTGTCTTTAAAAGTTTTTATAAACACAAAGAACACACAGAGGTGTTTGTCACATCCATGAGAACATTTAATAAAACCCAATAATGTAATAGTTTCTTAAAAATGTAATAAAATTTCCACTTAACTTGATTGAAAATTTAATGAACACAATAATGTAGTAACTTCTCGAAAATGTGATTAAAATTTGCACATTATCGGAATGTAATAAAACCCAATTATGTAATAATTTCACCAATAATGTCATAAAATATTATGACTGATATAATAAAATTTTGTTTTTTGTTTTTTTCTTCTTTTTTTTCTTTTTTTTTTACCTGTTCTTGAGATATCCAAAATAAAAAATAAAAAACTCCAACTTTAAAGTTTCTTTCTAGTTTATTTATTTCTAGTTTCTGACCTGGCTGCTTTTGTATTGCAGGTGCTCAGCAGAGAGGAGGGGGAGGAGGCGGAATGGGCCGGGGACGAGGGCGCAGAGACAACGAGTTGATTGGACAGACGGTCCGCATCTCGCAGGGTCCTTACAAAGGTGAGATCACCCTCATCTGGTTCTGGTCCTACCCACGCCAAACCCACCCATGTTCCCCTGTCTGACCTAAGCCCCTCCCATTTTCCAGGGTACATCGGCGTGGTTAAGGATGCCACAGAGTCCACGGCTCGAGTGGAGCTGCACTCCACCTGCCAGACCATCTCTGTGGATCGCCAGCGCCTCACCACCATGTATGTCTCTGCCACCCTTCTGCTGCTGTTGTTATTGTTGTTGTTTTTGTACTCTGACTCCGCCCCCTCTCGTCCTCCAGGGGAGCCAAACGCCACAGCGGGATGACTTCCACTCACGGACGCACGCCTATGTATGGCTCCCAGACGCCCATGTACGGCACCGGCTCTAGAACGCCCATGTATGGCTCCCAGACGCCGATACATGACGGTGAGGCCCCCACGGATATAATTTAGCACCAAAAGAGTGAGAGTGTGGGAGTGAATGAACCATATACATGCTTTGAATATGTGCACATAGAAAAGAACAATATACAAATATAATCCATTATTATTACTGTCTGGACCAGCATGGGACTGGACCGCTTTTTTTTTCAAATAATCAAAATAAAAGAATGTCTTGGGTTCTATTCCAACACCAGCCGGTGGCACCTTTCTGTGTGGAGTACATGTTGTTTACATGTTGTCCTTGTTTCTGCGTGGGTTTTCTCCAGATTCTTCTGTTTCCTCCCACCATCCAAACACATGCATTGATAGGTTTATTGGTTAATCTAAAACCACCCATAGGTGTGAATGTGAGTGATTGTTTGACTATATATGTTCAGCCCTGAGATGAACTGGAGACTCGTACAGGCTGTACCCCGCCTTATTAATATTTGTCACATGTACTTGTAAACTAGTTCTGTGCATTTTTATTAACACATGGAAACTGGAATATATTTGAACTCACCTAAAGTGGGAACGGCATTGCACTGAGTGAGAGCCATGATGCACTATGTCTGAAACTTTCTGCACTCACTTTCTACTTTAGTTTCTTTGGTTCTGTCATGTTTAGTAACTTGAGGTAAATTTCTTCTGACTGTCTTTTTTTGGTAGATCAGCTGCCTTTTTCTCCAGTAGCTCCACCTGGCGTTAAACAGGATAATACACTCAGGCAAAAGTTGAAATGTTGGCCATATTCTATTTATAACATTTCTTACGGGTCAATTAAAAATGACCTGCGGACCTTAGTTTGGACACTCCTGTTCTAAAGGGTTAATGGTCAGCTGTTTGATCAGTCATTGGAAGAATCTGTTTCTGATTTCAGGAAGTCGTACTCCGCACTATGGATCTCAGACCCCACTGCATGATGGGAGCAGGACCCCAGGGCAAAGCGGAGCCTGGGACCCCAATAACCCCAACACCCCCTCCAGGTAAGTCTACCTGATCCCACCTGCTCCAGGTAAGTCCACCTGGTCCTCTTTTAGTCCTGATCTCCTTTTTCTTTCACAGAAACGAGGAAGAATACGACTTTGGTTACGATGACGAACCATCCCCATCTCCCCAGGGTTATGGAGGAACCCCCAATCCCCAGACTCCTGGTTACCCAGAAGTACCTTCACCACAAGTTAACCCCCAGTACAATCCCCAGACCCCTGGAACCCCTGCCATGTGAGTATTTGACCCAGGTCAGCCTGGTTCATCCAGGACCAGTACTTGACCCAGGTCAGCCTGGTTCATCCAGGGTCAGTATTTGTCCCAGGTCAACAGTGTGGTGTTGACCCCTGGTATGTGTTTGTGTTTGCAGGTACAACACAGAGCAGTACTCTCCTTACGCAGCCCCTTCCCCTCAGGGTTCCTACCAGCCCAGTCCCTCCCCTCAGAGCTACCACCAGGTGGCACCCTCACCTGTGGGGTACCAGAACACCCACTCCCCAGCCAGCTACCACCCGACGCCTTCACCCATGGCCTACCAGGTACGTCTGTTTCCATATATAGACTTATGTTTGTGCCAAAACTCTGATGGTCATTATTAAATGTGTTGGATGAGCTTACATTAACATATGTGAGCTAACACCATTATCATTAGTATCAGCTGATGTTAGCATATGTGAGCTAACACCATTAACATTAGCATCAACTGATGTTAGCATCTGTGTGCTAAGGTTAGCATCAGCTGGCTGATGGTTGAACCCTGGGTTTGTGCAAAACCCACTGCTCACTCTGTCCCCCCCCATAGGCCAGCCCCAGTCCCAGTCCGGTGGGTTACAGTCCCATGACCCCTGGCGCCCCCTCACCTGGTGGTTATAACCCTCACACCCCCGGATCCAACATTGAACAAGGCAGCAGCGACTGGGTCACCACCGACATCCTGGTTCGGGTCAAGGACTCCTTCATGGACCTGATGGGTCAGACTGGTGTCATCCGCAGCGTCACGGTAACGGACCCCCACTGTTTTAAAAACAATTCAACTGTTCTTTTAACCCTTTACAAACGCTTAAACCAAATAGAACCACCCACCATTGATGAATCGATTTGAATGGTCTGAGTTTCATGTTATGAAGAAGATATCTTTTTGAAGTTGAAGTAGATAAATTTTTATAAGATCTGGTCCAGATGGATTCTGTATGTAAAACCAATCAGATTTGATTTTGTTTGACTGTAGTTGTGCTTTGTATGAACCTATCTGCTGCCAAATGAGGTTATGATTGTAAGCGGTGGTGTGCTCCCCTGTTCAGTTCTGTTTTGTCTTGTAACTGAAATCAATAATCCATAAAAGGAAATATATATATATATATGACTGAAGGTTTCTATGTACATCTTTTCTTTTTTACAATGTTGAAGAATGTAATTGATGTATATGATGGATAGTTTCCGTTCTTAAAGGGATTATCAAGAGTAAAAATAAAAGTTTAGTTAATTTTTTAGATGACTGGGAGTACATAGGTACTTATAGTTGACATCAAAATCACACAATTTGGATGTACATTGAGAAATTTCCATTTTGCAGTTTTGAGCCAAACTGTGTTAGGGTGTGATTAGGGCATGTCTTTGTCACTGACATGAAATGCTATTTTTAGACCTCTTCTAAAGTTCTAAACAACATCACACTTATACTTATGTGGTAGTAAGTAGAGGGTCCCTAAAGACAAACCCAAGTGTCCTGAGGTCTTCATGTCGTCAGATAATATGCCCAGAGTTACTGATCTACAGGCATGTACCTCTCTGTATTCAGAGGTCCACGTCTTAGGAGGAAGCCAGAAATAGTCGATTGCTGAGTGCAGAGTTCATGTTCATGTGGAAATTCATGTTTGTGTTCTTTGCATTCTTTTTTAAAAACAACAACTTGTTAGGCCATTTCAATTTCTAATGAAATATTGGATTATGGTTTTTTTTAAAAAAAAAAAAAGAATATAACCTCCATAGAATAAAATATTTGTACTTAAGAATTCTTTAAATCATTCCACTCATGTCGTTTAATTGTGTGTTTGTTAATGACAGTCGTATAAACATCCTTATATTGGTTCTAATGAACCATATCGGTCTTTGTTTCCAGGGCGGAATGTGTTCAGTGTTTATGCAGGAAACAGATAAGGTGGTGAGCATCAGCAGTGATCACCTGGAACCGGTGACTCCCACCAAGAACAACAAGGTAACACCATAACCCCCCCCCCCCCCAGAAATTTAATTAAATTTTTGATTGAGTTAAGTGTGACTTTTATCATGTAAATGTATTAAATAAATTATTGTATTATTGGTGCTAAAAGGTGCAGTTGAAATGAAAGTTCTGTATGTAACTACAGTTCTATGAATCCTGAATGACTGCCAGAGGGTGGAACTGAAAGCACTGAATGATCCCTTTGCACATGCGCAGTTCGAGTATTAGTTCAATCACAATTGCTGGTTACAATAAGAGTGGGCGAATACTGTTGGCACAAACCCACTAACCCTTTTAACTGGTTCCATCTGTAGCTGTGTGTTTCAGTCTGTAACGGTCACTTTCTATCCTGCTTAAAATATTATGGGGGGATGGGGCGGTGTAGACCATGACCCCCCTCCCTCCCTGACACACACACAGAAGTGGTTGCTGACATCAGCTACATTTTGTGTTCTTTTACTCAAAGTCATCTATGTGGAACCCAATATATTTACAAACCACTGATGTCAAACGTCTTTTAGAAACAAGCACAACATGCTTCCACTAACGTTACTTGGTCTACGTCTGTTTCAGCCGCTTCTGTGTTTGAACCATCCGTCATTTCCTCTATGCTAACATCTGGGCGGAGCCCAGCACTTGATGGACAGTAGCTGCAGTACTGCTTTAGCCACTTTCACCCCAACAAGCTGATGAGTCACGCCAAATCTAAATCTGGTTAAATACTTTTGAGTCCCATTTTCATAAGACAGAGAGTAACCCATGGCAGCCCCTGTAGGATGACGTTTTGCTGCTCCAGTCGTTACAGTAAAAGGGGCGCCTGGCGATGACAAAACATTTCCAAGGCAGCAGTGGGTCATACCACACTGATTAAATTGCACACAACAAGAAAATAAACGACAACAACAACAAAACCACAGATGGTGAGGGTTTATTTTACTTCTGGAGCGTCATCCAGGATCACAGCTGTGACTCTTTTAGAACTACGACTCGAACTGCACATGTGCGAAGGGATCATTCAGTGTCAGTGTTTCCCTTTGGTGCTCAGTGGTAATGAAATAGAGCAGTGGTTTATGGAACCTTTTTTTATTGAACAAACATAAATTGTTCTGGTGCCAGTTCTAATGTTGGTTTGTCAGAGTTGAAAGGCTGAGTCCACATGGTTCTCGTGGTGTTTACCTTAGGTGAAGGTTATCCTGGGGGAGGACCGTGAGGCCACGGGCATCCTGCTGAGTATCGATGGAGACGACGGCATCGTGAGGATGGAGTTGGACGACCAGCTGAAGATCCTCAACTTGAGGTTCCTGGGCCGTCTGGAGCACTGAACCAGAACCAGGTCCACCGGGCCCGGGTCTGAACAGTCCACATATTCCAACCTAAGGTTCCTGGGCTGTCAAGACCACTGAACCAGAACCAGGTCCACCGGGCCCGGGTCCAAACACAGTCCACACGGTTGTGTTTTTTTATTCTTCTGTTTTTCGTTAGCTTCCTGTGTTATTAGTGGCGGGTTCTGCTTTTAGTGCTTTTTCATGTTCTGTCCCAACGTTTGCTTTTGTGGAGCACAAACGGGTCAAAAACTGTTGATGTTCATGAATAAACTGTGATACAGTTCATGTGTGGGCACACGTGTGTTTTTACCTGGGGGGGGGGGGGGGGGGGTTCGGTCTGTAACCACCCACATCAGTTTCCATTCTACTTATAATTTATTCTATGGGGAAGTAAAAGTGAAAGTTGACGCTAATTTATTTTCTCTACCTCCTGAAGCCTCACAAACCTTCATTTGAGGAGGAAATATGTCTGTCCTGGACTAAATATATCCATATATATATAGTTTTATATGACGTGTTTAGTGGCAGCAGCTCCACAGCAAAACCCAGTTGTTCTCCGCAGATTTCTGACATTTTGCATTTTTTGTCCTTTTACTCGGCATCATCTTTGTTGAACCCAAAATGTTTACACACAGATGTCCAATTTCTTTTGGGAACAAACACAACAGGATAAATGTCAACATCCCATCGTAAACTGTTAAATTCCTAAACTAACACAAAATATAATGGATTAGATTTCTATAGCTTTTGTCAAGGCACCCAAGGCGCTTTACTTTAGGGATCAATTATTCATTCACTCTCACATGCTCCCTCTAGTGGTGGTAAACTACATATGTAGCCGCAGTTGCCCTGGGGCAGACTGACAGAAGTGTGGTAGCTATTTCACACTGACGGTCCCTCTGACCACCACTGAATATTCATATCCACATACAAACTTAACCTTTTACCTGGAACCAATAATAAAATGAACCAGTGTTTCAGTGTGAAGCATTAGTTACTTTTCCATCAGTACAAAACTTCACCCATATTTACTAAATGTTTTAATAGCACAAGCTCATTATGCATTTTTCCCATTAAGTCATAAATGTGGTAAATTCTTAATTATTGAAGATGATACCAGATGTCAGAAGAAATAAAAATGGGGAAATGAAACAAAATGAACAGAATTGCATCATTTTGTTTATGGATAAATTAAAGGTGAAGTTTTTAAAAATGTCAAGTAAAAAAAACTCCAACATTCAGATGTTATGCCACTGAGCACATTTTATGAATTGGGTGTTTTAAGGATGTCTGTGGGCGGGGCAACAACAGGTGAAAGGGTGACTGGTGGTGGTCCATCAGTTGCAGGCTCCGCCCCCCTGCTGGTGGTCTATTGGCAGATAGAAAAGTGGAACTTCAGGGGCACAAGCGTGTCCTCCGCTGTAGCTCCGCCCTGAACCTGCTGTGTGTGTGTGTGGGTGGTGGGCACAGTCGATGGTCAGGTTTGGAAACAGAGACGTCTTCACCTGGAACCAAACCTGTCTGTCCTGTGGGCGGAGCCAAAGGGTGACCCACACCAGTCAGAAAACAGGAAAACACACACAACAGGTAAACGCAACAGAAATCATTATAAATAATGATGATAACAAATAATAATAGTAATCTTCTCTTGAATAAATAAAAAAAACGTGTCACCTTTCTGTCTGTCACACATTGCAGTTCGTGTTTTTGCCCCAGAAGCGGAATCAGGACACGACGGACCTCGTCCACCTGGAGACCACCGACACAAAGCATTATGGGTAATGATCATCCTTCACTGAAGCATTCTGGGTAATAATCATCCTTCACTGAAGCATTCTGGGTAATAACCACCTGTTGCTTCTGTTTTCTCCTTAAATACAACAGTTTTTACTGAAATGTCCAAATATTATTGTTTCATCATTTGCAGTTCATTAATGTCAATATTATGTTCTATATTTGTATTTAATTCACTGATCAGATCAATGTTACTGACACTTGATTAGTTATTGTTCATTACTTCCACGAAGGAAGTCATGCTTTCCCTCGTGTTTGTTTGTTGGTGTTTTCAGTAAGATGATTGATAATGCATAAAGGAAGAAACTATGACATTTTGAACTATAAAGGTCAAAGGTCAAGGTCACAGTGAAGGTCAGCAGCTAAAACACATCAGTGGGGATATCTCAGAATCCAGACCAGATAGTATCAGGTGTTTTTTTTCATTCACTTCGTCTGACCTTCAGACATCAGATGACATAACACTGACAGGCTCCATGACGTCACGTTTTGACGTCATATGACACCAAGCCAATGGTGTATTTGGTAAATGTATGACCTTTACCTTAAAGCAGGTTGTTGACATATTTTGTTAAATCAGACAATATATTGTTCTTCATATTTAACATGTCATATTTTGTCATTGTGCGACACCACATAACGTCAGAGAGACGTCATACGTGGTCAAATATTAAAATGGACATATCTGAAAAACAGGGCCGAGGTATTGCTAATGACCGATAAAATAATAATAATTTACAAATAAGTTACGAACATCCAGTTCCAAACCTTGGCAGACTTGCGCTGCTTTGCTCTGCGCTCTCAGAGTGATCCTAGTTTAATTATTTTATTTATTTTATTTGTTTCGACCTCTGCTAATTTAATTCAGACTCATTCTGTACATGACACGTGTGTTTGTTTGTGTGCTTGTTTTTGTTTGTTTACCTCATAGGTTTGTTGACATGAAGGTCTGATCCCAGCATCATCCAATAATCTGGAGCAAATGTCACAGGTTAGAGGTCATATCAGAGGTCAAAGGTCACAGATATAAAATATAAACAAACACTATAAAAGGGGGAGTGGTTAAAGTTAAAGGTGAGTTTGGGTAAGTTAAAGATTAGAGTAGAGGTTTAGTTGATGATTCAGGGTTGGTTAGTGGAAGTTAATTAATTAGTTAGTGACCTAGTTAGTGGTTAGTTATTGACCTGTGGATGTTGAAGTGCTGTATGAGTTTGAGGCAGATCTGAAAATACTTCCTTGGTCCATTCAGTTCATCCACACACGCTGCACACGCTCCATGTTTCTGCCACTCCTCTGTCCTTCAAACACACGAACAAACATTCTGAGGTCATGTGACCATACGTCATGTGACTGTATGTCTGTGATGGTTTTTACCAGAACTGGAAACTGGTTTTGATCTTCACTAGGGATGGCCAGTGTTCATTAAGCTCCGCCTCCAGCTCCTGATGGACCAATAGAAACACAGATGTGAGTGTGACATGTCTGAAAAAGGGGAGGGGCTTATTTATCACCTGTGGTTAAATGGATAGTGTGGAAAAGGGGGAGGGGCTTATTTATCACCTGTTATTAAATGGAAAAAAAGAGGTTGTTTATCTAAAATCAATTTCTATTTATTTAAAAACCAGCCCATAAACCATCTTTTGATGGACCTGGGTTTATACGAGCAGAACCAGAACCATTTATTGGAAACTGGGCGGAGTCTAAGGTCACTTGAACAAATTCCTTCAAAAGTCCATCCTTTAGTTTTTAAGGTGCAATGATCATTTTTAAGGTGGAATGTTTGTGTCTCACCTGGACGTCGGTGTGGAACAACGGCCAGCACTCACAGCATCTTTCAGTCCGCTGTGGCCTGAACAACAACAACAACAATTAAACAAACAACGACAGGTTCACCTGGACCTACTACATCCAATAATAATAATAAAGCATTATATTTACCACAGGCCATGGATGGTCCATGTGTTGATGTTTGGAGGGATTTGACACAAAGACTGATTATATAAACTCTAAACAAACAAACAAACAAATGTCATAATATAGTTTAACATTCAGACCTGACAGAACCCCCCCCCCCCATCGATCTTTACCTGACAGAACCCCTCCTATAATTCTTTACCTGACAGAACCCCCCCGGCCACTGCAGGGTGAACTGCATACACTTCCATTTACAGCTGTGACTCTGGTGGCCATATTTGTAGTCCAAGTCCTCCTGCTGCAGTGCAGTACTGACAGTGAGCAGCAGGGGCAGCAGAGACCACAGCGCCATCAGGTCAAAGGTCAAACTGCAGATGATCAACAGGAAGGACAACAGTTTAACCCTCTGTGTCCAGGTGAGTATATAAATGGTAGATGCTACATTGGATCAGCTGGATGGACGGGGGGTGGGGCGAAGATCCGGATGTTCTACGCAGCTGCCGATTGCATTGCTATGGCCTGAAATATGACACTCAGATGCAGCGCAGTCAAAGAAAAGCTGAATCAGGTGCATTTCATTGGACATATTTCTTCATGGTCTACTATCCAGGGAAGGAGAAATCAACCGAGGTGATCTGTGGTTTGATTCATTTTTCACTTTTTCTCTGTTACATTTGTGAGTTGAAAACAAACAGCAGCCATTTCACAGCTGATTATAAAGCCTCACCTAGAGCAGTAATGTACACCCTTGTGTACTTTTGATTTATTTATTTATTTCATGTGGAGTGTTTTGACAAATCTAAGCACCACGAGGATGGAATATAGAACAGTTCACAAAAATGTCATTGATGGGTGATTTTTGAAACAAGAACTAAAGTTGTTCCGTACACCACATATAAGAATGTGTTCTCCAAACATACAGGACACAATAACCACATCTACAGTTCAGTTCAATATCTACACTTGTACATTACATTCATCTTTACCTTTGTCCTTGAAGTGATGTTCTACTGAAAAATAATAAATTTAGACCTATAGTCGTATGTGGTCTGTATATATTTTGCGAGACCTTCTTCTTTAAACAGTGCTGTCATCTTTCAAAAGTATGAAATTACCACCTCGAACGTCCTGAGGAGAACATCCTCCCCCCGTCCATCCGGCTGATCCAATCTAGCATCTACCTATATAAATGTAAGTAAATACATGTAAAATAAAACTGTTTAACAAAATCTGAAATAAAACCGTTTAACCCTTTGATTCATACTGGTTATTACAGTGGACAGTTTTACAGTTGTTCTCTTGTATATTCATGGATTTTATTATTTTTGTTCCATATCAGTCAGTTCATATCATTACTGTAACTGGTCTGTTCTTAATACCTGATCTGCACTAACATGTTTACATGTAAGTCAATTGTCTGTCTTCTTAAACAAAAATGTTATGAAAAATGTTTTATTTCATAGTGTTCTGATATTGCATTTTAGTTTCTTTCCAGCTGAATGGACATTTTTATGACTCTATAATAAATAGGTTAATTAAAAAATATTTAAATATCATTGCTTTTTTCATGCCTATAAAGGATTAAAAACAGAAAAATCCTGACTAACATTCTCATAATTGATGCATCAAAGGGTTAAATAATTATTAAATAAAACCATTTAAATAACTGTGAGATAAAACCGAAGCTATTTAAATAAATACAAACTAAAACTGTATAAATGTGGAATAAAACAGTTTAAATAAATGTGAAATAAAACAGTTTAAATAAATCAACTCACCGTTGAAGCAGCTGCTGAACTGAAGCTGTTTAACTTTCACTGCGTCTTTAAAACCACAGAAGAAGAAGTGGAAGCAACAGCTGAGCGCCAACAGGTTCGTAACCATGGTAACAGGAAAATGAAAACGGGAAGTCTTCACAGGTGGAAAAATACCTTGGTTAAAAAAATCAAAGCTATGGTAAATAGTATCAAGATGTAAGACTTTTTTTTGTTTGTTATAGATAGAATTTGACCTTAAAATCAGAAGTATTGGCATGAAAACTGAATTATTAGAATGTAGGGCACATCCTGTGTGTGTGTGTGTGTCCGTCCGTCTGTTTAGAGCACTTACACAAAGTCACCTTTGATTATTAACTGACAGTAAGCTGATTTTTTCCGAAATGGCAACGAAAAACCAAAAGCTAGTAGCAGAAAAACTAAAAAACTTTGCAGTGACACCGTGTTTTACTAACAAGTATGAGATGGGATTTTACTGTCGAGAATTTTTTTTATTATTGACAAAGAGCAATGAGCCACGGCTAGCAGCTAGCTAATCACTGCAGTTAGCAGCTAGCTAACCAGCACAGGCAGCTAAGCAGGAGATAGTTTAACAGTGACTTAACAGTAACTTTGACCTAAATGTACCTCATCTAATTTTCTGAACCCACTTTATCTTCACTAGGGTTATGGGGGTCACTGGGGGCCTATCCCAGCTATTCCAACAGAAAGGTGGGGTACACCCTGGGCAAGTTGCCAGTTCATCAGAGGGTGGAACAAATAGAGATAAACAACCACTCTCACACCTATGGGCAATATAGATTAGCCACATAACCTGGGCAGGTGTTTGGTGAGAGGAAGTCGGAGTAACCAGAGAGAACCCAGGTAGACACTGGAGAACATGCAAACTCCACACAGAAAGGCCCCACTGGCTGGTGTGGGAATTGAACCCAGAACCTTCTTGCTCTGAAGCACGAGCAATGTTCAGACCTAAATGTAACCAGAGAATTCATGAATAAACTAAACTACATATTGTCATAAAGAGTGTGTGCGTGTGTGTGTGTAAAGTTTTGAGCTCATTAACCAAAGGGACACACACACTGTACTTCCTGATTGGCTCATGTGTTCTGTTCTGTTCAGGCTGGAAACAACGTGGAAGTTTGTTAGGGAGAGTTAATCAACCTGCAGGGAAAGATCCTCAGTGTGGACAGAAACAAGATCACGATCATGCCCATACACGAGGACCTGAAAGTACGTGTGTGTGTGTGTGTGGGGGGGGGGGGGGGGGGGGGGGGGCAGTCCTCAGCTCAGTCAGTTTGTCCGTCCTCACACTCCGTACTGTAATTCTTTGGCTTTGGTTCAGTCCAGTTCAGGTTCAGTCTGAAAGTGCGTCAGTGTGTGAGTGTTTGTCCTTCAACCAGCGTAGATCTGCAGCATACAGATATGAACCACCTGCTGGTAAAACCTGCTTTTCTACTTTTCTATTCTATTTTTCTCCATTTGTGTTTTTTTCTCTGTTCAGTTTCATGTTCAAACAGCTTTAGTTCAAACACAAACATTTGGTTATGAGTTCAGTTCATTTTGACCTTTGGGGTCATGCTTGGTGGTTTGTTTGTTTATATATATGTGTATGTGCTAGCGGGGAGGGGAGGCTTATTTTGTATATTTAAATATATATGATACAGTGTGCGACCTCAGATGACCTGGTTTCATGTTCAGTTCAGAAACTGTGTGTGTGTGTGTGTGTGTAAAGTTTTGCTCATTAACCAGAGGGACACACACACACGGTACTTCCTGATTGGCTCATGTGTTCTGTTGGAAGGCAGTGATTGGTTGTTGCTGCTGTCAATCATGTTTGGACCTTATATGAACTCTGAAGCAGTTGACGCTGGGGTTAAAGAGACCAGAACCACTGGCTTCACAATAAAAGCTTATCCAGATGACTGGTTTCAAAATAAAAATCATGGTCTTCTGTTGTTTGTTTCAGAAATGTGCAGTTCTGGCCCGCCGGACCTTCAGCAGTTCCAGCAGATCCCTAAAGAACAGAGTCCCAGAGGCCCAGAAACTGTTCCAGGTTAGACTGCACTGTAACAGGGGGTTCAGGGGTTAAGGCGGGTCTGTCTGTTCTTCCAGGCTAATGAACGTTTAAATAAACCTTCTGTCTGTTCTTCCAGGCTGATAATGGCTTACCGGTCCACATTAAAGGTGGAACAGGAGACGTGCTGCTCTATCGTATAACCATGACGATCACTTTGGGAGGTAAACATCTGTAAACATCAGTTCAAACACAATATTTAACATTTTTTATTTTCATCTACTGTTTGTATTTCCACAGGTACCTTTTATGCTCTCTACTGTCTGCTCCGTGCTTCAATGCCACAGAAAAAGGTGTAAAGAAGTTGAATGACTTCATTACTTGCTGAATTAAAGTGACTTAAACTGTAAAAAAAACAACAACAAAAAAACATCTGAAATCTACTGTTTTTATTATCGCACCATCTGACTGGCCGAGAGCTGAGGTGAGGGTGTGGCCTTCTGATTAAACCAATGATTCATTCCATATTTGACCTGTTTCTTTTTGGGGATAATGTTGACAAAGTTTAGTCACAGTTTTCACAAATTAAGGTTTTACTTTTACTGACAATTTAAAAAAGAAAAAAAAAAACATTTTTTTCTAACTGCTAAGTTCTTTCTACTGGTTCATATGTTGATGATTCAGAACATGTAACCAGTTCCAGATTTCATCATTCTACTGATCACTGGTAGAAGTCATATATATATATATATATATATATATATATATATATATATATATATATATATATATATATATATATATATATATATATATATATATATATATATATATATATATATATATATATATATATGTGTGTGTGTGTGTGTGAAATGAAAACAAATAAAAGTTTAAAAATATCTATATTTTTAATTAAGAAATATATATATATATATTTAAAAAAAAATGTTCCTCTCGCCCCACGTGGGCGGTGTCTCCTTCAGGCTCAGGTCCTCTACCAGAGGCCTGGGAGCCTGAGGGTTCTGCGCAGGATCTTAGCTGTTCCTAGCAATGCGCTCTTCTGTACAGAGATCTCTGATGTTGTTCCTGGTATCTGCTGGAGCCATTCTCCCAGCTTGGGGGTCACTGCCCCTAATGCTCCGATCACTACTGGTACCACTGTTGCCTTCACACTCCACATTTTCTCTAACTCCTCTTTCAGCCCTTGGTATTTCTCAAGCTTCTCATGTTCTTTCTTTCTCATGTTGCTATCACTGGGGACTGCTACATCTATCACCACCACTGTCTTCTCATGTTTATCCACCACCACTATGTCAGGCTGATTGGCCATCACCATCTTGTCAGTCTGGATCTGGAAGTCCCACAGGATCTTGGCCTGTTTTTTCTCTGTCACCTTTGGGGGGTTCTCCCATCTTGACCCTGGGACCTCCAGTCCATACTCTTTACAGATGTTCCTGTACAGTATGCCCGCTACCTGGTTATGCCTCTCCATGTATGCCTTGCCTGCCAGCATCTTACACCCTGCTGTGATGTGCTGGACTGTTTCAGGGGCTTCTCTACACAGCCTACACCTGGGGTCCTGTCTGATGTGGTAGACCCCGGCCTCTATTGCTCTGGTGTTCAGGGCTTGTTCTTGTGCAGCCATGAGTAGCGCCTCTATATATATATATATATATATATATATATATATATATATATATATATATATATATATATATAATTGTTGTATGTATTTATTCGTTTTGTTTAAATAAAAAAAGCATTTAAAATATTTAAAAATGTAGGGAAAAAAAGAAGCCAGATCTGGACTGTGATTGGATGAGCTCAGTTCTGCTCCAGTTAAAGCTCCACCCACTTCTATAGTTAGATTCAGCTGCATCCAGACTACAGCCTTGAACCTGACAGAACACATTGACATGGTTCTGACCCACATAGAACACACACTAGTTTTGTTTATTCATTTCATCCACTAACCTTTAATCAGGACATTTTTATTGGCATTTGTCTAATTTACACATGAATTTCACATCAAAATTTTACAGGTGAAATTAATTCAGATTTTCCCAGACTCTGAACCAAAACCAGGTTCAAACCATGAGTCCACAACATGGTCTAATGCTGCTTTCAGGTGCAGTTGGGAACTTATACATTCTACTTGTACATTTGAAATTACCAGTGTGTTGTGTTTTAGCACTTTTGTTGTTATAGCAAAATAAAAAAATGACTGACACACAATTTATTTTATTTATTTGTTTAATAGTAACATTAAAATTACAAAATGAAAACAACTAAAAATAAATAATGAATACAACAAAAATAAATAATAAATAAATAAAAACATTGAAAAAATAAAAATGTATAAATAAAATGTTATATATGTACATAAAATTCATCAATATGCCAAATCCTCACTAATAGCAGCATAATGTTTATAAAAACATTGTCTATCATTTGTGGTTAACTCCTCATCCCTCTCTGTTGCCATGCTGAAAAGGTCAGAGGTTATTATTTACTTATTCTTCATTTTATTTTATTTTTACAAAATTTTAATCTCCGGCAGAAATTAGCACATGATGGGGCGTTGACATACAATCTTCAAGTTTGTAATTGGTATTTACCACAATCCCCATAGCACCTGAAGGCAGCATTAGGTTAGAACTAAGATTAATCAGACATTGGACTGTGTCACGTTCAGGTTTTGGATTTATTTTTTTACACCCTTGAACACAAACAAAACTGTGGTTTCCAGGTCAGGTGATGATGACATCATCAGCAGGTGGAGTGGAAAACCCCGCCCACTTTTGCGCCCTGTGTAGCCAGTTTATTGTACTCAGCCACAGCCTTTTCTGTTTGTAAGACACGGACATCCACACCACTCTGTCTGACGAAGTCCAGAGTGGACGAAGGTACCTGAGGGGACAGACACGCTAATATCCTAGGAGGATAACAAGTATGCCTCATGCTGATATGCCAGGAGGCTAATGGGTATGGTTGGACTAATATGCTAGGAAGTTAAGGAGTATGACTGAGGCTAATATGCTAGGAGGCTAAGGAGTATGACTGAAGCTAATATGCTAGGAGGCTCAGGAGTATGACTGAGGCTAATATGCTAGGAAGTTAAGGAGTATGACTGAGGCTAATATGCTAGGAGGCTAAGGAGTATGACTGAGGCTAATATGCTAGGAGGCTAAGGAGTATGACTGTGGCTAATATGCTAGGAAGTTAGGGAGTATGACTGAGGCTAATATGCTAGGAGGCTAAGGAGTATGACTGAGGCTAATATGCTAGGAGGCTAAGGAATATGACTGAGGCTAATATGCTAGGAAGTTAAGGAGTATGACTGAGGCTAATATGCTAGGAGGCTCAGGAGTATGACTGAGGCTAATATGCTAGGAGGCTAAGGAGTATGACTGAAGCTAATATGCTAGGAGGCTAAGGAGTATGACTGAGGCTAATATGCTAGGAGGCTAAGGAGTATGACTGAGGCTAATATGCTAGGAGGCTAAGGAGTATGACTGAGGCTAATATGCTAGGAGGCTAAGGAGTATGACTGTGGCTAATATGCTAGGAAGTTAGGGAGTATGACTGAGGCTAATATGCTAGGAGGCTAAGGAGTATGACTGAGGCTAATATGCTAGGAGGCTAAGGAATATGACTGAGGCTAATATGCTAGGAAGTTAAGGAGTATGACTGAGGCTAATATGCTAGGAGGCTCAGGAGTATGACTGAGGCTAATATGCTAGGAGGCTAAGGAGTATGACTGAAGCTAATATGCTAGGAGGCTAAGGAGTATGACTGAGGCTAATATGCTAGGAAGTTAAGGAGTATGACTGAGGCTAATATGCTAGGAGGCTCAGGAGTATGACTGAGGCTAATATGCTAGGAGGCTAAGTAGTATGACTGAGGCTAATATGCTAGGAGGCTAAGTAGTATGACTGAGGCTAATATGCTAGGAGGCTCAGGAGTATGACTGAGGCTAATATGCTAGGAGGCTAAGTAGTATGACTGAGGCTAATATGCTAGGAGGCTCAGGAGTATGACTGAGGCTAATATGCTAGGAGGCTAAGTAGTATGACTGAGGCTAATATGCTAGGAGGCTAAGTAGTATGACTGAGGCGAATATGCTTGGAGGCTAAGGAGTATGACTGAAGCTAATATGCTAGGAGGCTAAGGAGTATGACTGAGGCTAATATGCTAGGAGGCTAAGCAGTATGACTGAGGCTAATATGCTAGGAGGCTAATGATTCTGAGTCTAAATAAGGTCACACACTGTAAACGCAATCTGTTTTATAGATTATTAGTGGCCTGATATTGAACTGAGTAGTGTGACCTTTGACCTGTCAGCTGTGTTGGTGGGTGGTACCTGCAGGGCTTCACTCATCCCTCGGCCAATCACCAGCAGGTCGACGCCTTTTCTCAGCACCTCCTCCAGATCAGCTGGTTGGACTCCTGGATGGTGCTGCACCACAGAACATAGAATAGAAGAACATAGAAATAATGAAAGATGCAAAATTTTATTGTGGGGGGGAAGGAAAATTACATAATGAAAATAATTTCATTCACAAACTTTTCTTTAAAAATGTGAATAACATGAACAATTAACACATTTTAAATAAAAACGTTTTTTACTGAAACAAAGAGAAAACTTTTAACTTATTTATAGTGTTCCCTTTTTTTCCTGACTCTGATCCACTTTAGGCCATACTAGTCTGAATGTGTGGTTCTGAAACAGCCTATATGGTTCCAAGCGGTTCTGTGTGGGTCCATGTAGTTCAATGCAGTTCTATGTGGTTCTCACATCTGTTCCGGTCTCAGTCCAGTCCCAGGTTCGACTCCCTCCAGGCCAGACTTTACAATCCTTATAGGGGGCTGAGTTTCCTTTGACCTTTATGTGACCCCAGGACAGTGAGGAGATCTGAGGAGATGCCATGTTGACCTGGTGACCGTGGAAATAAAGGCTTTTATCTGGAACCCACCATAAGAAATACAAAGAAAATAACAGCAATAAAATAAATACACTTAAAATACAGCAAACGTGGGTTCTGCTTTTTGGGTTTGATCAATTCTGTAATTTTTTTGTCAATTTAATTCAGTTTTTTTATTTTGTTGATTTTTTTCCTAAATTTGTTGATTTGGGTTTTTTAATTGATTTGTTTTGTTCATTTTATTTGTTTCCTTAATTTTATTTTTAAAGTTTTAGTTTAGTATAGTTTTGTTTACTTTTTCCTGATTTTGTTGATATTGTTTTCTTAGATTTGTCCATTTTTTTCATTTTGTTAATTGTTTATTTGTTGATTTAAAAAAAAAAAAAATTCCATTTTTTTAATTGTTAATTTTTTAAAAGTTGTTTTTTCTGAATTTTGTAGATATTCTTCGAAATTAATCAAATACAATTTGTATGTATATACTGTAGATATTTTCATTCATCCTTTTCTTTTGATCTTTTAATGTTAGTTGTTCATAAACAAAGCAGCGGTTGTTGGGTTTTTTAATAAACAAAGCAGCGGTTGTTGGGTTTTTTAATAAATAAAGCAGCAGTTCTTAGTCTTTTTTCTTCTAAATGAAAATAAACGCTCAGGGGTTTCACTTCCACAGATAATGATTCCTTCAGCCGCAGCCTTTCGTTCTGTCTATTCTGATCGTAAACCAACTCACTGCATCTATTTTTGTCCTAGCACATGCCTCCACAAAAACACTACAGCTTTTTTTCATTATTACAAACTTCAGTCACATTTCAACACCAGAGTTCAGCAGAATATAGAAAAACATCTGAAGGTTCAAGATTGTTCTTACCTTTTCTGTTCTAGATGTCAACACACACACACACATATGCACACACTGAAACCAGCACTGCCTTTTTAATTAAAGGGGAACAGTTTGAACTTGTGTGTATTATTCCTCACATACCCCTGCTGAAGTGTAATTTCCTTTTAACTTATGTGCAATGATAAAGTCAATTCTATTGACTTCTATTCTATTATATACAGATACTACTGTTTATTTTATATTAAATCACATGATGTAAAGATTTGTAAATATTAAAGTAATAATTATGTTAATTTTACAAGTTTTTTTTTTTTTTTTTTTTTACTTAACCCTTGTGCGGTCCTTCGTAAAAGGCACACTGGCTGTGTCCTACAATCGGGTCTTAAAAACCCAGATTCCAAAGTTCAGTTCCATAGACTCATCACCCCACCCCCCAAGGATATATTACTGTTTTCAGTAGTAAGCAATGGCATCCTACAGTACGTATAAAAAGGTACATTTGTGAGCCTCCGGGTCTCTTTGACCCGAAGGACCGCACAAGGGTTAATTTCGATTATTTTTTGTTAATTTAGTTTTTTTTCTTAATTTTATTTCTTTATTTTTCTCCTTATATTCTTTGAATGTGTCTTTTGGCATCCTCTATGAGAGTTAGTATATTCTACTGTATGTTTTAAAGTTCCACTAAATACGTAAATAACGTTTAAAAATATCATTGGCCACCCCTGCAGTAGACCACAGTGGTGAACAGATTTCTGGTGCAGTACCAGTGTGTCACCACTGGGGATTGTGGTGTCGCTGTGAACAACAAAGTATTAAACTCAGAGAAGAAGAACCGAACAGCACCAGGAGGGTAAACATGGCCGGTAGCAGACTGGAGAAAATTGGAACCGTTTACACGCGGTAAGACTGGAATATTTTAACGTTTTCTGGCTTCTTTTCTCTGTTTGACTCTGAGGTGAATAGCAATAAAGTAAAGCTTTAGTTTGGAAAAGTACAGCATGTTTACCGCGAACATCGGCTCAGTTTGTGATAATTCTACCGTGTTTTAATGATCTGGATCTCCGGTAACCGTTCTCTTTTTGTAAGATCATTAAATGTGATGATATAATTATTATAGTCTCTTTGTCGTGTTAACGGACACTCACATGTAAAAAAGGGCTCAATGTTAGTGGGACTACAGCACAAGGGTGACCTGCGCGTGACGTCATAAAGGTGCGCCAAAGACTGTAATGCTTTCCTTACAGTTCGACTTTGTATTTTTTTTATGTGAAAACGTTTTTGTTTTTTTCTTCTATAAGTAGTTTTTATTGACAGTTGAAAAATACAAAACAAACATCAGTAGTATAAGAACCAATAACCGTAGAATGGGGTGGATATTTTTTTCCATTAAAAAAGACAGATCAATGTTTTTTTTTAAATGTCTTATTTTTAGGGTGTTGTGTTGACGTAAAATATTTAGTTCCTTTAAAAAAAATTTTAATTACTCTTAAATGTGCTTGAAAAGTGGCAGAATTTTTACTGTTGTGCTCCTGCAGTGCAACAATATAAAAAAACCCCACCAGTTCTACATAAATAAGAATACAGTGAATATAATGTTACAAAAACTAAAAAAAATGAAGATGGAAGAATAAAAATAGGAATATTACAACAATGTAATATAAGAATAGACCTAAGTTGAATAAAAAGTAAAACTGGCCAAAATATGAATCTATGTAAATTGATATTGTAAAATGTGTATATATATATATATATATATATATAAATTTTAAAAAGAAATAGACCAATATAAAAGTGCTTTACATTGTCTCACATTCACGCCTGTAGCTGCTGCTGCTGTGTAAGTGCTGTCAGACCTACGGGGAGACATTTTGGGTTCAATGTCTTGCCAAAAGGCACTTCGACATGTAGACAGCCAGAGCCAGAATTCTAACCACCAACCCTTTATTCATAGAATGACGTGTTCTACCAACTGAGCCACAGCAAACTAATGTTTCAGTGGGCCAATATTTATTATGTTTTTTTTTGTGTCAGTCTGTTGTGTTGGCTGATATGCTCTTTTTTCCCCCTTGCTACGATTTACCAACAGGTGAAGGAAAAATCGGGATAGTAACAAAAAAATGGGGGTGAAAAAGAAAACGGAGAAACCCCTTAGGTGTCCATTTGTTCATATTTCTTACTTTAACTGTTACTATTTATATTTATTATTTGTAACTAAAGAAGATTTTTTTCACATTTGTTTTCATCTGACAGGGAGAAAAAAATCAGTATCGGCTCCAAATATTTGGTTAGAAATATCGTAGGCCTGCACCGGTCATCAGCTAAGGCTGATTGGGGGGGGGATTGGACCCAAAAAAAGTCAATCACTAATATATATGTGTGGTATATCAGTGATACATATTAATATTACAGCCATTAACTAAAGCGTCTCTGTCTATTTTGTACGCCCTCTCCTCCACTGGTTCCATTTGCATGTTTCCATGACAACCAGGGTTCGAGACCTGATGCGTGCTGGCGTGATGAAGCGGGTGAATAGACCGATATGGTTCGACGTGTACGAGGCTTTCCCCCCCAGGAGAGCTCCTCTGTACATCAGACCACATACCCGGAGAACTGTAAAGAGACAGGACCCAGTTCCTGAAATCTTCTACAGCGAGGACTGCATCCGAGCGTAAGTACAGGAGCATTTACCATCACATTGACTCGATCCAGAAGGTTTTTTGGTTTTTCCAGCTGCTCCTGTTCAGCTTGTTTTTAATGTCTGACCTTTAGGAAGTTCTATCAGAAGTACTGGACTGGGTCACGACCTCTGGATTTGACCAAACCCAACTTCTTGTCTGTTTGTCAGAGGTACGTGTCTGATAACTTTACCTCTATCCGTATCTTTAAAAAAAATCGGCAGATAAACCTCCAGTTGGAAGGTTTAACGTGTATACATTTCTGAAAATAAATGCTATGTTATTCTTCAGCTACGTTGTCACAGATATAAAGAACATAATTATGAATTAGTCGCTGGACATCAGGAAACTGATTCACGGCTGTAAATCTGGGGCATCGGACCATTCGTAGCCGGTATTGCCAATTCAGGGCTCTGTGGACCAATCCACTCGGATCTCATATGACACAGATATATATATATATATATATATATATATATATATATAATGTGTTGTTTATGTTTTTTACTCAGGTTTGTACTAAAGTATGAGGAGATAAAGCTCAACTCAGACCTGGATGATGATGCTGCGTTTGAGGAAACTGGGAAAGCTTTACTGTCAGAAGGAGTCGTTCTGACACAGAAAGGAAAGACCAAGGTAAGAACCTGAGGGGGAAAAACGACAAAACCAAAACGAGCACCGGAAGATATGGATGATAAAGATACAGATGACAACGATGCAGCTGCTCAGGACCGTTGGTTCAAACTGTTTAAAAGTGATTGTGTTAGACATAATGTGCATGTTGTCATGGTGACTCTGGTCACTTCCTGAAAGGGGCGTGGCCAGGCCAGTAGTCGAGTTTAGGATGACGACATTTACATACGTTGAGAAGGATGATTTAGAACCACATTATCTGGAACCAAAAGTCTGGTTTCTAAAACTCCTGTTTGGTTTGATTACAGGCTGATTGAGGTGTATACATGATATATAAGGTATATATGTAGCTTAGAAAACTTCTATATTAGCTGCACTGAGGCAATAATACACATTTCTCTGTGCATGTAAATGTACTGTTCGGCTTTTACCTGTCCTGGTGTAGCACTGCTATACCTCCACCAGGGGTCCTCCTCACACTGTTTCTGTTCCTCAGCCGACACCAGAGTTGAAGAATACACTTCTGGATATGAAACTGAAGGACGTGTATGCCGAGATGACTGTCAATGTTGAGACTAAAGACAAACCCACTGAGCGCACACCTTAAAGAGGAAACAGGAAGTGGAAAAGGGGGTACAGGAAGTGGAACCCCCCCCCCCCCTCTCTGTCAGACTGCACTCAGACTTTGGAGGTAAAAGCTCCCACCTCCACATGGTGGAACTGGACTCCCAGTCCAGGACCGGTTCCACGTGGATCCACTGAGGATCAAACATGTGCTTGTGGACCAGAACCAGAGACCACAGAAGGGTCCGATGGGGCCTGGTGGAGGCGAAAGTTCCACTAAATATATAAACAGTTCTGTCAGTTCAGGTTCTATGTTCAGAGCAGTTTGATTTAAAGTGGATCAGAACCAAAGAAGAACTAAATAAATAAATAATATTAATAACAAATACACACATTTATCTGTTTTTAATGTAAATAAACGGTAACGGCCCCCATCGCACAGGTGTAAAGAATTTAAGCCACCCCCTTTCATCTTATCCACTGGTAATTTGAATTTCCCTTCACTTGAAATTAATGTTAATTTACCCTTGGGAGCAACCTGAAAGTGACCCCCCCCCCCCCCCCACGTCTTATTACTTAGTGATTCTATTTTGTTTTTTTAATTAAACTATTAATAAGTTTTACTGTTTCTTGGTCAGTAATTACTTCTGATGTGCTTTTTGTAAATTAATTTACAACATACTCGTACATTTTGTTGTTATGCAACGTTAGATACCCATCTCTTTATCATGTTCTATCATATATCAAATATTCATGTGAATTAGTCACTCTGATATTTATCACAGATTCAAATAGTACGAATTCTAATAAAACACGACTGATAAAGAGTTGTAACAATAGGACCTTTCCCACGTACTGGTCTACTTTTGAGGGGAAGATGTTTGACAATCGCAGTTTTATATATATATATATATATATATATATACCTATATTATATGGATAATACATCAGTACTAATGTGGGTGGTAATGTGAATAGTGAGGTGCTGGAAGGATCCCCTCCTGTGACCTCCCTCCTCCTCTCACGTATATATGATAGTCAAAATGAATCATTTTTAGCTCTTATTTTAAACACGTTTTTATTTTGTGGTACTGCAGCTTAACACCATTCGCTCCCGCAATGTGCACTCTCCCACCCACCTGTGCCCGCAGTGAGCTTTCAAAATTTGTCCCGCGCCGCAGTGCTTTGAGTTGGGTCCCGCAGGAGTGCAGGGCTCTAATGTGTGTGTGCATCTCCTACAGTTGTGTGTTGGTTTAATAAAAGTGTTAATGCTGAATACTGCCTAACCTTCTAAACTGGTTTATTTGACACTTTATGTGATTGTGTTTCATTGTTCAGTTTATTTCAGATAAAAAAAAACTAAACAAACCAAGACAAAAACAAATAGAATAATTGAAAATGGAACAGCTGTTTTGGCTGAAAAGGAGTGGGTATGTTTGTATATGTACATTAAAGGTGTCTTTCCACTGAAAACCATTGTTCCACGCTCCTTTTGGACCTAATGAGTCCCTCTGACTTACCAACACATGCTGCCTTTGAAAGTGGTTCATCACCTCCACTGGCTGCATACTGCATTCACAGAAAACCGCGAGAGGAACGAGGGACCCAGAAAAAGCCGGTCCATCTGACGTCAGACAGACTTTGGCGTCACCCCCGTGGGGTTAAACCCATCCCCCACTGCAGTGACTCTGAAGTAGCATTAACATCTAGAAGAGAAGAGAGCGCCACAGTAGCTGCTGCACAAACTTGAAAAAATGTCAGATCAAACTGGTTCATGTGCTCTCTGTGGAAATAAAGCCTCGTTTTTTTTTTCCTGCAAGTTTTCAGAGCAAGCAATGGCATCAAACCTAGCTGGATGTTACTCTGGTAAACACATACAGAGAGCAAGGGAGGAGTGTTCCTTAACACATTCTGAGCCAATCAGACACGCCTCGTCACCGCGTCATGGACATGTATGAGGGAGTACTGGAAAACTGTTGTTCGACCTCAAGTCATTTTTCTACTGTGAAAAAACAGCTGGAAACAAAACAATCCGGACATTTTTTTAAAAATAGAACCAACACACAATATATTCAATAACAATGGAGAGCACAGTAATATTAATGAAATAACCATAGAATGACAGCTTTAAAGTAAAATGATGAATGTTAAAGACAAAAACTGGAATAAAACAAACAGGATTAAAATAAAGGAAATGTTTGAATTATCACATGTCTGTACTTGTACTAAGACCAAAATGTGTTTCATACCGTTTTTTTTTTTTAAACTTTGACTTTTTATTTGTTTCATCAACATGATCATCAACAAAAAATATTAAATAAGTCATATTTTATCCATTTAAATGACATGTTTGTAACAAAAATGAACCACATTTTGGATGCAAAAAAACCCTAAAACATTTATTTTATCATATTCAACATAAAACTGTATTTATATATATATATATATATATATATATATATATATATATATATATATATATGAAGGTTATTAATAATTATAGAAATATGGTCAGTGAATGGGTTAAAACTAGACCAGCTTAAATCAAAGCTGTGACACCACTGACATTAAAACCATCAGGCATGTTTGTGACGGTCATTAATGAAGCAGAGGGCTGGGCCACCGCTGGCATTTATGTCGTATTAACTACTATAATTATCATCTGTAAATAGAATTATTATCTGTAAATGGAATTATCATTCATAAATACATTGGGATGGATGAGTGACACACAGCAGGAGTGTCAAACATGCAGCCTCAGGCTTCAAACCAAACCTGTTGGGTTGGAGGTGGTAGAAAGAAAGAATTGAGGGGGGGGGGGCAACAAAGGGACATTTATTAATAAGAGTTTTTGTTCTTATTATCATCATAATTAAAGGTGGCATTCCATCGTTATTTCATTAATATTACTGTGTTCTCCATTGTTATTGAATACATTGTGTGTTGGTTCTATTAAAAAGAAAAGGACTGATTGTTTTGTTTCCAGCTGTTTTTTTACGGTAGAAAAAAGACGTGAGGTCGAACATCAGAGTTTACCGGCGCTTCCTCATACATGTCTGTGACGCGGTGATGAGGCATCTCTGATTGGCTCAGAATGCGTGAAGGAACACCCCCCCTCGCACTGTGTGTGTTTGCCTTTACCAGAGTAGCATCCAGTTAGGTCCGTGACGTCGCTTGTTTTGAAAACGTGCAGGGAAAAATAAATGACACATTATTTCCACAGAGAGCATATGAGTGCGTTTGATCCACCATTTTTTAAAGTTTTTGCAGTAACTACTGTGGTACTGTCTTCTCTTGTAGATGCTAATGCTATTTCAGATTCACTGCAATGGGGGTGTACGTGGGCTTAACCCCACATGGGTGTGATGCTGGCTTTTTCTGGGTCCCTCATTACTCTTGTTGTTTTCCATAAATGTGGTATGCAGCCAGTGGAGGTGACAAACCACTTTCAAAGGCATCATGTGTTGGTAACTCGGGGTGAGCCATTAGATTCCAAAAGGAGAGTGGAAAAGTGGTTTTCAGTGGAATGACACCTTTTAACAGAAGTAGTAGGAGCCAAGAAAGGTAAAGTTAGGATGATATAATAATAATAGTAATAATAACTAGTATAACTGTGAGCAGTATTATAGGCCCTTGCCTCCCCATGCGCCCGCTGAGGCCTCATGTCAGTGAAATGACATCGTAACGTGCTGGATCTGACATTCTGAGAGGTGCATGCACTTCTATATGTCTGAAAATGACCGCTTTGTTACAAACTTGTCACAGCTGCACCCAATATGTGATAAAAAATTGACATGATAACTTTTGATTTCATGTGTGTTTAGGTGATTTTCACCACTGGGTGGAAATACCTATAAAATAGTTGGAAAAATGCAAACTATTGACTGTAAATAATAACAATTTGAAGAGTGGGAACTATTGTTAGCTAAAGTATAGGTTACAAGAAGCAGGAAATAGTCAATTATCAGTATCGTGGTAAAAAAAACAAACCAAAATGACCGCACGTGCCAGATTATGTTCAGTAGATAAGACAAAACATCAGGAAATATATTTAATTTAATATGAAACATCACATAAACTAGTGGGTTGATGTGGGTCTGGTGTTCCCACTGCCACCAAAAAACAATTGTTAGCAGGTTTAAACAGGTTTTATATGATTTGTATCATATTAATATTGGTATCAGCCAATACCACTGCTTTACAAATTTATAGAAAGTATCTGCTTCAGACATTAAACATGCTAAATTTTATCTACTTTAATAAGATGAATGAGAAAACTAATGACAAAAGTGCTGTTTAGCTCATGTTTTTAATATATATGATGGGTGTGCTTATTAATTTGGTGTTGTCATGGCAACAGTTAAAAATAGGGGTGTGTTGTCATTGGCTTTTTGGCCCAGGTTTGCATGAAGGATATGTGTGCCAAATTTTGTTTAATTACGTCGGAGTTTTTTTTTTCTCCTATTCTAAAACTGTAGGGGGCGCCAGAGAACTATTTTGCGATCTAACAATACAAGTTAAATATCGTGTTCAGGTTGTCATTCCACACAAATGTTACTTTGGGTCCAACTCCATCTGACACTGTATGTGCAAAAAAACCAACTACACTAAATACTGGTCCAATATATGAGTGTGTCATTAGTTTCAAGTGTTTTCCTCCAGTTAGAAAAAAGTGTTCAGAAGCCATTGACCTTTGAACTGTGGTGGTCAGCTGACCCTGGAGCTGCAGAGGCTTCCACCTGTTTTTGAACAGAGGTGGATTTACAGGTTCTACGACGACGACAGGCTGGTAAGGCCAGGTTGACTGAAGGAATGTCAGAACAGAGGAGGGAGGGGCCGAGGACGGGGGTGGGGCAAAGTACAGGAGCCTCATAAAGCCTGTAATTACAGCTGAGGTGGAAGCAGTGACGAACCCTCCTGGTTACCGTCGACAACGCACACACAAACCCAGCTGCTGTTCCAACGGCAAGGATTTACTTTGACCTTTGACCTCCGCCTTCACTCAACATGGATCTGTTTCTGGATTCTGGATAACTGGAAGGGAACAGAACAGAAGGGATTATTATGGTTTAAGTGTTTTTACTGTGGTTTTAAAAGAAAAACAAATGTCAGTGGCAGCCATCGGACACTTCCTAAGGGGGAAGTGGCTGCAGAAGTCCCAGGACCCGCCTCCCCCAGAGAAGACCCAGGCCACAGGTGGGGTTCAGTCCCGTCACCATGACGATGACGATGATGAAGACGACGAAGCTGTTGTTGGGTTCAGCAGAGAAACCAGCCGGAGAAACTCCAGATTTTACCGTTCAATGAGAAAGAAGAGGCTGGTGTCGGCCGAGACCCCAGAAAGTAAGCGTTTACAGCAGTTTATAACGGTTTACAACAGTTTACAACGGTTTACAGTAGTTAAGAACAGTTTATAAAGTTGACAGTAGTTTGAACCACTTTACAGCAGTTTGCAACAGTTTACAACAGTTTTGAACCAATTAACAACAGGAAACTAAAACAAAACTGAACCAAAAACTAACTATCCAAATCGCAAATCTTCTGATATATTCAAGATTCAAAGCTTTTACCATCATGTGCACAGGAAAGGAACTGGTTTCCCTCTACAATAAAAATCTTACTTTTTTTTACTCTTATGGAATAGTTTTTAGTCTGTTTATTCAGCAAATGAACATAAAACATAAAAGAAAAAAAAATCAAAATAGAAATAAATCTAAAGAAAATCAGTGATAAAAGTGATCCAAAGAGCGAGAATTAAAACCTATATGAACAAACATTTTATATTATTATTATTATTGTTGTTCATGACAGTAGGGATACTCGATGTTTGATGCAATAACAAAATAAAGTGCAAGAAAAAATTGTCAGCAAAAACAAACAATATAAATAATAGTAGATAAAACTCTACAGGCTATTAAACATATTTACATTATATATAATATGAATATTACATTATTCTAAAGACCATTATTATTACTTTATTGTAATTTAAAGTTCAGTATTTAAATCTTTTAAAATCAAACACATTGTTAAAGATCAGAAGTAGATTTGGCTGAAATGGTCAAAAAGTTTGAATATTAGTAAATAACAATAATAATTATTGTTATTATGACTGTAAATCATAAACTGATTTCTATAGAAATTCTTTATAATATAACAGAATATAAAATATAACATGGGTTATTATTCAACAATATGAACAAAATATTTTTTATTTTAAAATAAAAACGTTAACTTTTTATTTTCAACCTTGTTCAAATTATGCAGAAGAGAAATTAAAGAAACAGAATAAATAAATATGACACAAACAAAACCTAATGATAAAATAATCTACAGACCATAATAATGCAACTATCAAATTATATTATATTTAAATTTTCAGTTTCAATTAAAAAAAAACAAAAAAACAGCTTTAATCTGAAAATTCCACCTGAAACAAGATTCTATAAATTATTGCATAAACACCTTTTCTTTTTTTTTTTAAAGAATCAAACTCACGTTCATTTACAGGTAAAATTTTCATCAATTATTAAGTGAACAACAATACAGCAGATAAAGAAAAACATCCTCTTTTTTGTGTTTGTTTACAGTTTATAGGAACTCAAATTTCTGTAGACTTTTTTTTCCCATGATCCTCCTCTTCCCTGGTCCTTCAGCAAAAGGGATTTCACCTCATTAGCACATATTTGCACCAGTTTCACTTCATGTGTAACAGGACGTTTTGTGCAAAAAGCACTTTATGTAATGACCACGACATGAACTATATTTATATAGAATTCTGTCACAATACCCTGAAAACAGCCTGGACACAATATTAAATAACCGAAAACACTTCTATTTATTTAATTATATATAGAAAGTTATGTTTTTCAGTAACTTGTTTATTAATATAATTAGAAAAATTAATCTAAATTTTTATAGCAACGTATAAATATAGTATTTTTCACAAAATTACACATACGAGTGTGTGTCTAATAATAATAATAATAATAATAAACTGTATTTATTCTGCTGCTATTAAGAGCAAATGACAGATAAGCCCAAACGTAACAGCAAGAGAACTGGGCCCTGTAAAGAGCTTTGAGATACTCCAGAACCTGGACTTTTATTTCTGAATGACCTCTGACCTCACAACCTCAAATAACTGCAGTAAAGTGTGGTTACGCAGATGTCACAGCTTGGCCTAAAATATGAGTTGGGTAATTATGCTTCAAGGCTAACGATATTAGCATCAGAGATTAACTTCCTTATGATGGATAGTAGTGCTGTCAAATTTGTTTTAGTAAAAACACAATAACTTCTAAATAATGACAAATCCAAATTGTCTCTCTAAAATAAAGTAAAATAAAATTATGAAAATGCAACCTACTCTTTTGCAAAAAAAAGTTAATTTAAAAAAACATCTTATTTCTTCAGAAAAATCTGTGTGATTATTTTTATTTAGGTCTGTGCTGTCAAATTCAAACTGGGTTTATTATTTCTACATGTTCACTCTGACGTACAAATATACCAAATATTAAATCAATCACACACTGAATATTGGTCCAGTTTCAGTGATTAATTTAACATATTTCAGTTTGTTCATTAGTTTGTGGATGTAAATATATTTTTTAAGTGTATAAAAAAACAAACATTATTCATATTTCTTCACATCTTTTTCTTGCTCTGGTTCATTTGAGGGACTGAACTAAACAGACTTAAATGCTTATGTTCGAGTGACTCCCTTCACCATAGACTGAAGTCCAAGTCACATGACTCAAATCAGGGTTGAAATGTGACTTGTATTGTTCATGCTCATGGAAAAAAAACAGATCTGAGTCATGTTTGAGGTAGAAGGTCAGTGCAGTCGAGAAAAGGGTGGAAACAAAACCATTACTGTACAAAGAATGATTTGTACCAAAAGGACCAGTAATAATCAGTAGTAAATAGTAATAACAGATACTGATCGGTAATAACCAGTAATGACCAGTAACACTCAGTAATGACTGGTACTAACTCGGAATAAGCAATAACGACTGGTAGGAACCAGTAATGACTAGTAATGAGGAGTAATGACAAGTAATAACCAGTAATAAATAGTAATGATAACCAGTAATGACCAGCAATAAACAATAACTGTTAATAACCAGTAATTACTGTCATTACTGTTTCTGTAATAAACAGTAATGACAGGAATAACCAGAAATGACCAGGAACAAACAGTAATAACCACCTTTGGTCCATGTTAGTCTATGGACAGTTCACATTCTTGCAGATACACCAAACTCAACAGTGAGGTGAATCTTAGACTTTGCTCAGATCTGGACGTGTGGGCGTGGCCTCTGAGGACATAAAGGGTTTGGACTCAGCTGATTGTAGGTGCAGTAGGAGCTGATCTTTGATCCATAGGACTCTTCATCTTCATCATCATCATTGTTCATGTTAATTTCTTCAAACATATTCTAAGATTAGCATTATTTTAGTTACAGTATTACCATTAGGGTTAGCGTAGGTTGTACTATTGGCATTAGTTTTAGTATTAGAATTAGCATTAGCATGAGTTTTAGTATTAGTATTAATTTTACTATTAGTATTAGTTTTAGTATTAGCACTAGTACTTTCATGTACATTAGCTTTAGCATCAGACTTAACATTAGCATGAGTTTTAGTATTAGTACAGTATTACCGTTAGCTTTACTATTAGCATTAGTATTAGAATTAGTATTATCATTTGCATTAGATCTAGTATTAGCATTAATTTTAGTATTAGCCGTAGTTTTAGTATCAGATGTAAATGTACTTTGTGGCAAGTTTGGGAATGATGCCTGTTGTTTTTCGAAGAACTACAGTGGAAACACAGCTAGTATTCATGGAACACAGAAAACAAATGGAAATGTTTTTGTGTTTCAGGTACATGAGCCAGACGTGGCCATCAAACAGGCCAGGGAGATCTGGCACCATGTTGTTCCTGGAGATTTAGTATTAGCACTAGCATTAGCATTAGTTTTAATATTAGCATTTTAGTTAGTTTTAGTAGTGGTAATGCCTTTTTTACTGGTTATTCTTGTATGCTAGCACAGCTGACTGCTAACACACATCTGACTCTGGCACAAACAGGATCATGTTACTATAAAATAAAGCCATAAAGCGTTTAGTCCTGATTAAAAGCAGTGTTTTCTGTGGTGGTTAAAGTAAATAAAGGAGTGTGTGTTTTAGTTTCCTGAAGTTGGCAGTTTAGACATAGATCTGCTGTGATCATCACCTGTTAGACGTTTGTGTTCCGCTCACTTACAGTTACTGATAAAACATTTAAAGATAAAACTTTTAAAGATACCATCATGTGTTGGTTTTGTTGATGTGATGCTCAACGACTGTTCTGCACTTCTGTCTGAAAATACAAAAGGTGTAAAACCCACAAATCTTTATATATTTATATTTAACCCTTTAACTCCTGAGATTTTAACAGTTACAATTTTTAACAGTCAAAAATTAATGAAATAAATAACAAAATGGACAATGGCAGCCAAAAATATATAATAAACCAACAAAAAAATAAGTAACATGAGCAAAATAAGACACAAGTGGCACAAAAGTGAAGAAAAATAATAAAATACAAGATTAAATGTGGAAATATAAAACAAAATAAGGAACAAAATGAACAAAAACTAATAAATATTTACAAAAAAATAATAATAATATTGTAATTTGGTTTGAGTAGTTTTAGTTTGGGCTTTTTCTTTTTTCTAAACTAGTTGCTTTTTGACACCTGTTTATTTTCACATATCAGATCCATGAACAAAACTCAGTAATATCACAGTAAAAAAGTATTTTTTTTTCTGAATATTGAAACTAAACCAGAACGCGTCATCACTGATGCATCAGAGGTTAAAGGGTTAAGGAGAAATAGCAGGTGTATTATAGCATAGATATGCTTAGACTGTGAAGAATATTATTATTCATTATTTAAGGAGAAGGGGTGGAGCTTATAAGTCATACTTCTCACCTCTTTTTCAAATATGTATTATATGTATAATTTTTTTTAGGGGTTTTGTTATTTATTTTCTTCTGTTTTGATATTTATATTCAAAATAAATATAAATGCAATCTGGTCCACTTTGGGCCACCAAAGGGTCCACTGAGAAGAATTAGTGAAATGCAAAAATAATGAATTCTTCTTTCACATTTCCAGGCTTGCGCTGATTTTATCTGATGGATGTTTGTTCATGTCACACGCCTTCAGACGCCCTTGTTTGTTCTAAATGTCAGACTCTTAGCCACGCCTACAACTATAAAGTAATAACACAAGGCGATAAGACGGACATGTTTTATGACTGTCATCGGCCATGTTTTTATAAAGTGTTGTATCAGAAAATGTGAATGGGGCAGCTGTGGCTCAGTTTGGCTCTCAGTGCTTTTCTATTTATTCATATGTCAATATGGGCAGGTCCTCAGAACACTATTGACCCTGTGAGTCCACTGCATATTATGGTCTGTAGTGGTTCAGGTTCAGTCCATATTACGGTCTGTAGTGGTTCAGGTTCAGTCTATATTACGGTCTGTAGTGGTTCAGGTTCAGTCCATATTATGGTCTGTAGTGGTTCAGGTTCAGTCCATATTACGGTCTATAGTGGTTCAGGTTGAGTCCATATTATGATCTGTAGTGGTTCAGGTTCAGTCCATATTATGGTCTGTGGTGGTTCAGGTTCAGTCCATATTATGGTCTGTAGTGGTTCAGGTTCAGTCCATATTATGGTCTGTAGTGGTTGATCTTCTGTTCTTCTGCAGGTTCTCCTGGAGCAGATCCAGACCAGAGTCCATCCAGCAGAAGACCAGGTTCCACCCCCTCCACACATTTACCCAATAAGTCACCTCTACTTCCAGGGGCAAAGCGGTGAGTCTGCACATCTGACCTGAACACACACACACGCCACACACACCACATACACACACACACCCAAACCAGCAAACACTCTGATTCAACAGTGAACACGCGTCCTCGCTGCTGTCGCATAGGCCACGCCCACCTGTGTGTGTTATCACTGTATTAAACTAAACAAACCTTTAGTCTGAAGGTTAAAGCTCCGCCCTTTATTTCAAACAGATGCTAAAGCTGCGTTCACCCTCAAACCAACGCTGGCAAACACAAGTGGTTCCAGGAAGAACAAATGTTTTAACTCTTAATGGACGTCTCCCTCTGAAAACATGAGACTATGGGTTTGACCTTTCGAGGTTGCTTGAGGTCAAAGGTCATGGCACCATTTCAAAGCCTATACCAGGTTTCCTATCTGTCAATAATAGCAGCTCAGTCTCTATCTCCACTGGTTTGGTTGTTCTAGTCTATTTTAGTTTTGTAGGTATTGAACCAGTGACCCCTGACCTCTTGGGTCAACAATAGGTCAAAATCTATACACACGATATTTTGGTGCTCATTGAAAGTCTGTAAGATGAAGAGTTCAAAAGTTGTATCCAAAATTCAATTTGCACCTTTATTGTGACCTGTCCTTAAAGGTTTTCATGTCAATACAGATCAGCAGTGTGAGAAAAAAATATTTACATGCAAAACTGAGTATACAGGAATGAAAAGGAAATTCCTCATTCACCCTATCTCTGATCATTGTTAAAATACATTTTGGTGACCTTGACCTTTGACCTACATCCACCAAAATTTTATATGATCTATTCTTTTACAGTAAATATTTTTCTAACCACTCAAACTCTATTTTATTTATTGACATATAGAGAATATAGCAACTAATTTGGCCAAGTGGCTCAACTTTAGTTTAATTTTAACTGTTGCCTGTTTTCCTCATGAAGTCTAATAGATTATTGCATCTTATTGCACCATCTAAAGAGTTTAGGAATCTGTTGTTTGGGTGAAGAGTTTGCAAACTCTACATGGTGTTGAGACAAGTGTGAAAACCCAAACTGATATTGATTTGTTCATGTGGGCGTTATTTTTAGGTGTAAAAATCCATTTTACTGACGCCTCCATCTGTAACAGCGAAGCTGCAGACGTGGATGGAACCGTTACGTCACCAACATCCATCCCATAATAATATACAGTTCAGACCTGGACCACAAACATCCATTCCATAACAACATCTCGTTCCACATGTAATAACCTAAATCTGCTGGTGGTTATTTCTATTAGAAACAGTTTTTATTCAAATGGATGAAGCCTCCGGTCATGTGACCCTTTTGTTTATGAAGCTGAGCTGAAGCATGGAGGGTAGTCCCCACAGATTTTTAAAATTTTTTATTTTATCCTTATTTTACCAGGTAAGATCAGTTGAGAAGAGCTTCTCATTTACAATGATTACCAGATGCCATGGTTTCCAACATCACAATGTTTCCCACCATCGCCGTGGTTCACATCATGACCATCTTGGCAGCGTCACACATTATTATCACTCCTGGAAATTCGAAAAAATTGATTCTGAGGTTGAGCTCAGAGCAGGGGGGTGATTGAGTGACAGCCATCAAGCTCTGCGTTGCCTTTAGCTAAGAGCTAACCTGGAGCTAACGGCGTTACATGGGCTAAAATTAAGAACTAACCTAAAGACAATGGAGGCAGACAGACTAAAACTAAGAGCTAACCTAAAGATAATAGAGTTAGACAGGCTAAAGCTAAAAGCTAATCTGGAGCTAATGGAGGTACACAGGTTAAAGTTAAGAGCTAACCTAAAGACAATGGAGGCAGACAGGCT
This sequence comes from Siphamia tubifer, assembly GCA_020466265.1. NCBI lineage: Eukaryota > Metazoa > Chordata > Actinopteri > Kurtiformes > Apogonidae > Siphamia > Siphamia tubifer. Next base: position 44,443,888 of record CM035795.1, on the reverse strand, counting down.
AAAGCTAAGAGCTGAACTAAAGATAATGGAGGTAGACAAACTAAAGCTACAAGATAATCTGGAGCTAATGGAGGTACACAGGCTAAAGCTAAGTGCTAATCTACAACTAATGGAGGTAGACCGTGTGACTGTCATTTCTGGTAAGAGCACCTGAGAGTGTTCCATTTGGAACTATACTAGTTCATTGAAATATCGTACACTATTCATAGAGTGCACAGTGTTCAGAGTGTATGAAAAGGAGAGCACTTCATGGAGTGCGTGATTGTGGCGCCATTTTGTCAGACAGTTAATTACAAATTTAAGACAGTGTTGCTAAATGTTGCAGAAAGGGTTTGTAACACAAGCACCAGAAACCGAAGGGGCATGACTGCTGATTGATTAGTTTCAATCCAAAGAGTCCTTGTAGACAATTAGATTTTTTATTTCCTTTAGCTGTCTGACTCAACAGTACCATGTATACATGTATATAAACTGAATGGAAGCACTACTGTAGTCACGTGGATCAGTGAGTCAGTCGGGGTACCACTGCACTACCATGCTGGATTTCTACTCTGTGGTGTGGCTGTGGCACAGTTGGTACAGTAGGTTGTGGACACTTCAAATCCTAGCTCTGAAGGCCTACATGTCGAAATGCCCCTGGCATGGGCGCAGATGGGTGGGGGAAGGGGCACCCGTCCCCCTCACTCACGGGGCAATTAAAAAAAGTTGATCAGTCAAAAATAACCATAGCACCTTGTGTTTTAGTTGTCATTATGGTTACCAATATGAGACATATGAGACACGCATTTCAAGGACTTCATGCTCACTTGCCACACGTGCCATTTTTTAGTTTAACAGGACCGATCCTCCCTATATGCAGAACACGCGCAATGCATCACGCCCCACGATCTATGGAGGCCCCAGTTTGCAAATGCAGAGCAAAGGATAAATGCTCACACTTATCTGAAGCACAACACTCACATAATGTACAGAATCAACTCGGCTTGAAGCAGTTGTAGAGAGCGGCTCTTTGTCCTGCAGGTCCAGGAGCCTCAGCCCGGTACCGGTCCAGCCAGTTCTTCTTTTGTGCTCCTCACTCTCTGTCTATTTCTCTATTTTCCTGGGTATTTTACCAGTGTCCTTCTGTCTGTGACGCACAAGTGCTAACCACTGCACCACCGTGTCGCCTTCAACTTGACTTATCTGTCAATAAATTTGAAGTCGAGTCGACGGGTCGTGATGACATCATCACATTGTCAGCGGAGGAATAACATGGACACACATCTGTCCAGCAATGAGCAACTGCACAGTTGAATCCTTGCATCCTTGGGCAAGATGTTGAACCCCAAATTATTCCCAGTAGGGTCAGGCACTGCTGCCTACTGATGTTGCGTGAACGGGTGAATGAGAGGAAATTGTTAAGTGCTTTGGGAACCTTGGGTGCATAAAATGTGTGGTATAAGGTCAATGCATTTAACATTTACATGTAAATATGTGATTTTACTCTGGTGTAGACAGAAATATATGATTTCTACTCTGGCTTTAGTCCCCCGTCTTCGCCGCAGCTCCATCTTCACCTGTTGCCAAGCGATGGTGAGTCCAGAAGCCGACGCCCTCATCACAGCAGAGATGCTCTGGATAGGAGACGAGGAGTGAGAGTGGGAGGAGGGAGGAGTGTGGACGGCTCTACCGCAGCCTCCAGCAGTAGCAGCAGTAGACAGTCCACAGACACTGACATGATCACATACCGGACCCACGGTGTCCACGGCAGCCACACAGGAGACCAGATCCAGCAGTTGTCGGAGCACACGGCCAAAGCCTGCAGTGTCCAGGAGGAGAGGGGAGGGGCCATGAGCACCATGGAGAGGGGAGGGGCCAGGGGCACCACAGAGACACACCGGGACCACGACAATGCCAGGTCAGATTCTACTGCAAACACCGTGGGGGGGGGGGTCCAATATATATATATTTGGTGTGTGTGTGTCAGGCTGCTCAACAGCACACACTAATACCCTGTTATTTTAAATGCTGTACCTGTCACCTGTGCTGTGTGCAGTATTGTTTTTAAATAACCATTGTGTCTTTTATCACTATGATAATGTATTTTATGAATATTATTGTATTTTATGCATGTATTGTATTTATTTTAGGATGTTGCTATTTCAATATTTTAAAGGGATTTTACTTTTTTTAGTCTTAGGATCTGCTCACAAGCCTTGAGTATGAGTTTCATTCAGTTGTGTTTAACATACTGGAATGACAAATAAAGCACCTTGAACCCTGATTCCCTAATGTCCCAGATGGTGTGGCCTCTAAACACTGATTGTTTGACTGTAAAGTGATGGAATGTTTAAATTTCATGGTTTTCATCTAACATAGAATCGACTAAATGTGTGTGTTTGATTCTGTCGACTGATACACTGTGTTTGTTTTTGTTTGTTTGTTTGTTGTCAGGTCGCTCAGTAATGGAGACGGATCCCAGACCATCATCCACAGCCTAAACATCGTCAAAAGCATCGGTAAGAAAACCCTCCTAAACCAGTCCAGTACATGTGGATCTGTGTGGGTCTAGGTGGTTTCAGGTCCAGGTCTGTGTGTTGCATGTGGTGTCAAATCCAGTCTTAAGTGAGTCCATGTGGTCTGTGTGGTCCATGGTGGTCCTTGTTGGTCCGTGTTACTGTTTTCCTGCTCCTCCGTTCCACTCTTACATAAGCCTCCGTCCTCCTGACGCCCACCAGTCGTTCTGCAGAATCTGACTGAGGTGGATTATGTAACAGCCGCTGTTCAAAGTCACCTTCACTGTTGACATTCACTCAGTCTACGATTCTTGAACACACAAACTTTAAGTCCACCTCCGCTTCTGTCAGAGGAGCTACAGTTTGCTCCACCTTCTGTCAGAGGAGCGACAGTTAGCTCCACCTTCTGTCAGAAGAGCTACTGTTAGCTCCACCTTCAGTCAGAGGAGCTACAGTTAGCTCCACCTTCTGTCAGAGGAGCTACAGTTAGCTCCACCTTCTGTCAGAAGAGCTACTGTTAGCTCCACCTTCTGTCAGAAGAGCTACAGTTAGCTCCACCTTCTGTCAGAGGAGCTACAGTTAGCACCACCTTCTGTCAGAAGAGCTACAGTTAGCTCCACCTTCGGTCAGAGGAGCTACAGTTAGCTCCACCTTCGGTCAGAGGAGCTACAGTTAGCTCCACCTTCGGTCAGAGGAGCTACAGTTTGCTCCACCTTCGGTCAGAGGAGCTACAGTTAGCTCTGTTAACCCTCTGGTGTCCGGGTGAGAGTTTTATACTCACTTTCATCCTTTAAAATAAGTAAATTATGTCTCTTGTTGACCTCTGAAACCTCACTCTTTACCCCTCCCTCCCTCCAATCATCCTTTACCAGTTGACCTCTAACCCCTCCTCTTTCCCCCCTCCCTCCAACTATTCTTTACCAGTTGACCTCTGACCCCTCCCTCTTTCCTCCCTCCCTCCAACTATTCTTTACCAGTTGACCTCTGACCCCTCCCTCTTTCCTCCCTCCCTCCAACTATTCTTTACCAGTTGACCTCTGTAACCCCTCCTTGTCCCCCCCTCCCTCCAGCCGTTCTCTACCAGGAGTATCGGGACACATCCAAGCAGCAGGAGATCGAGCAGCGGCGTCAGAGGGACAACGTGTCCCCGGCGCATGTGACACATGTGGGGGCAGGGCCGGGGACAGGGCCGGGGACAGGGCCACCAGAATCAGGTGTGGTGTCTGCGCCGGTGCTGCAGCTGCAGCTGAGGAACAGCTCCCGTTCCCTGAGCCTGTGGCAGAACCTGGAGGTGGTCCAGGACAGCGGCCTGTTGGAGCAACTGCCCCAGAAGGAGGTCATCATGCAGGAGGTGGGGCAACGTAGTTAACTCCTCCCACACTCTGGGGTTTGAATCATTGGGCTTTAGTTCAGTTTGTCTTATTTATTAATGTTTTACGTTACTTTTTTTTATTACCTCCGCCAAGGAGGTAATGTTTTTGCCAGTTTGTCTATTTGTCTGTCTGTCTGTTAGTTAGCAAGATAACTCAAAAAGTTTAGGGGCGGATCTTGATGAACATTTCATGACGCTTTGGGGGTGTGACAAGGAACAAATTATTAGATTTTGGTGATGATCTGTTATTTATCTTGCTAAATAACAGACAGACAAACTGGCAAAAACATTACCTCCTTGGTGGACCTGTATTCATTTGGAGGGGGGAGGTCTGCCTTGGTGGAGGTTTGCGCTCTCACAGTGATTTTCTAGTTTGACCTTATTTTATTTTATCTCATTTTACCTGATCTTATTAGGTGGCACAGTGGCTGGACAGTTAGCACTCTTGCCTCACAGTAAGAAGGCCTGGGTTTGATTCCTGGACTGTGCAGGCCTTTCCATGTGGAGTTTGCATGTTTCTCTCCCTGTGTCTGGGTGGGTTTCCTCTGGGTGCTCCGGTTTCCCCCATCACCCAAAAATATGTTTGTTCGGGTAAAATCCTCCAGCCTGACCATGATTCTGACCATGAGCCTGGCTCTACAGCTGGAGATGGGTCTCCGGGCACTGCCCATGGGTGCCGACTGCTCCTTACATGTGCCCCAACGGCATGAAGGATGGGTTAAATGCAGAGGACAAATTTCATTGTACAATGTATAATGACAAATAAAGTACTTTACCTTATTTTATCTCATCTTAACTCACCTCACCTTATCTTTTTTTTCTCCATTGTATTTCCACGTGTTTCTTCCAGGCCATGTTTGAGCTGGTCACCTCTGAAGCCTCCTACTACAAGAGTCTGGAGATCCTGGAGACCCACTTCCTGCGGAACCCGGTTTTAATAAACACCCTCAGTCAGTCCGACATGCATTTTCTGTTCTCCAATATCGAGGAAGTCATGAAAGCTAGTGAGAGGTAGGATGGGACTTATATGTATCTGTCATCATGAAAACATCTGTACGTGGGGTAATGTGGGGTACCCGGGGATGTGGTCAGGAACTGAAATAACTAATGGAACTAATAACATTAACATTACTAACACTGTCGTGAAAGTGAAATTGATCATGCTTTCAACACCCACCTCCAGCTTGTATTTATTCTACAATTGGTCTTACACTAAGTTGACCCCCCCCCCCCCAAAAAAAAATTAATTAATTAAATTTAATTAAATAAAAAATGCTGGGCCCCATGAATTAGTCAGTTTGTCCCCCCTCCTTTATGGCACCCCAGAAGATGTATAGAAGCACTCAGCTGTTTACAGTAGAATAAGTAGCGGAAAAAGTCATTGCAACAAATGTTAAAGTGAATACTAATGCTAATCCTAAAACTAATGCCAATATGAATGCTAATATTACTACTAATAAAATACTGTGCTATCATACATTTACATGTATATGTGTATGTATCTATGTATGTATGTTCATTAATGTGCAATGTACTAGAAAAAAAAGAAATAAATAAATACTAAAACTAGTCCTAATAGTAAAACTAATGCTACTAATGCTAATACCAATGTGCATATTGATGTTAATAATAGTGAAAGTAATACGACTACTAATACCAAAACTAATACTGCTGCTAATTCTAATGCTAATGCTAACACTAAAACTAATGCCAATAGTAATGGGACTACTAATACTAATGCTAATTTGTAATGTTTTTTTTTAGATTCTTGATGGATCTCGAACACAGAATTGAAAAGTCCATTTTGATTTCCGATGTATGCGACATCGTGTCCCATCACGCCATGGAACACTTTGGTGTCTTCATCTCCTATGTCATTAATCAGGTTTACCAGGAGAAGAACTACAGACGGATCCTGTGAGTGTTTTTTCTAAATGTGTGTGTGTGTTCTGTGTATGTAATTATATGGACAAATTTACCAATGTTCTTCATGAGCAGACACTCTGTCTGCTCATGGAGAACCTCAGGGAGACGAGCTAGAGCCCCCACATTTTGCATGTGACTTCACAGAAACTACATTTAATGACTTCTTATAACCTGATTAGGAAATTTAGTTTCTTTGTAGTCATATATTTTAGATGTGATATCTGGACAACATTTTTTTTGTTTAATTGGGGTTATACTTTTTTAGTGTGCTGATTCTAAACTACATGGACTAAAGTCTGTGGAACCCAGGTGGACCCAGGAGAACCCAGGTGAACACAGGTGGACCCAGGAGAACCCAGGTGTTGGATATTCTCATAATTGGTGTTACCACCTATGTTCAATAGTTTTTGAGATCTCTGGAGGTCAAAGGTGACATGTCTCAACATTAACTTGTGTAACACTGTTTGTGTGTCAAACATAGACATATCACACTATAACTTAATCAATACTGGATATATTATCATAATATTACACACACTGATGCATATATACATATAATGAAATTATCAATATTGCAAAAGGTCAAAGGTCAAGGTCGCATTTAGACAATAAAATGACAATATTGGTTCTAATTCAAGAATGGGTTGTGATAGAAAATAGGGGTGAGATTAGGCATTCTCTGAATACTTGTTTCATATGCGTGTTAGTAATGCATTTGCTTTTCAGTCACAGGTATAGGCTTTTAATATAGTCTAATTTCCTGGGTTCTACTTGGTCCACCTGGATTATCCTGGGTCCTACTGGGTTCTTCTGGGTTCTCCAGGTCCACAGCATTGAAGTGATGTGGTCCACCTCAGACGGGTTTGGCGAGTTCCATACTGAAGCTGTGTCAGAACAATAGAAGGTTCTTCCTCCTTCAGGGAATGTGTTGTCAGGTTGCTTTCTTTAACGTCAGAACAGGTTTGTTTTTATTCATGACTAATGTGATGGTGTTCTGGGTGTGGTGTGTGGTTCTATGTGTGAATCTGGTTCTGTGTCAAACTGAACTACAGCCTCCATCACACCCGCATTTTCCCACGCTTCAAACAGCTGTGACGGTAGACGGGTAGAACTGATGGAGAAGTGGGGGGGGGGGCCTTGGCAAGGTTATTATCATTAATGAAAACTGACAAAATAATAAATACTAAAATTAAAAAAAAAAACATCTTCATTAACTGAAATGAATAAAAACTGTAAGTAAAATTAAAAAACATAACCTACTGAAACTATTGTGTGTTTACAAAACTGAAGTGTATAAAAATTATGGGTGAAATTCTCTTTGTTTTCACTTTTACCAGTGTAAATAAAGTTGCTAGAAACCAGCAGAAAAAGTCCAGAATGGTGTTTATTATATTTATTTATTTGGGGGGGGGGATTTGAACATGATGAAGGAAGGAGGAAGATAAAAGATATGAAAAAACTTCAACTAATATGAAACTTATAGTGTGTGTTTATTATAGCAGCATCTAGTGCCCAGTGGTGGAATAACAGTTAAAGTTTCAAACACTGGGGTTCCTTTGGGTTATTCTGGGTTCTTAATTTCCCTCGGGATTAATAATAGGACTCTACTCTACTCTAAACCAAAACTAAGCATTTAGGAAAAAAGGAAAACTAATAAAAACACATCGTCTCTAAAAAAAATCATTGAAATGAACTGAATTAGAAGAAAAAATTTCAAAACTAAATAAAACTGTTTTAACTAACAAATTATTCTAACCTTGGTGCTTGGTAGGAGAAACCTGAAGGGGTAGTGTTGGGGGGGGGGGGGGGGGGGGGGGGGGGCACAGGAGGCTGATGATGACATACAGCATTTGTGGAGAACCACTGCTTTAAAACCTGTAACTCTGTAACTGGTTCTACATGATGATGATGATGAATCATATCTAAACAGTGATTGGATGAGCTCAGTACAAGTCCAAGCCAGTTCTATAATTAGATTGATCTGACTGGAACATAGAAATGAACCTGACAGAATGACCTGGTTCTGATCCACATAGAACAGTGACTCTGGTTCTGGTTCTGACATAGACTTGGTTTTGTGGGTTAAACCAGGTCATATTTGACCCACTTCATACATAAACACTGCTGCCTGTAGTGTCACATCCCTGTGTGTAGACTGATCCCACATGACGGTGGTGACTAATCCCTGTGATATTTAAGAAAAAGACAGAGCAAAGCCTGTCCCACAGATCAGCTGGTTCTGTTCCATAGATCTGGTTCTGTTCCATAGATCAGCAGGTTCTGTGGAGGCGTTCTGTTCTGACTTTCATTCCACAACAGATTATTTCTAGTATCATAAAGCAAAGGCGATTAGCTGCTGTTATGCAATGCTAGTGTATATTCACTGAACCACAGCATCAGAGGAACCCAGAATAACCCAAAGGAACCCCAGTGTTTGGAACTTTAACTGTTATTCCACCACTGGCCACTAGATGCTGCTATAATAAACACACGCTTCCATAGACAGACGTAAACATTAAACTGAGTATACAGTAGGGGTGCACCATTCTGGAAAAAAATATGCATCACAGTTTTCTTGATGAAAAATTTGCACGATTTTTAAAAATGAAGTTAAATTTTTATTCAACTCGAATCCAAAATTTGCACACTTGCAATTTGCATAACAAAATATTTAATTATTGAACTATCATTTAACTATTGTTGAACTATTTATTTAGCCATTCATTAAGTGTAATATAGATAGATAGATAGATAGATAGATAGATAGATAGATAGATAGATAGATAGATAGATAGATAGATAGATAGATAGATAGATAGATAGATAGATAGATAGATAGATAACTATTAATATAAGTAAGCTTAGTTTGGCTACATAATAACTTCAAAATGCCATTGAGTATCATTTATCTAATGTTTTGATCTGTCATGTTCTACCGTGTAATAAATGGGGCCATGTCTTTAGCGATGTGATAAGTGATTGCTGCAGTTATGTCCTGCCTGCTGAAGCTGGGTGGATAGGGTGTCGCGTTGTGTATTGTGCCTGTTATAGATATCTGGTTTTTTGGATATGCATTTTCAGGGGTTTTGTTTCATACTGTTTCTTCATATTGGCGTTTGACTACAAATTCCCTACATTCCCTAAAATGTAATGAGATCTATTCTGGACCACCTTGCACCTTTCCATAATATTGGTTGAGTAGTTTTGGTGAGAAGTTACTGACAAACAGACAAATGGCTAATGAATTAAACAGGCCTAAACCAGGAGGACTGATCTCAAATAACATCAAAATGTGTTCATTAATATAATAATAAATATATTTATGTTGTTGTTCTGTGGAGTCCTCAAAGTTAGTGGGAACTAAATAAAATAAGTGGAAAGGTGTGTGCTTTTCTGAAGTAGCACTCACGTGGTAGTCTGGGCCATCTAAAGTGTTGCTAGTATCATGTAACGGCTGACCGGCCAATTAAATTGATTAATTACTATGATACTGAAGCAATACTTAAAGGAGTCATTCCATGATTATTTCATAGTATTGCTGTGTTCTCCATTGTTATTGAATGCATTGTGCGTTAGTTATATTTAAGAAAAGTCCAGGTTGCTTTGTTTCCACCTATTTTTGGAGGGTAGAAAAATGACTTGACCTCGAGCAATAGAATTTACCGATACTTCTGCATACATATCCATGACCTGGCGTCTCTGATTGGCTCAGAGAATGAATGCGTGAAGGAACAATCTCCCCTCCCCTCTCACTCTGTGTGTATTTACCATTCCAGAGTAGCATCCAACTAGGTTTCGTGTTGCTGCTTGTTTTGAAAGCATGCAGGAAAATAAAGATGGTTTATTTCCATAGAGAGCACATAAACCAGTTTGCTCTGCCCTTTTATACAAGTATGTGCAGCAGCTACTGTGCTCCTTTCTTGTGGATGCTGTAGATGCTAGTGTTATTTCAGATTTGCTGCAATGGATCATGTGCAATGCAATGTCCACATGAAGTAATGTGGACAGGCTTTTACTGAGTCGCTCGTTTCTGAGTCGTGTGTTGTTTTCTATGAATGATAAATCCAGCCAGTGGAGGGGACACACCACGCAGCAAACGCAGCATGTGTCAGTAACCCGGGGTGACCCATCAGATCCCAAAATGAGCGTGTAAAGGTGGTTTTCAGCGGAATGGCACCTTTAAAATAAAATTCCAAGGAAGAAGTCTGATCTGGCACAAGGAACCTGCAGACACTTTACTGTTGCAGTATGAGTTTGTCCAATTCCAACGTGGCCGCAGGACATGTGCAGTATGATGCTCTAAAATTAGCATTTTTATGTCATTGTAATCAACTCATCTGACACTATTTACATTATAGAACCAAAATGTGTGTGAAAAATAGAAACAAATCACATTCCTGTTGGTGTTACCATGGAAACTGTTAAGTTACATTCTAATAATTACAGAGTAACAATGGTAAGAAAAACTACAATAGCACTAAGGAAAAAAACAACTGTAGCTCTAATGGTAAAGAACAGCACATAGCAGTGATGGTAAGGACTTTATCATTTTTGTTCTGTACAGAACTGGTTTTTTATTACAGTTGTTCCATGTTTTTTTTTTTTTTAATATTCTTATATTTTACTCTTTTATTTATTCTTCTGTATACTTTGGTCCAGTGTGTTGCATTACTCTACGCTCACACAACCATCTGAGTAACATGTGGATCAAATCTACTTCAAAATGAAGGAACCAATCAGTGTTGCAGGGTGGGACTACCTGGCGACGTTGTGGCTGGTGTGACGTAAAGCAGAAGTGATGGTAGTCTAGTCTTTTTCAGATACACGACAATGACAGCATGCATTAGGTATCTGAGGGTCCATATAAACTCAGCTATTTCTACTGTTTTGTCGACTCTAGCGCATGTTCATTCCTTAAAAGATGAACAGACGACGGCTTTGGAAGTGTTTGTTAATGGAAATTATGTTTTCGCTCTTCTTCCGACCGGGTTTGGCAAGAGTGTGATCTATCAGATGGATCCACTGGTGGATAAAGAAATAGTACCAGGGGAGAAGCCCATGGTTATTGTGGTACCCCCCTGGTTGTGTTGGTAGAAGACCAAGTCAAAGAAACGTGTAACGTTTTATATGACAGAGTAGAAAAGGTTCTGTTTGGGTTCTGCAGGTTAGTACTGTCAGAAGGTTCTGTTTGGGTTCTGACGAATCTAGGTTAAACTAACTGGACCCCAATGAACTGGGGTTGTGATAATACGGCTGTCACGTTCACCACTCGGCCCACTTTAATTCCCTACAGTTGATATTATGACGTTCCCACCTTTGATCTGTTCTAGTACGAACTGCCTCAACTTTTCCGGTTTGATTTGTTCATCCATCAAAGGTTGGGTTGTTAGTCAGCTGGTTGGTTTGGTGGTCGGTCAGTTAATTGGTTGGTCAGTTAACTTATTGTTTTTCTGTGTTCAGAGAGGGAAACCAGGCATTCCGTGAGGCCATGGCATCTCTGGAGAACCATCCCCGAGTCCGAGGTCTGTCCTTCACCTCATTTCTCATCCTGCCGTTCCAAAGGATCACCAGGCTGAAGCTGCTCGTACAAGTGAGCTCATACACTGCACAAAACACACTGTAATACACAGCCCATAATACTTTAACTCTTATTAATACTCTTTAAAACACGCTGTCTAAATACACGCTGTCTATACCACACATTTAAACACTGTGTGTCTGTGTGTGTTTCTTGTTACCATAGAAACTTTCAGTTGATGTGTTTTTTTAACAGAATATTCTGAAAAAAGCTGAAGAAAACTCTGAGCGGGAGGCGAGTGCCATTAAAGCACATCAGCAGCTGGAGCAGGTGAGTCCAGGTTTTGGTTCTGATACTGGTACTGGCCCAGGTATTCGTTCTGGTACTGACAGGTTCTACTGGAAAGAACTAAAGAGTAAAATGCATCCCATCGTGTCTTTGATCATGTTGTGTTCACAGTGTTTATGTTTTTCTCAGATTGTGAAGGACTGTAATGAAGGTGTTCGAAAAATGAGTCGAACTGAGGAGCTGATCAGCATCGAAAAAACCCTGGAATTTAAGTCCAAGGTACTATTTACACTTAACTCCCCTGGTCTTACCTCCATTTTTTCCCTGATCTTACCTCTGTTTGTTCCCTGGCCCCCTTCTGCAGTCGGTGCCCATCATCTCTCACTCACGATGGTTGTTAAAAAAGGGTGAAGTACAGCTGATGTCTGGACCCAAAAGCACCAGAACCATGAAAAGTCGTAAACTTTACCATCCGGTCTTCCTGTTTCTGTTCAACAACCTGCTGTTGGTCACCAAGCGCACTTCTGGGTACGTACCTGCGTCTGTCTGTTTTATTAACATTATCTGATGGTTTTGGATGAGCCGCTGTTCACGGCTGTTTCCTGTCATCAGTGGAGAAAAGTTCCAGGTCCTGGACTCCTGCACCAGAGCCATGTTAAGGACGGAGGACCTGGAGGACCAGGGTCAACTGTTGGCTAATGTGTTCAACCTGAAACTACTGGAGAATCAGGAGGAGAGACCAGTCAACTACATGCTAAAGACCGGCAGCATGTGAGTGTATATGGAAAATATATATATATATATATATATATATATATATATATATATATATATATATATATATATATATATATATATATATAAAAACACATGAAAATTTACCATTTGGTTTCTTATACTTTCAATTTCACTTTCAACCCAAACGTGCATCCATGTTTATCGTGTAACGATCTTTGTATTTTCCTCCTGATAAGAAATGACAAATCATGTCATCATTGCAAAACCACTGGAAGGGAACAAAATATACAACACTTTTAGTCAATAAAGGACATAAATATTTTATTATGAAAAGAGTTAATATGAATGGATGTGAGCGATTTCACAGCTGATTGGTCTATTTTCTTGTGTCAGCTGACAGACTGAGTGCCTTTGTCTGTGTGTGTGCTTTCTATGTTTGTGTGTGTGTGTCTTTGTCTGTTTTCATTTGTGTGTTTGTCTGTGTGTTCTTGTGTGTGTGTTTGAAAAAGCCTGATTTGAAGGCGTGTTGATTCAAACATTAACTGGACTAACGGGACAGAAAACATTCCAAGTTCAAACTTCTTGACAGCAGTTGGTTTTGTGCCAAAAAACGTCAGTATATGGTCAAACGGGTTCAATTTAACCCTTTAGTTTCCAGGTGAACGTATTAAACACACTTGAAAACTTCAGTGTCTCAGACAAATGCTCCCAGAGCTTTAAATCCACTCATCTTTTTTCTTCTTGTCTCTGTCTAATCAGGAGTGATAAGCTTCGATGGGTGTGTGCGCTCACCCCCAACCGCCGCACACGCTTCATGTCAACCAGCGCCCACCAGCCAGGTGAGTGCACCTGCATGCTCCTGTGAGCAGGAAAATAGACAATAGCTGCATTTCCATTACCCTTGGAATTTTGCAAAATGTAAATAGTGCCATAAAAACCTGGTAATGGAAACACCTGAATTTCGAAAAAACCCTCAAATATCGATGACAAGTTTTTACACTTTCATAAGGTGGTTTTTCAGACGTTTTATTGTGTATATATTGTAATATATTGCAAAAGTGCAATGGAAACACTTGTTCAGCAATTATACGTCATAGGACGTGACTAGACGGAGGCTGTGTCCGAAATCGCTCCCTACTCCCTACATAGAGCACTATATAGGGACCACGCCATTTTGTAGGGGTGTCTGAATCTTTAATGAACTATTTATAACTATATACTTTGTCGAAATGTTTGTAATATCGCTATTGTTTTGCAAAAAACTGAAATGGAAACGCAGCTAATGACACCCCCATGAGGATACTAAAGCCCCCATGAGGACTCCAAGGCCATCATGCAGATGCTTGATGTTCATGTTCGTATGTGTGTGTGTGTGTGTGTGTGTGTGTGTGTGTGTGTCAGATTCTCCTCAGGTCCAGTGTATTCAATCGTATTCGTCTCAGGAACCAGATGAACTGTCCATAGAGATGGCAGATGTGTTAAACCTGCTGGAGAGAACTGATGACGGTGGGTATACGCCCATCTGTGACCACACCCCCTACATGAGTATAATACCATGCCCCCTATAGGTGTAGGAGAACACTGCCTTTGCAGGCATATAAGATCACGGCCCCTCCCCTATAGCTTGTGAAAGCAGTGTTGATGCTAAGTGATGTCTCCGCCTACAGTGTTGATGCTACTATTGACTCCACCCACTGTGTTGATGCTAACTATTGACTCCACCCACTGTGTTGATGCTAACTATTGACTCCACCCACTGTGTTGATGCTAACTATTGACTCCACCCACTGTGTTGATGCTAACTATTGACTGCCCACATTGTTGATGCAAATTGCTGACTCCGCCCACTGTGCTGATGCTCCGCCCTCCATCCCTCAGGTTGGATGATGGGGGAGCGGCTCCACGACGGAGAACGGGGCTGGTTCCCCAGTCGGGTTGTGGAGGAGATCCAGAGTAAGGAGGTACGGGTCCAGAACCTCCGGGAGGCCTTCAGGATCCAGCAGGCCCAGGAGGGTGTGGGGGCGGGGCCTCAAACTGGCTCCAGGACAGGATTAAGGGCCGGACGACGCACGCCCAAGAACTTCTCCAGCTCCTTTAATCAAATGGGGGCGGAGTAAGTGGGTAACCATGACGACAGCAGAATTCAACAGCAGATGGAGTCACTTCCACCACAGACTCTGCCCAGACCAGGACCAGGTTCTGGTGTGGTTCAACCCACAACCTCCACATTCTGCAGAACTAGACAGCACCACAGGACCTTTGAGCAAAGCACAGATAAGAACCATCAGGATCATTAGACCCATCAGAACCACCAGAAACATTAGACCCACCAGAAACATTAAACCCATCAGAACCCTACAGGTGACTCCATCTTTATTTTTGTTTCAGTTCAGTAAAAGGTTTATATTAAAAAACAAAACAGAATGTATGATGTCAAATGTTATTTATAAAATAATTTTAAATAAAAGTCTTTTATCTACAAGCTGTAGAAATATAGAACCTAGAATGTACACTGAACCACTAAAATAAGAACAGCTGTTTTTATTTAGTGTTTTCATGAAGGAGGTTTGACTTTCAGTCTGAACCACATTTCATTCCAACTCTGACAAATGTTCTTTTACTCCAAAAAATCCTGTTTAACTCCATTTTTTACTCAGTTTTTTTCTTTTATTAAAGCACAGAAGTCATGTTGTTAGTCTCAGTGCAGAACTGCCAAAGTCTGTGATTTATGGTACATGAACAATTTAACTAAATACAATAAGAGAGAAAAGTACGAAAGATGATTAGGGGCACTGGGGAAAAATGTAAAATATAGTTTTATTATTATTATTCTGAGACAAAAGTTCGACACTTTAATCTTAGAAATCTGCCTTTTTTTTGTCACAATTTTACCTTTTCCCCTTATATTACTACTATTACTGCTACTATTACTACTGCTACTACTACTACTACTACTACTACTACTACTAATAATAATAATAATAATACTAACACAAATATTGGACCTTGATTAAAATGTTCCCAGTGTCCCTAATCTTCAGTTATAAAATAACACTGAAAAGACAAATTGGCTAAAAAGTATGACTTAGTTTTAGGGGTTCTCTAACTAAGTAAAAAGTGTAGAAAAATAATTGCATTCACACAATAGTTTTATTGTCTTTCTTAACATTTGGAGAAGATTTATATTTAATATTATTTAAAATGAGTTTGAGTAGATGATGATTTATTTTATGTTGACATCTTAATTTATTAACTAATAACAGAGGCAATGTTTTTTTTATTATTATTGTTTATGATTTTATATAACACATTTATTAGTGTAAATTTTGTGTAAAATATAAACTAAAAGTTCCCTCTTTCTTAATTTAATAAATGAACCTTTCATTAACATAAAATAATTCCTTATCTACACCAATAAACTCTATTTATATCATATTAAATATGAATATTCTTTAAATGCTCCCACAGACAATAAAACTATTATTATATAAATGTATTTATTTTGTATTATTCATATTCAGCACACAATGACTTTATTTAATATGGTTTTACAAAAAATATTTCTGGTAACCCTCTTTTGGAATCTGTGACGTCCACAGTTGCATGATGTATGTTTTATATATGAACAGTTATGTATATAGACCCTTTCACACTTTGTAAACAATGTGACATTTTCATTTGTTCCATTGGCAGATTGTAATTTTTAATGAAGAAAAAAGTAAAAATAAAAAATATTAATTTGAACAAAAAAAAAATCTTGAATTCAGCAACAAAACTTAATCTTGAATTAAGCAAAAAAAATAAAATAAAAAAAAAATCTCTAAAGGAATCCAAAGTAGTTACCGGTTGGAGCCCTGGGTTTCTCCAGAGGCTGGACAGGGTCATGCCAAGGTCAGATGTGTACACAGAAACAACGATTTGACCTAAAATACAACATTGGCGATGCTATGCTACAAGGCTAACTATATTTTGGACACATCTTCAGCACATACGGGTGTAAAAACTGTTTTTAATAATTTTTTCGTTTCAAAGTTTAATAACCTCAGACATTAGTATATAATTGTAAATGAAGTTAATAGGTTTTTTTCCACTGTTTGTAAATACATAATAATTAGTTTAAAAAGGAAACAAACCCAGAACAAAGAATGATGGATTTAACACTTGAGCCAGTGTTTAGTTAAATTTTTTTTACATTATTAAAAGTAAAATCTCAAACCAAAGGAGGAGTAAAGAAGGTGTGGGTTTTGCTAAAATGACTTTTGGTTCTGGTTTGACATTTAATGGAATAGAAGAACAATTTCAGAAAGGATTAAGCTTAGGACATGTTGACATTTTTAAAATGTATATATGTTTTTTAATTCAGTAAAAAAAAAAACTTGAATTAAACAAACAAACAAAAACTTTTATTAAGCCAAAAAACAGCAACCTCGAATTAAGAAAAAAAATTATATATATTGAACCAGGTAAACTGATCTTGGTCAGATTACTTAAATAATTTTTTCCAGATCTATTGTCTATAAATCAGCTCTTATATCTCACTGAAAAGTTCCACTGTAGGTGATTCTGTTTGATCTTAAATGTGATTAGATATTTGAGCTAGAAATGGTCACATGTATTATTTCTTGTGCGTATGTTGGTGCAGTTTGAGTTTCAGTAGAAAAACCAGTTCATATTTTATTAAAGACAAATGTGGAAATGGAACGGCTGATGTCCGCTAGTCTTGGTTCTGGTTCTAGTCTGGTCCTGGTCCTGGTTCTGTTCTGGTCCCAGTAAACTCCTCCTGTTTTTTCTTCTTTGTTCTCATACACTGTCAGTGACAAACAGTGTTTCATAGTTGAATCTGGATTTTGTGAGTAAATGTAGTTTTAAAGAAACTAAAGACACACACACACCTGCGAATGTACACACAACTCTTACAGTGTCTGTGTGTGTGTATAAACTGCATGTGCACTAAACCACAAACCGTTGATGTTTGAACTGATGATTATTTCATTTTGTAAGATTTAAATTATTCTTAATAAAAAAGAAAAAATTCTGAAATGTCTGTTGAAACTGTGTCATGTTTTTATATTAACCCTTTCTTTTCCATCTAAAGAATCACTTTAATCAACAAAAGATCTTAATTACTTAATTTATTTGTTTATTGAAATTATCACTCCAGTCAACTATGTCAGCAATTACAGCAGCATTGGTTAATATGTGTATATTTTACACACTTGAACCAATATATATATATATATATATATATATATATATATATATATATATATATATATATATATATATATATATATATATATATATATATATATATATACTGAAGTAACTTTTTAATAAACTTTATTCGGTTATTAATTTACAAATGTATATCCTTTTTTTTTTTTAAATCTAAGATTCTAAATAAATCTAAATGTCATATTGTAACCCTGAACCAACCTAGTCCAAATGAGTCCTTGTTTAAATGACGTCACGCAACAGCCTTTGGGCTCTTTGCCCTCATCCATCATGGCCGTTTTGTGTTGTAATCGAAGGTCAGGCTCTTTCTTGGTCTGATTGGTTAGAATCCCTTAGATCCCGCCTATTTTCCGCTCCACGAGGTCTGTCGCTGTTCAGGGCGCTCGTCCCACCTGTCACTTAAATGTACGCCAGCCAATCAGGAGTCTTTGTCCTTCTAACTTGCATCTCACAGATTCGCCGGCAGCTAATGCTAGCATCCAAGATGTCGGCTACGTATGTGTTCCCCATGTGTGTCCGCGCAAGCCGGGGCCTCCTGCGGCTCCGGGGCCGTACAGCGGGAGCCCCTTCTGCGGCGGTGGTGGACACGGTACGGAGCCTCTGTACGGACAAGCCACCGGTCAGTGCGGGCAGTTCTCAGGCCGGTGGGACGGGCGGGCTGGCGCAGGCTATCCTCCAGGAGAGACTCCAGCAGCAACAGCAGAGCCAGGTGAGCATAGCCCGGACCGGTGCGATCCTTTTTGTCGCCGCGTAGCACCGTAGAGTAGGCGGGTGAATGGCAATTTTCACCATTAAACCCTATCTGCATAACTACCAATCAATACTTGGTTGTAAAAACAAATACGAGTAGCTTAGAGTAGCACGAATATTCAAGTAACCCAATTGTTTAAGGTTAAAACTTGTTATTTATTTTATCATAGTGTCTCTGTAAAGGCTGTTTGTTTCAGTAGAATATCCAGACCCGCCCGCCGGGCTGCCCTGAAGTATAAATTGCATCACCTTAACTGACATTTCTAAGCACAGTTAGCCTGACTGCTAGCTTACTTATTATCTACATTTATCTTTGGACAGCGGCTTTGTTTTAGTTTTTTAAATGTCGCCGGGTGTCCGTTTAGTCGTTTTATGTCCGACTTCACAAATGACACATGTTTAATTCCTAAAGCTCGTGGGTTTTGTTGAATGTTGAATGAATGAACCTGAGGTTACCGATGCGAACATGGTCGCAGGTTAATGGTAGCATGCGCTTTAAAAGGATCGCAACTGCGTAAAAACAGATTTTTACAATACACCGAGTGTCATATATGTGTGGTTATTGTTTGTGCTTCTCGTATTTATGCTTAATTTTCTCTCAAAGTCTGAACTGAGCCAACTTGAGTTTAATGTGGCCCGGATCAGTTTATTTTGCACTGGGTCAGATTAAGGCTGTTCTGGACTAGGGTTTGTTTGATTTGAAGGTCTAAATCTGCTTCAGTGGGAGAAAAAAAACACTCAGTCCCTTCAGGTTTTTAAAGCAAAGACCTTAAAACCAGACCGGAGTCCAAATTCAGACCAGGTCCGCATTCAGACCAGTTCCTACATTCAGACCAGTTACACAAAAAAAAAATCCGTATCAGTCGATCACTTGCAAAATGGTCGACTACAGAAAGTTTGGAACATTGAGAAAAAACACAGCTACAACGATCCCAAAATTATGTCACATGAAATCATAATTTTCGATCCAAAACAATCTATTGTTTATCCTTAATCATGATACTTATAGATATCATCTAATACAAAAAACTGGTGATATAGTCGTTTTTCCATAACCTTAGTTTGAGCTGGGGCTGAGTATGGGCGTGTCTTAATGAGTATGGGCGTGTCTTGGTGCGTGTGGGCATGTCTTAATGAGTATGGGCGTGTCTTAATGAGTATGGGCGTGTCTTAATGAGTATAGGTGTGGCTTAATGAGTATGGGTGTGGCTTAATGAGTATTCGTGTTTCTTAATGAGTACGGGTATGGCTTAATGAGTATTCGTATTTCTTAATGAGTACGGGTATGGCTTAATGAGTGTGTCTTAATGAGTATGGGTGTGTCTTAATGAGTATGGGTGTGGCTTGTGTCCAGGGCCAACCTCCTCCTCCTGAAGGAGACGACGCCCATAAACAGGGTGAGCAGACAGATGACAAGAAGCAGAAGGAGAACACAGCCTACGCCAAGAAGATAGTTCTGAGGCTGGCAGGGCTGATGGGAGTGGGTGGAGCCATCGGCATCGTCTACATATTCGGTAAGTCCATCTGTCAGGTTTAAGTATTCTCCTTCTCCACCTGACTCTAAGCCACACCCACCTGACTATAAATCACACCAATGCTGCCACCTTTGGTTCAGTCGTGTTCATGTTTATAGAATGGCTTCTCATTTCATCTTCAACAGACATGTCCAAACTATTCCAGAAAGGGTTGGTGTGGCTGCTGGTTTTTGTTCTAACCAAGCAGCAGCACACCAGACTGGACTCAATTAAACAACTGATGTCAGTCTTCAGAGAGTTGATTGGTCAAACTGTGAACTCTTGGTTGGTTGGAACAAAAACCTGCAGCCACACCAGCCCTTTGTGGAATGACATGTGACACGTCTGATCTACGATAATAAACAATTCATTGTGTTTGTGGTTTAATGGGAAAAAAACACATTACACACTTGTGTTTTTTCCATGTTTAGTAAATATGGGTAAAGTTTTTGGCAGATATCTGATGGAAAAGCAACTGTTGTTAAGAAACATTTTTCTTAACATGAACATGAATTTACATGAACGACCTGTATCGCAGTGTTGTACACACATGTATTGCAGTATTGTGGGTATATCAGTAGAATCCCACACAGAATGGGGGCAGTCATGGCTCAGCTAGTAGAGCTGGTCATCCATTAACCGAAGGGCTGGTAGTTCGAAACCCGCTCTGTCCTAGTCGTATGCTGTTGTCGTTGGGTAAGATACTTAACCCTCCTTGCCTCCGGTACCACTCACGCTGGTGTATGAATGTTGGGTGGTGTTCACAGGAACCTGAGGCGCAAAATGGCAGCCAAGCTTCTGTCAATCTGCCCCAGGGCAACTGTGGCTACAAAATGTAGTTTACCACCACCAGAGGGATAATATGAGAGTGAAAGAATAATAGATCAATAATGTAAAGCGCTATAGAAATGTAATCAATTATTTTTTTGTTGCAGTATTCTGGTTAATGCAGTGTTGTACACATATATCACAGTATTCTGGTTATTGCAGTGTTGTACACATATATCGCAGTATTCTGGTTATTGCAGTGTTGTACACATATATCGCAGTATTCTGGTTAATGCAGTGTTGTACACATATATCGCAGTATTCTGGTTATTGCAGTGTTGTACAGATATATCGCAGTATTCTGGTTAATGCAGTGTTGTACAGATATATCGCAGTATTCTGGTTAATGCAGTGTTGTACACATATATCGCAGTATTCTGGTTAATGCAGTGTTGTACACATATATCGCAGTATTCTGGTTAATGCAGTGTTGTACACATATATCGCAGTATTCTGGTTAATGCAGTGTTGTACAGATATATCGCAGTATTCTGGTTATTGCAGTGTTGTACAGATATATCGCAGTATTCTGGTTAATGCAGTGTTGTACAGATATATCGCAGTATTCTGGTTAATGCAGTGTTGTACACATATATCGCAGTATTCTGGTTATTGCAGTGTTGTACAGATATATCGCAGTATTCTGGTTAATGCAGTGTTGTACAGATATATCGCAGTATTCTGGTTAATGCAGTGTTGTACAGATATATCGCAGTATTCTGGTAAATGCAGTGTTGTACACATATATCGCAGTATTCTGGTTATTGCAGTGTTGTACAGGTGTATCATAGTTTCAGTTAAAGCTCATCGATGTGATGACTGCCAATCTTCAATAACACCCCCCCCTCCCACCCGTGCCCTCTTCTTATGTCTGTCTGTCTTTTTTTCTTTCTTTCTTAGTCAGTGGGGGAGGGGTGATGCGGCAGCATGCATTGCGGGTATTCTGGCAACCTAGACCTGACCTTGCATGCCTGTCTGTAAATTACACGGGGGGGGGGGATTTGGGGGGGAACCACGGAACCACATGCGAATTGGCTGATACACTTAAAAAACTCAAATATCGCCCCGATGTATTGGTCGACCCTTATTGTACACATATATCACAGTATTCTGGTTATCGCAGTGTTGTAGACATAAGTATGTCGCAGTTTTCACTCATATGGTTAAGCTCTGTTTGGTAGGTAAAATAAATCCAGATGAATACTTTTTTTGTTTGCTTGTTTTTGTAGGCAACAACTCGGTGGACGAACAAGGCAACCAGGTAGGCTTTCAACACACACACACACACACACACACACAGAATTGCGACATGGACAAATACAAACACAACAAAACTGAAGGATTGTTCTGACGTGTAAAAACTTAACATTTTGACTGAGGTGTGTGTGTTTATACCAGTGACCTCTGACCTTTGTCTTTAACAAATTAATTAACTTTGTTTTTGTGTGTAAACACAACTGAAAACTAAAAAGAAATAAACCAAAAGAAATGTAAATAAATCAGCCTAAAGTGGTGAGTGGAGATTATATGAAGTCATAGTTCAGGGTGCAGGTCAGAGGTGTTACTATGGAAACGCCCTCCACTTCAAAGGACACATTTTCCCACTTTAGAGTCATTTGTAACAATGACTTCCTCCTGAAGTGACTTTGAAGAAACAACACACACACACTATTCTCACCTGTGGAATCATCAAACACACACTTCTCATGTTGTTGTCATGTCGAGTAGTCGGCACACTTTACACACTTAACACACTTCTACACACTTCACACACTTTCACACATGTTAAACAGAATGGTGTCTCGTGTCTCTGATAACGCTTCCTTAAAATGTAAATTTGTCCTTTTTCTGTAGGAAAAGAAAAAAATGGCAAAAATAATAAACTTAAATAATAAAAAGAAACAGAAAAGACTGTCCTTATTAACCTGCCTGTTGTTTTCTCTTCCTGTTTCAATCTCTAATGTTAATTTTGGTTTTATAAACTGGCTCAAACTGACCCTGACAACACAAAGGTCAAAGTTTAAACCAGAACATTTCATAATAATAATAATTTGGTGAAGAAACTTTTTTGTATTTTTGTTTCCTAGCAGCAGAACCCACGTTTTCTGTGTTTGATTAATGCATTCACACTGAAAATGGGTCAGAAGTGACTCTAACACCAGAGGAGGGTTAATGGTATCAGGACAGATGCAGACTAGTGCTGTGAAATGATTTACATTTAGAATCAGATTCATGTTGGGACCTGGTCTGTGAACTGTGGGAAGTGGTGTTCCTGCACATTTCCCACAATGCACCCCTGCAGTCACATTGACATGTCAATGAGGTGCTAATGACCACTTTCACACCTGCACAAGCACAACAACAACACAGCAGCAGCTGCATGTGAGCGTCTGTTCTCGTACTGATGACAACCGAATGTCGCAAAGTTTACGACATACAATACAGTTTATATTATGGGATAGAAACTATCAGACTAAAGAAGACATTTTATATTATGGGATAGAGATCTGTGCATTGGTTCGTTTGCATTCAATTGTTAACTTAGTTTCTGAAATAACTACTGTGAGATGAAACAGTCTGGGCTCCAGAATGTTAATGAGTGAATATGAAGTGAACAAAATAATCAACAAGATGAAGAGAAAAAAAAATGAGGAGAAAAAATAAGACCAAAACAGTCACCAATATGAACAAAATAATTCTATATTTAAAATAAGACCAAAATAATTGGTATAAAAGTGTGTGTTGACCCAGTTGTGTTGTGGTTCCAGTGTCGGGTTGAACTGGTTGAACTGGACTGTAGTTGAACTCCATGACCACCAGAGGGAGCTGCGACTCTTCCTCTGCTTTTCTTTTATGTTCTTCAATTCAAATAAGTGTTCCAGTGTTTCAGACACAATTCTATTAACAATCTGATAATCATGTGAATGACTGTGTTTAGTCATAATAATAATAATAGAAAAGGAATACTTTATTGATCCAACAATTGGGAAATTGATGATAATAATAATCATGTGAATGAGTGAAGTTGGTCAGGTTTATAATAATGATAATAATAATAGTCATGTGGATTTTTCTCTTTATTTAACCTAGGCTGATTTATCACCATTTATTTTCATTAATTTTCAGTGTAAATCCTGTTTTTTCTATATTTAATTCACATATAAATATTTCATTAAAGCTCCTAAAGTTGAGGGGGTTTGTTCCAAAAAAAAAAAAAAAACCCCAGAAGAAACTCTATCCTTTTTTTGTAAAATCTAATGAACAGTATTTTGAGTCATTAGAAATTGGTTAATGGGTACTGTGGCTCCTCCCACCATCCAAACCCATACTCTGATAGGTTAATGGGTACTCTGGCTCCTCCCACCATCCAAACCCATACTCTGATAGGTTAATGGGTACTCTGGCTCCTCCCACCACACGTGCAGGGTTAACCCTGTTTGGGGTAGGCTCCGCCTCCATGACCCCTAGCAAGGATAAAGATGGTTCAGAAAATGGATGAATGGTTGATTATTGGTGAAATCTAAATATTATTAATGCACATTTTAACCTTTTTTCTTTTATTTTCTAACAGATTCCAGATGAGTTCGACAGAGGTACGTTTATTTCTACACCATTAGTGAGAGTGTGTGTATGTATGTAGTTAGTTTTTCTTTCCACTCTTACTTTTTTAACTCAAAATTTTAATTGTAGACTCATATTTCAGGCTGATATTTGTTTTTTTTCCTTTGTATGAGTATCGGTCTGTTGTGTTGGTAGATATATGATATGATTTACTGACAGGGGAAGGAAAAAGAAGAAAAAAGAAAAACGGAAATTAACAAAATCAAAAAAAAAGAGAAAAAAAGAAGAAGAAATTGGGGGAAAAAAGGAAAGTTGAAAAAACAGGAGAGTAGAAAAAGGAGGGTTAGAAAAAGGAGCGAAAAAGGAGAGAATCAGTAAAACCATTAGGTCTGTTCATATTTATTATTAGTTTAACTGTCACAATGTTTATTTTCTAAATGTAATTACAGAAGATTTTTGGACATTTCTTCTTTCCTTTGACAAAGAAAATAAATCTGTATTGGCTCCAAACATTGGTTTAGAAACAACTACTTAGGTCTGTATCTGTGCTCAGAGAGGATCAGACATGTGTGCAGGGGGTTCCATCGGATCGATCGGCCATGACACAATCTCCTTTAAATGGAGACACCACTCATCCCCCAGACCCTAAACAGCACTCACTGTTCAGGACGTCCATAAATCAACGCGTCCGTCCATTATCTGTTCATCTGGACGTTTGAGAGTCCACACCTCAGGCTTTTTTCACACGGTGAACAAACATGAATGGATGTGGACAAACTTAAATACATGTGGGCACAGTCATTTTTATTTTTCGCAATTTCATCCCACATGCCGGAGTAGACCCTAAGGGGAGCCAGTTTGGGCCCTTGGGCCACATGTTTGACACTTGTCCACATTAATGGTGAATTAAATATAGAAAATACAGGCTTTACAATGGGGGGAAAAAGTGAAACCCAGAAGGTAATCTCGTACTAACTGGTAATAAATGACTTCAGAAAGGTTAGATAGAGGCAGAGCGAGCCAGGTCGTAAAGTCTCAGACTCAGATGAACCCGGGTTGTAAAGTTCCAGACCCAGATGAGCCCAGACAAAGGCCCTGATGTGGACCCCTGCAGACAGACTGGACCTCAGGGACACTTTACGATGGTTTATAACGTTTTACGGCGGCAGACGCAGACAGTTGGACTAATGAAGTCATTATCAGAGGCAGAAGGTGATCACAACTCGTTTAGAGTCCGAGCATCGACATGGCAAAAGTTCCTCCATTTCCCACAAGTCTCCTGTTTACCAACCAAACCATCCTTTATTTAAGGTGGTTAAATTCTAAAAGAACAGACTTCAGTTTGGAGATGAGTCACATGCGGCATAAAAAACCTGTTTATCTGCAGTGGGAACATAGGCTCAGATCCGAGGATTCCACGGCTCCGGCCCAGTGTATATCTACACACGGACCCACGTTTGCTCAAACAAACACTAGATGAGGTTTGTCTTTATTCTAGTTTGTTGGTTTATTTATAATTCAAATTTTAATTGGAGTCAGTGGATGAAGACCTCACAGGACTTTATTGTAGATGTCTCTCTGTACACACCCCAGCAGTCCTAGTCCGAATAAAGATGCCAATCATGACCTCTGGGACCTTAGGGACCCAGACCAAATCATCCCTGATGAGCTTAGGGACCAGGGTAAAAGTTCATCCTCCCACCGGGAGCACAGGCCACAGCTCTTCATCCTCCTCAGGTTCTCCTTTCATTCCTCCTCTCTCCTTAAACCCCGCCCCCTTCCCTCCTCCTCCTCCTCTGGAAGGAGCAGAAGGTGGGCAGTAGGCGGGGTGATGGACGGATGTGTCTCCTGGGACGTGTTAGGATACACACTCTGTTCGTCTGCCAAGTGGCGGC
This sequence comes from Siphamia tubifer, assembly GCA_020466265.1. Classification (NCBI taxonomy): domain Eukaryota; kingdom Metazoa; phylum Chordata; class Actinopteri; order Kurtiformes; family Apogonidae; genus Siphamia; species Siphamia tubifer. Next base: position 44,417,768 of record CM035795.1, on the reverse strand, counting down.
ATCCATGACAAGACTGATCCAGTGGAGGATTTGTCACCATAGCAACCAGGCAACATGACGCTTCCTCCTGTGAACGTGGTTGACTGGGTGGACCCTGGGCCAGTTTGGTTCTGGTTGGTTAGTTTGGTTTGGCCCTGGTTGGTTAGACTGGATTGGCCCTGATTGTTGAGACTGGATCAGCTCACCCAACATGATCAGCCATATCTAGATTTTTTTAATTATTATTTTATTGTTGTTTTTATTTATTTAATTATTTGTTGATCTCTTTGACGGGTGGAATTGAGGCCTCAAGCATAGAGTTTGAAAAGAAGACGGTCGGGAGGGGGAGGGGTTTTGGAGTCGTCTTTGGGGGGCAGAGGGCGGGGCTCCTCCAAATCTCATCAGCAGGAATTCCAGTTATTTCACATCCAAACAGACCAATTAGTGTTTTTCGTCCATGTGACAAACAGGAGCCCCACTGGTGCAGGTCCAGACCCCCTTAAATAGACCCCCTTAAATGGGTACCAGGGTATTTAGGGTCAGGGTGAGGTCACAACCACTGACAAAAACAACTTGTCTGTACATGTAAAACCCGTCAACGCTTAGTTTGTCCAAGTCTTTTACAACCACACACCTTCAATATTTCCTCATAAAAGTTCCTATAAACACAAATAAAAAACACATGGTTTTCCTCGTCTCTGATCCACTGTTGAATTAGAGTTTTATAGAAATGGGGAAAAAAGGAATATGGAATGAAATCAGTCCACATATGATAATAATAAAAAAGACCAAAACAAGTAGTTCCAGGCACAACAAACCCCACCCCTCACAAATGTTTGACCTCATTTACCCTTTCTCTGAGCATTTTGAAATAAAACATTTTTGGTGACTGTAACCTTTTACCAAAATTTTATGCGATTTATTCTGGACCACCTACCACCCTTCCTGAAAACTTCATCGAAATCGGTCCAGTAGTTTTTGGATTAAGTTGCTGACAAACGGACAAAAAACTAACCCAAACAAAACAGTTAGGGGTGTGAATCTTTCACTTGCAGAATGATCCAATTCAAATCTTGATTCAGGGATGATTCATCATAATTGGTAAATGATTTGGTACGATTAGAACAGTTTGATTCAATACAAATTGACAATTTAACCACAAAGACTTATTTTACTTAATTAGTTACTGAGAAGGAAAAGAGAAAGACAAACATAATTTCAAAACCGTTTTGTTTTAGTGTCCAGGAGACAATAGAGCAGACCTACTGAACATAAATGCAGATAACATAAACTTAAGTCTTTACAATGTACGTGTAGATAACTGATATTAGTGAAATGCAAAACTGCTCATCTGGTGTCACTAATTTAAAAGGTTTGCAAAACTCTGCTCATACTTAAAATGCAAAACTTACTTTCCCTGAACAAACACAAAATAAAAGATAAAAATGGCATAAAATATAATTATTCCTGAAAAAGTGAGAATACACTAAGTATAACACTTTAACTTTATTATTGATCTCTTTATCAAATCCACATGAACATGTGACTTTTGTTCATATAGTGTAAGAGTGAAATGTCTGTGACCTTTAACCTCTGATGTAAAGTCATTTATTAGTAAATTCCTTCTCAGAGGAGCCTGATGGATCCTCCACCATCTTTTTCCCATTACCCCCAACCACCCCCCATCCTCCAGTACCTACCCTACCCCTATTGATTAACATTATAATAGCCTAGGTTAATTCACCTAACACACACACACACACACACACACACACACCACATGTGTCTCCAGATTCTTCTACACCCAGAACTGGACTCACAATATCCAACTAAGTGTAATTCCACTTTAAGCCCAGACCTAAAGCATGCACCTGTTCTTAAGGTTAATAATAATAATAATAATAATAATAATAATCTTTATTTGTGTTGTACCTTTCATGCAAAAATTCTAAACACGTCATCTCTACAGCTGTCACATGACCAGGTCAGGTGACATAATCAGAATCAGTTTTACATTTGCATACACCACAAGACATACTAAATGAGACGTCAATTTGTTGCAACTGTCACAAGGGTCCCAAACTGGACACAACCATAATAGTAAATATAGAGTGCACAGGTTAGAAATCACTTATATTACATCATATATTGGAAAACATTACACAGTGAATACTGTGAAGGGCCTTTTTTCCAAAACAAAAGGAGAACAGAAGGTATAAAGCAGGATACTTGACAGGAGGAATTCCACCACCATAAACTGTAGACATGTGTCCCAATATTTATGTCTATATAGGTGAATAAATATCAAAACTTACTTAAAATTTAAAGGAACAGTTTTCTTCTTAGTTGAGGAAGAAAATTATTTACTCAGAGCACAAAAACTATTATAGAAAAGAGTCTGGACTGGGTCTGGGTTTGGTTTGGGTCTCCTCCACCTGTTTCCTCTTGTTCTTTTTCTTCTTTGGCGGCAGATGGCGGTGCTTCCTGCTTCAGTACGCCGCAATGAACTCTGGGGGATTGAGTCCCTGGGGAGCAGAGTGTGTTTACAAACAGATATGGATGAATTGAAAGAGAGGTGTGTGTGTGTGTGTGTGTGCGTGCCTGTCTGTCTGTCTGTCTGTCCATTGTGCTCCTGTTTGCAGTAATGAGCCTACAGCCCCCTGGGAAATGAAGTCTTTATTATTAGTCATTACTGCACAGACAGCTGGAGTTTTGATGAGCTGGACGCTGTCATCAGGTGGCGTCAGTGGTTGTGTCCACATGTCCTATTCATGGTCGGGGGTTTGTTGTGCTCTTTTATCGTACCTTTATGCTCTTGTTTTGTGTTTTGTTCTTTGTTTCAGAGCCTCCAGTTATCCAACAGTTGAAGCGAACGTATAAATATTTCCAGGATTACAGACAGGTGAGAGAAACCTCCCCTTTCATTATAGTGGGCTCCAAAAAAGAGGTGGATTGTGCACTTCAGGATTTCCACCAGAAATTTTTCTAAGTAGGACTGCTAGGGAAGTCGCCCAGCAGCTCACTCTGTTTTTTTACAAAAAAAAAGTTAATATGAAACTGTAGGCGCTTTCCCACAGATTAGCTCTAGGAACTAAATAGTTCTTAGAATATATAGTTCCTAGGGAACCTTCGGGTTTGCATTCCGACAGGGCAGTAGGAACCATGGGAGAGGCAAATGTGACGCTAACCCAAAAATAAAACCCTGTCGTCAGTCTGTTTATTACGTCCTCCGTATTTTTTTTCCAACACACAGCTGATGCTACAGATGGTTTTAAAGATGGCGGTACTGCAAGATGAGGAAATACAGAAATAGGTGTGGTCTAGGCTCTACCAACCACTAAACACCTATGTCATATATAGTTCCTGCTGAATTAAAAAAGATCCTGCCTGCCAGGAGGAACTAAAAAGAACTACAAATGATTCCTACAGGAGAAAATCACCTTATGTCTATTTTGTTTCATTCAGACACTAATTAACAATACTTACAACAACTATAGAGTAGAACAAAAGGGCACACAATGGTCACATTTTAAAGTAAAAGAAATGAACAAGATTAATGTGCTCACACTTAAACCCTCAGTCTGACTTATGAAAATCCTGACAAATGTTTGAGACTTGAATTGAAACTGGAATTGGTTTGTGCTGTACATGCATGAAGGAATCCAAGATGTAAATACAATAGTTGATATTCAATAATACCACGTATCATGGATGTGTGACCATAGATGTCTGCTTTAATATTCATGTCCATATGGACTGCTGTGCATCGTATCCGCTTTGAGTTAAAACAAGAAACCAAACAAATAAACAAGCTATTTAGTCAGACTTCTAAACTGTACCATGTAGATGTATATAAACTGTATGGAAGCATGTACTGTAGTCACATGGATCAGTGAGCCAATCAGTGCGCCTGTCCCTTCTGTCTGTAGCTGTTTAACTGTAATCCCTAATGGATGATAATCATCTTCCACTGCAACAGTCCTTCTTTTTTCCTTACATTTTTCAGGTCATCACATTTACTGGGCTTTTGAAAAAATAAATAAATAAAAAATGAGACTTGACATTTAACAGAAACAAAGTATCATCTAATGCCAGCTAAAGTCGACTAAACAACAAAACGGGACTAATATTCATAATAATAATTTATAATATAGGATGAATATTCAGACTCACCATCAACAGGAGGTCTACTACAGGTGGAATGTTGGGGAGTCATACGACAGAAGTACTTTTGTTAGTCCTATACGGTCCAGTTTACAAACCCGTACCTAAGAGATTAGACCTCTTACCTGAGCTGTGATTAAATACTTTTATCTACCCAGGAACTCACTTTTAAGGGCTTAACTTGTGGATAAAACACACACCATCAGTGCTGCTCAGTCACATATGTGGACAGATATAACACTTCATTCAAATTAAAAAAAGTCATTTGTGAATCAACCACGGATCCACTGTTTGATCCAAGAATTTGCTTAGATTTTTTCACTTCTGTGCCCACTACTTATACGCATTTCCTTTAGCTTTACCCCAAAAAATCAGCAGATAGCTCTGCCCACTAATTGCTTTTCTGTTTTTCATCCATCGATCGTCAGTTTCTTTATCGTCTTGATGCAAACATTTGATTCTGATCAACATTTGAACTCTGATTAAAAATTTAACTGTTTTATGCACATTTGTGGTTTTTTTTTGTGTTAAATCTCAGATGATCATTGAACCCACGAGTCCAAAGCTTCTTCCCGACCCATTGAAGGAACCGTACTACCAACCCCCATACACACTGGTTCTAGAGCTGACAGATGTTCTGCTGCACCCAGAGTGGTCGGTACGTCTCCAGAACACTGAACACAGATCAAGCACATTTTACATTTTTAGGGCTGTCAAATGATCCCAAATTTTAATCTTGATTAATCACAGGGTTACTTTGGATTAATTTTGATTAATCAGCATTAAATGTTAATACTAATTATGATTAATATATTAACTCCATTTCATTTTGCATGAACAGACTCAAGAAAGAAAGGAATATATCTGCATTGAATGTGTTTGTTACAAGCTGAGCAAGGCCTAAGTGCTAACATTGGCCTCGTGCTAGCAGAATCCCTGATTAACGTATGTTTCATAATGTGGTATTTTAATTCAGTGAAAAGAATACTCCCTCAGAACACTTTGTCTGTCAGCTGTTTTGGCTCAGGTTTTTTTTTACTCAAATTACCCACTAAGTACACAAAAATACACAAAGAAACAAAAAAATACAGAAAAAAACAAAAAATGTGAGAAAATATCAAAAAGGCATGCTATATATGTGTATGTATATATATATATAGGTGTGTGTGTGTACAATTAACATGTTTTAATCAACAGTTTCAACAAAACAACTGTAAACAATTGTTCTATTTAACTGTTAAACTTTTTAATCAGATTAATCATGTTAATCATCTGTGTTAATGCGTTAATTTTGACAGTCTTAATTATTTGACCTCATATTTGATACATCCACCCACATGTAACACAGTCTATAGAAAACAATTTACAGACATGCTAGGTTTAAGTGTCTATATTTGATCAGACATTCAGTAATTATGGGATGTATCATAGCAAGAGAATTATTTTAGTTCATTTATCTTTTGTTCATTTTGTTTTATTCTGTTCATTGTGTCTTATTTTGTGTCTTACTGTGTCCTACAGCATTTGATCATGAACTCATTAATTATGGGATGGATCAGAGCAAGATGATCATTTGGTGTCTGTGTGTGTGTGTGTGTGTGCGTGCGCGCACTTGTGTGAGTCGGTTGTAGTTTATTTTTTGGCTGTTTTTATCAGAACTCGGTGCAGTTTGTTCTTTAACAAGGGGAAGCCCCACTCTTGTACTTAATTAATTTTATTGTTTGGAACAAATGTGAACATTAACAACAAAGGCTCCAGTTATTTTTCTGCTTTAGCGCATGGGTGTGTGTATTTGTGTGTGTGTATGTCCAGTTGTCCACAGGTTAATGTGTGTTTGTGTGTATGTCCAGTTGTCCACAGGTTAATGTGTGTTTGTGTGTATGTCCAGTTGTCCACAGGTTAATGTGTGTTTGTGTGTATGTCCAGTTGTCCACAGGTTGGCGGTTTAAAAAGCGTCCAGGCATCGATTATCTTTTCCAGCAGTTGGCACCGCTCTATGAGATTGTGATCTTCACAGCGGAGACTGGCATGGTGAGACCAGAACCTAACCCTGAAACTGAATAAAATACAGAAAAAGATTCTGTTGAATTTTAGAGTTTGTTCAACTTTAAAGTTAGATTTAATGGTTTTATACTGAGTTGAACTGAAAGGAGAGAAGACCTTCAACAGAAAGATTAGATCAGATTAGCTACAGGAGTGTGAAGCTCCTCCTCTTCTGCAGGTATGTATTTGTGCAGATGCTTCATTGCTTTGTTTGTTTGTTTGTTTTTTGTTTGTTTGTGTAGACGGCATATCCTCTGATTGACAGCATCGACCCTCAGGGCTTCGTCATGTATCGTCTGTTCAGAGACGCAACACACTACATGGAAGGACACCATGTTAAGGTAGGGGGCGGGGCTTCCAGAGAGGGAGGGGCAGGGCTTCCACCAAACGGATGCGTTTGTGGTGAACCTTCAGTGTTTATTTATTCTCAGTTGTTTGGACAAACCTGTAAACAAGCAGGACCATGGTCCAAGTACTAACTGGGAGAACGGGAAGAAACAAACAAACATGACCCAAATAAAAAGTAAGAGTGTGTTGTTAAAGTGTGCAGACATGTGTCTCTAACAGACAGATGCTGGTATTCACCGTCCATCAAAGCGCGAACAAATCAGACAGAATTTAGGGGGCGGGGCAACAGATGAGGCCAGCAGCGTCCCCCTCCATCTGTTACACACACACACACACACACACACACACACACACACACACCAGCTGGACCCGCCAAAGAAAGTGTGTGTGAAATGTGAATGAATGTTAAGGATCATTAAGATAATAAAGTTTCTTGTGTGATTACGGGTTTTCTAAAGGTCATGGTAGTGAAGTGGGGTGAGGTTAGTGTATTTGGGTGAGGGGGGTCTCTAAACAGATCCACAGTTCGTGTTATTCTACAGATGCACATATCCCACCCCAAAAAACCAGCACTGAGTTAATTTAACCACTATTTGAATATATAAAACATGTGTCGCTTTGTGACCGTTTTTCCTCAAACACATGGAGAGATTTGTTTGTTTTCTGTGTCGTCTTTCCTGCTGTATCAACCTTTATCCTCCTCCTTGTCTTCCTTAATACTTTGCCCTCCTCCTTGTCTTCCTTAAACCTTTGCCCTCATCTTTGCCTTTCTAACCATTTGCCCTACTCCTTGTCTTCCTTAACCATTTGCCCTACTCCTAATCTTTCTACCCCTTTACCCTGCTCCTGCTCATTCTTAACTCTTTTCTGTACTCTTTTTCTTTCTTAACACTTTACTGTCCTTGTCTCTCTAACCCGTTGTTCTCCTCCTTGTCTTTCTTAACCCATTGTCCTCCTCGTATTTCTAACCCTTTGCCCTTCTTTTTGTTTTGCAGGATGTGTCGTGCCTGAACAGGGACACTAGTAAAGTCATCATAGTTGACTGTAAACGTGAAGCCTTCAGCCTTCAGCCATTTAATGGGATGGCGCTAAAGAAATGGGATGGAAACTCTGACGACCGCACCCTCTATGACCTGGCAAACTTCCTGAAGAGTAAGAATACATAAAACTGTCTGATTTAGAGGAAAAAAATGGCCAATTAAAAAACTGTCTGATTTAAAACAAACAAAAACTCTAATTCATCCTCTGCTTTTTCCTCCTCAGCCATCGCTCTCAGTGGAGTCGAGGATGTTCGTTCAGTTTTGGAAAACTACGCACTGGAGGCAGATCCTATCGAGGCCTTCAAACGACGACAGGCCCAGCTGGCACAGGTGGGTGGAGCCAACACAAGCCACACCCCTTAATGTCCATAGGGTGTTTTAGTTTAAGGCTTTTACTCTGAAGTTCCACGCCTCCAATTCCTGTGATGATGTTGACCCTGTTGTCATGGTAACTGTGCATTTTACCCTGTTGTCATGGTAACTGTGCTGTTGAACCTGTTATGATGGTAACTGTGTCCTGGTCTGTCCTTCTGTCTGGCAGGAGGAGGAGCAGCGGTTGGCTGAACTGTCGCAGCAGAAGAAAGGGGGTGTGTCTTTGGGCTCCATCACCTCACGTTTCTGGCGCTCCAAACAGCAGTGAAGCCCCACCCCCTCACACACTTCTACCAATGGCAGCCCAGCCCTGCGCCCCCCTGCTCCTATACCAGGTGGGCGTGTCCAGTAACACGGGGACACACAACACAGGACCGCACCTGGGACACTTCCTGGTTCTGAGGTGGGTGGGGCTTTGCAGCATCGTCATATACAAAGCTGCCGATTTGGATTAAAAAAAACAAAAAAAAAACAACTGAGACTGATCTGAGACCAGCACTCCAGCTCTGGCCCCACCCCCCAGCTCTGGCCCTACCCTCCGCTCACTGGAGCTGATCTGGAGGCGGTTCTCTTCCTGTTTGTGTTTGTCCAGCGCCGCTGGGGGGTGACGCCCACAACTGTCAATCACACAGAAGTTAGTGAATGTCAGACGTGGACGGACACTGAGACCCAGACTGGACAGAGACAGAGTCTGCCAGGGCTAACGTGATGAAGATGATGATGATAATGATGGTGTAAATCCTGTTTCTTGTAATAAAAGCAGGCGTTGAACCAACGCGTGTCTTTTCACTCATAATAGATCCATTAAATGTTGTTTTTATTTTGATATTTATTTTTGTGTAATACAACGTAATGATTTTATAGTATTTTTTGTCATTTTTCTCCTTTTTTCTATAAAATAAGTGAAATGAGGGGGAGTTGTTCAAGAGAAAATATTAATGTTATAAATAAATTAATAAATATTGAGTTTTTTAATATATTTTTTATTTTCTCCTTTTTTATAGAAATAGAAAAAATAACAAATTTAACATTTATTTATATATGTATGGACATTTTTGTCCATGAGGGTGACCAGAGGGTACAAAATGCATCATGGTGAAATACATCACATCTAAGAGTAAAAGTTGGATTTTAAAAATAGAACTAAACAAAAACATTTATTTTCAATTATATTATTTATTTGAATTGAATAACCTTTGTCATTGGTTTCACAATGAAATTTGAATTTTATTTTTTTTTTTACATAATACCTACAGCACCTGAAGGCAGCATGAGTGCTAATGCTAATGCTAAGGGCTGTGGTCTTAGCATGTGTAAAATGCAGATGATTTTATTTCCTTCCAGGTGAGTAAAGCTGTGACTGAAGTCTGATACAGTGACCTGCTCTCTGATTGGTCATTTTTAAAGCAGAAGTTTGTAATGTGGATTCTTTTCATTTTTTCCAGAAAACTTGTAATAATTGGATTGGATATTCTTTCAGATCTGGTGTTTCCTATAATTCTCACAGTACCTAAAGGCAGCACAGTTTGTAAACCTCTGTCATCATAGTTTCGGACATGGAAACAAAGCCTAAGGTAGATTTGAAATGGGAACCGATGTGTTTTACGTTGAACATGTGTTTGTGTTTATGAAGAAGAATGTGGACATTAAGGAGTTTATGAGCAACATGCAGAGTCCCTGGAACCCTAACCCTGTCCACACTCCCTGGAACCCTATCCCTGGAGCCCTCCGTCCTGTAAATGTTTGATGCTTTTTCTCCTCCACCCACTTTTAATCCTGCTACCATGTCTGGTAGCAGTTCAGTCAGACATCCCAGTGCATCATGGGAAACACACACAGTGAGGAACATCCAGAACCAGACTCAACCAGGTCCAGCGTTCAACTGTAGGAGAATTAAAACGAACACATGTTAAAGATGATCAATGTTTAAAGACCCTTAAACATCCTCCTTTAACACTATTTTAAGTGTGTGTGAGTGTGTGTGTGTGTGAGAACCTGGGAAATTTCACACTCTGTTTTATGAGTCGAAGCATTTGTCTGAAGCAGACGTGAAAGTGTGAAGAGAAAAGATGAAGACGACATAGAAAAGTACTGACGCATTAAATTCAATCCAGAATCAACATCCACTGAAATAATTAAAAAAAAGAAAATAGTAATATTAATTACAAAAACAGTTGTGAAAAAACAGAAATAAACAATATAGTACCAATTACAGTAGAATGAAAACGTAATTTATACACATATATAGTTAAATCATAGAACTATTTTCTTACTAATAATTACAATAAAGTGATATTAGAAAAGTCTACATTAACAACAAACATTGCTTTTGTCGGTTTATATTTAATCTTTGTTTTCATTCATTTGTATATTATAAATTTTTTAATCAGTCAAACTCAGATTTATTGTTTTAATCAGATATTATTTTATTATATCTGTTTGGTATTTATAACATTTCAAGGTGTTTTTTAATTTTTTGTTACTGTTATTTATTATTTAATTATTGAATTAAGTGTCTTACCATTATTAGATAAAGATCACATTTATTGGGTTAAATCTTGATTAATGTTTTTAGATTATATTATTATTCATTATATTTAGATTTGTTCGTTATTTTTATTTATTTTATATTATTTAGCTTAGTTTCATAGATGTTACTGTTGTGTTATTTATTATTTTATTATTGAATTATATATTGTCTCGTCATCTGAACCCGCTTTTGTTATAATAATATTCTATTATTCTGTTCTAATCATTAACAGCCAATCACCGTCTACCTCCAGTTTATCAAGAAGTGGGCGGAGTAAATGTTATGATTGACAGCAGATCTGGATCCAACGGGGCTCGCACGCGCCCTGCTTTGCCGTTTGTTCGGCTGCAGTCTGCGCATGTGTGAGCGTGAGCCTGGTGTCAGGGTTGACACCTGGTGGGTTCCGGACACCTTTCACACTTCCGTGGACTTTCTCAACGAGCCTCTTACCTCCTGACGCCGCACGCGCCCAGTGCTCTCACACCTGAACAAAAGCTCGTGCGCCTCGTGGACCATTTGAGCACGTGTTGAAGGACAAAAGGTTTGTCGCTGGTGGGTTTGTCACGGGTGGGTGTCCCACTTTACTGCCCCGGTTTAGGCTTTGAAGAACAAGACTTAAGGGTTCAACGCGCATGTGCGAAAAGTGGATCCGAATCGGAAATTGAGTTAATGACCTGTAATGAAAGTCAGACCAGGACCAGGTCTAAATGTGGACCAGGTCTGGACCCATGTGAGCCCAACGTAGTCTACTGTGGACCCATGTGAACTTGTGTGGACTCAGGACCCAAAGGATGTTAATATAACTGCTCCGTCATTTATTTTCATTAATGACATTTTATGGTTTCCAGTGTAAATCTTGTATTTTTTCTTATAGCCTATTTAAATTAAATGTTAAGTCTGATGTTGAAAATGAAGAAAAAGACACTTTAAACAAAAATATCAAAAACTGTACATTAACGCAGTGGTTCCAACGACAGTGAAGAGGATTAGAAACATTTAATTAAATTCAGATTAATAATTCTTAGTAGTATTAGTATTTAGGAGGAGGGACATTGTTATATTGAGATTCAACATTACTATATTGAATATCAATATAATAATGTTTAAATATTTAAAACAGTCACAAATCTGTAAATAGTCTGCATTAATTTTTTTCTATAAGAATAATAAATATACTGGACTTTAGTTTTAATGTGATTTTTCCCAGTGGCCCTAATCCTCTTCTGTGATGGACTGGTATGTTCATTCATTTAAACAATGTTTAAAATGAACAAAAATAGGCTTTCAGAAAATTTACTAAATCCTAAAAACATGAAAAGAATTGCCAAAAACTTCAAGGAATAAAATATAAGAGGGTCCTGTCCTGGATGTGGTCCAGGTGACTATCAGACCCACATCCGAGACTTTCTTCTCTTTGCGTCTCCTTTGAAAAACACGAGGTGTGACAGTGCATGTGCGCGTGTCGGACAGAGGTGACATGAAAAGACCTCCGGCAGAACTTTGAAGAAGCGCGCGTGGCAGACCGGCTTTGTGGAACATGAAAGGGGAGGCGGATCGATAGGCAGATGGCGCGCGATCGAATATGTGCATATTGTGGCTGATGGCGCGGATGCTCCCCGCTGGCGCGTGCGGTATATGCGCACGCGTCCCCCGGACTCTCCAGGGAGCGGAGGCGCGCGTGGGTCTGGGGGTGTCCTCTGGTGTTGACTTCCGGCGCTTCTCTGTTGGTCTTTAATTATCTTTTAGTTCTGTGTACTTTTATTTCATTAATGTGCATAATTATTCGGTTCACCTCCTAAATAAGATGTTTTTCAAAGAAAAGTAATTATGTTAAAAAGGAAACAAAAGTTGTTTTTTCCCGATTTATTTTTTAATAAGTTAAAACGTTCATATTGGTTCACAAATTAAATATTCTGTATTGCAGTTTTTAAAGTGATTAATCACAATTTTATCGATACATGTACGTTGCTTTGTTTTTAAATGGAGAAAAACTGAAGAAAAGGTTACCTTTTCAATTAAATCTATAATTAACTGAATATAAAGTTTCTTAATCAAAGTCCATTGTTTTGTTGTTTTTCATCACTTTTTTTCACTGTGGCTTCGTTTGTTCGTGTAACATAATAATTAGGGGAGGGGGGGGTATTTTTTGGATCACTTGGGCTGATTTTGTTGCATTTTATTTAAATGACTTGTTTTTTCCTCTATGTTGTTGATTACATGTATTATTGAATTGATGGGCTTTTATAGTGAATCAGTGAAGCTTCAGACTAAATCCACAGCTCTAGACCTTATTGTGAATTCTTATTTTTCAGGTATTTTACACAGGAGTCTGATGGACCCTGGTGATCTATGGTGGACTCTGGTGGACCCTGGTGGTCTCTGGTAGACCAGGCATCCTCCTACAGGTCTTTCAAACTGTTGCTTTTCTTCTTCCGGTCTCTCGTGACCCTTCTCACCCTATTGTCATTTGAATGCATCCAGCGCGTGCCTACGTCCCCCTCCCTCCCACTTGCCCCACCCGCTCTACTTCACTATTATCAGCCACACCCACAGCGCTAGGCACGCTTCATCTGGCTCCCACACGCACGCGCAACCTCCTTTTGTCCTCGTGCTGCAGACGTCTTCTCCTGTTGAGGAAGCGCGAGACAAAAGCAACAGATGAATGAAGATGTTGGAAGGCGCACGCGCACGGTCCAACAATAACAGATCGGTTTCCGTGATGTGACACCAAAGGAGAGACTTTAAATAACAAAAGAAATAAATTTTTCTCAACTTTAAAAAAAATTGCACTCTATTTTTTTCTGTATCTGCTTTTCATTTGAACAAAACTTTGCAGATATTTCAGACAGATCTGATGTAACCCTGTTGTATTTCACACATTTATTCTAGTTTAATCCATATATTTAAACATTTACATCCTTGTACATTTAACTAAACCTAAAAATAAAGTTTAAATAAGAATGTAGTTCAAGGGGGCGTGGCTGGGGAGATATATGTGTGTGTGTGTGTGTGTGTGTGAGCGTGTGTCTGTGTGTCTTAAAATCAGCGTTTGTCTCCTGTTTCACCCTCCTGACAGTTTATTTGCCCTGTTATTACCCCCCCCCCCCCAGCCACACACACACACACACACACACACACATTGTAAGTAGCATTCAACCATGAGAAAAGATCTCATTGAGCTAAAGAACCTTTTTTCCATCAGTCATGTCCACGAAACAACAGGAAATACAACACACAGTTTAATAAAATGATTTACAAGACAACCCGAAAAACAAGTGCAAGTAATTGCTTTAATCTGTAGCACGTTGTCTGATCCTGGTTCTGATTCTGATTCTGCTCCTGGTTCCGGTTCTTGTCCTTGTCCAGTCCCCCCAAGGCTGATGTTAAACCTGCTCCTCCTTTTGTTAATGTTGATCTCTGATAATGGAAAAGAAAAAATAACCTGATCATAAAGTTTCGATTTGAATAAAACGGCGTACACGTACACACTCACACGTACACGTACACACATACACACAGCCTCAGGTGGATGTTTTTTTGCAGTCCCGCCCCCTCTCCCCTCCTCCTCCCCCTCCTCCTCATATAAACAGGAGGTGTCAGCAGGAGTCCCAGTCCACAGTCCACTCACGGAGCGGAACTCTGTCTCCACGAGCGTCTTTTTCTTGCTTTCCTCTGGTCCTTTAGACCTGATCCTCCAGATCTGGTACTGAACAGTCCGTGGGTTCAGCTGGTTTGTGTCCGTGTCTTCTTTACGCGCTCTGTCACTTTTGGACCCCTGTGGATTGTGCTTTTGGACCTCCGTGGACCAGCGTGATTTTTCGTGATCCTCAGTGGAACCTCCGTACCGACCCGCCATGGCACGTCCGTTACTGCCGTGTCTGCTCCTGCTCATGTCCGTGGACATAGTGAGTAACACCTGTAAAAACACACACGGACCCACAGACTGTTGCATGACTTTAAAGTGTGCGAACAAACAGTTTTTAAATAATCAAGTCAAAAAAAGTGTCAAAAGTTAGTTTTTAGTCAAATGTTTTTCATGGGATTATCATATTTTTTTTGTCTAAGCGGAGTTATACAATTTTCAGTAAAATACTTTTACATGTTTTAATATGTATATAGTTTTTGTTAATATGTTAATAGTTTTTATTTCTTTTTCTCCTTTAAATATCTTATTTGACCCCAGGCTGATTAAAACTGAACTAAAATCATACATGTGTGGAAATGGATCATCCTTGACAGTTTTACATCTATTTTATTAATCTGAAAATCAGTTTCTGTTTTTCTATTGTATAACTTCGTGGATGCGTTTGTATCCTTTGGAGAGTACTTTACAAAAACCTACATAAAATGCTGTTCACTGCAGAGGATATTTAATTAAAAAATAACAATTAAATAATACCTGGAGAAAATGGCTTTTTCCCATCAAGGAAAAAAAAGAGTGCCAAACTTGTATTTTGGTGGTTGTCAGGGGGATGTATGTAGTAATTAGCATCACTGTGTCTATTCAAACCCTGTCTGCCCCCCCGCACCCCCCAGGTCCTCTCCTCCGGTGTGTTCGAGCTGAAGATCGACTCCTTCCGCAGCTCGCGCGCCTCCTGTCGGTCTCCTTCACAGGACTGTCAGCTGTTTTTCCGCGTGTGCCTCAAACATTCTCAGGATGTCATCAGCCCGGAGCCGCCGTGCACGTACGGGACCGCGCTCACGGAGATCTTCGGTTCCAACTCCATATCTGAGAGCGCGCCAGTGCGCGTTCCCTTCCACTTTAAATGGCCGGTAAGTGCCCCCCCCCACCAAAAAAGGTCCTGTCCCCAATGTCCACTGAATTCACCTGAAATATGTGTGGATTCACTTTAGCCCGTAGGTGACAAACATGCTGGACACACCCGTTCTGGTCTGTGGGATGAAGTAGTAAAACCATAAAATACCAGTACAGACTTTACTGAAGACTTTAATTCAGGTTCTGTTTGTCAGATCAGTAAAACACAAGAATGGTAAACATAAAAGTTCTGTATTATTATTATGTTCTTGGTTCTGATCCCCTTCAGATCAAAGAGTGTTAAATGTGAACTAAAATAAGTTTAACAGCCCTGATTTAGTCTGTGCAGACTAAAGGACACTAATAAACATTAATTAGTAGCCACTAATAACCACTACATAATAATCAGTAACTAATGACCACAAACTAATAACTAGTAACTAGTAGCCACTCTCCACTAACTAATAACCACTAACTAGTCTCTACTAACTAGTAGCCACTCTCCGCTGACTAATAATCATTAACCACTATCTAGTAGGCAATAACTAGTCCCCAATAACTAGTAGGCACTAGTCACTAACTAATAACCACTAGCTAGAAGTCATTCCTTGCAAACTAATAACCACTAACCAGTAGCCACTCTTCACAAACTAATAGTCACTAACCTCGATTAAACACAAATTTGTAGTCAATAACTAATAGTCACTAATAAGCACTAACTAGTAGCCACTCCAGACTAACGATTAACCACTAAGTAGTAGCCATTCTTCACTAACTAGTCCACACTTTCCACTAATAACTACTAATCCACAAACCAATGATAGCCACTAATTATAACCAATAACTAAGAACCACTAACTTGTAGTCATGAATAACAATAATTACTAACTAGTAGCCACTCCCCACTAACTAGTCCCTACTACCTAACCGTTGTGTGGCATTCATTTCCAGGGCTCCTTCTCTCTGATCATTGAGGCGTGGAATGCTGAATCATCTGGACTGGACTCCACAGGTAAACCAGCTGCAGTGTCGCTGCGCCACCACCAGGTGGTGACAGAGGACACGCCCACAGAGGACACGCCCACAAAGGACAAGTTTAACCCTTTATGGTTCCTTTATGCCACATTTCCACTCATATCAGTTCCCTTTTGGTGCAATTCCATTACAAAAACGATCTGGTACTGGTACTACCTTTTTGGTATCACTTCGCCCAGGTTCCCAGTGACACTAAAAGGTGACATATAAACCCTGCAGACACTGATTGGTCAGACAGTTGTCTCTGTAACTCCGCCCCTTTACAAAATACAGATGAGGAAGTTGACTGTGAACATATTGGTACAATCCACATGATGACAGCCCATAATACTACAGCATGGTGACAGCCCATAATACTACAGCATGGTGACAGCCCATAATACTAAACCATGGTGACAGCCCATAATACTGCAGCATGGTGACAGCCCATAATACTACACCATGGTGACAGCCCATAATACTACAGCATGGTGACAGCCCATAATACTACCGCATGGTGACAGCCCATAATACTACCGCATGGTGACAGCCCATAATACTACCGCATGGTGACAGCCCATAATACTACACCATGGTGACAGCCCATAATACTACACCATGGTGACAGCCCATAATACTACCGCATGGTGACAGCCCATAATACTACACCATGGTGACAGCCCATAATACTACAGCATGGTGACATCCCATAATACTACAGCATGGTGACAGCCCATAATACTACAGCATGGTGACAGCCCATAATACTACAGCATGGTGACAGCCCATAATACTAAACCATGGTGACAGCCCATAATACTGCAGCATGGTGACAGCCCATAATACTACACCATGGTGACAGCCCATAATACTACAGCATGGTGACAGCCCATAATACTACCGCATGGTGACAGCCCATAATACTACCGCATGGTGACAGCCCATAATACTACCGCATGGTGACAGCCCATAATACTACACCATGGTGACAGCCCATAATACTACACCATGGTGACAGCCCATAATACTACCGCATGGTGACAGCCCATAATACTACACCATGGTGACAGCCCATAATACTACAGCATGGTGACATCCCATAATACTACAGCATGGTGACAGCCCATAATACTACACCATGGTGACAGCCCATAATACTACACCATGGTGACAGCCCATAATACTACACCATGGTGACAGCCCATAATACTACACCATGGTCAGTGCAAGAGTTTCACTCCCTGGTGGATGATGTAAAAATTTAGACAAAACAACTTGGAATGAGTGAGTTTCCTTGAACATATGACAGGAAGTAACACACTGCATCGCTATGACATCCTTGCGCTGTACAGTCGGTACTATCACTATGACGACCAGGTACTGTAAAGTCAGTACTATCCTGTAATGTTGAGTCATGCTGGTCCTAGTGTAAATATGACATTAGAAACACAACAGTTTACCTTTCGTGGTGGTGCAGTAGTGAGCACTTGTGCGTCACAGTAAGAAGGTCCTGGGTTCGATTCCAGCACCAGTTGGTGGGACCTTTCTGTGTAGAGTTTGCATGTTCTCTCTGTCTGCATGGGATTTCTCTGGGTACTCCAGCTTCCTCCTACCATCCAAACACATGCACTGATAGCTTAATGTAAATGGACTGTTTGTCTATATATGTTCAGCCCTGCGATGAACTGTAGACTCATAATGGGTGTACTCTGCCATAGCCCGTTCCAGCTGGGAAAGACCCCCAGTGACCCGAGTGAGGATAAAGCAGGTTCAGAAAATGAGTGAGTGTTTGTACAGGACACAATAACACTTCAGTACTTTGGACAAAGGTTCACATTTTTTTACTGTCAAGTAGAAAATCAAGGTCATTGAAGTTATTACAGATTTTTTTTTTTACCACCGAGACCTTTGGTTCTAAGTGATCAGCCAATACAGAGTCCTGATTCAATGCAGAGTCCTGATCCAATACTTGTCTCGTCATCTGAACCCGCTTTATTCTCACTAGGGTTACTGTGGGCCTAATCCAGCTACAATGGGTGAAGGTGGGGTACACCCTGTATGAGTCTCCAGTTCATCTCAGGGCTGAACATATATAGACAAACAATCACTCGCACATTCACACCTATGGACAATTTAGATTAATCAATGAACCTATCAGTGCATGTGTTTGGATGGTGGGAGAAAACCGGAGTACCTAGATAAACCCACGCAGACACAAGGAGAACATGTAAACTCCACACAGAAAGGTCTAGTGTGGGAATAGAACCAGGGACCTTCTGTCTGTGAGCCACCACTGTGCTGCCTTCCAATACTTGTATAATAAATAAAAAATGCAGAGTGAATAAACAGATCCAGTATGTGCCTTTTGTTTTATTCACCACATTTTAATTTATTATCCAATCTGAGCATCACAGCCCAGCTCATCAGATGAACCAGGGTTCTGGTATTGAAACCACACCTCCTGACCCACCGTGACACTCAGCGCTCATCCTGCTATGATTCTATGGTTTTCTGAAGCTCTTTCTTTTTTCTGACTCATACTCTGCTCCAGTCTGAGCTGCACCAGCTTTTACACTTTAATTTCACTTGTCTCTCATTCTACTACTTCAACTTGCTCATCCGGTTATTGATTCATTATAAAATATACGTGTTATAGATCATTTACTGTTATTTATTTGTATATTGCTCATCAGTTCATAAGTGGAAAATAAATCCAAGAAGTTTCTTATATTATATTAAACGTACAATAAAAACAGATATAAAGTGAAAAGAACTTATTTTTGGTTCCATTAGACCCCAATAGGTGCTTGTCCAGACTCTTTACTGATAGACCTTCTGGACCCTTTAGACCACATTGGACCTCAGATGGGGGACTGGACTAGGTCCACTAACTGGCCTCTTCTGTCCCGTATCTAGGCAACCAGAACAACCTGATTAGCCGCCTGACCACACGCCGCACGCTGAAGGTTGGGGAGGACTGGGCTCAAGATGTGCACTATGGAAACCAGAGTGAACTGCGTTACTCCTACCATGTGGTGTGTAACCAGTATTACCATGGTGATGCATGCTCTGCCTACTGCCGCCCACGGAATGACACCTTCGGACACTACACCTGCGACGAGGAGGGAAGCCGACAGTGCCTGGAGGGGTGGAGGGGGGAGTACTGCTCTGACCGTAAGTCTGGGAGGAGGGATGGTTTGCATTTATTTATTTATTAATTTATTTTAACTTCTCTTTTTATTATTATTTTTTTTTAGATTACAAACCCAGAAACAAATTAGTCAACAAGAATTTAAATGACAATGATGCTACAAGACTGGTCTAAGTGATATACGCTTGTGCAACATCACTCATATTAGCTCATATTGTAAAGTAAAACACATAAGTATGTGAATCCAGAATATTACTTATTTAGAATCAAAGTGAAAAGGAAGATGAGCAGAGAAACCAAAGCAAAAGGTGACACAGATAATCATAATTGTCATCATAAATATTTTTTTTGAAACACTTTACATTTACAATTAAATCTCCATGTGCACAATGAAAAATAAAAACTAAATTATAAAATGACAGTAAAACAGTAAAAGCTTTTCTAAAAAGGAAAGTTTTAACTCCTTTAAAAGTATCACCTGTCTGTGGAACTCTGAGATGGTCTGGGAGGGTGTTCCACAGACGGGCAGCAGCAGCCTCAAAGGCCTAATACATGTTATGTATTCAAGTCCAAATTATACTGCACTCTTAAAAGATCCAGTGGTTTCCTTCATTTTTGCAGCAAAATACGAGTCCTTTTTGTAATGTAGTGTTCTATTTTTACCAGTGTTACAACTTCTGAGATGAGGGATTTCCACATTGAAATGGTAGGGGGGTGTTCTCCAACCCCAGTATGGATTTTCTTGCTTACATTAACAGTGACTGAATGGGGTTATTTTATTTTATTTCTTTATCATTGTGGCTTAAGTGCATATTATATAGTCAGACTGTTTTTGACCACATATCTGTATAATCAAAATGAGGCCAAAAATATGAGTACGGCAATGATTAAATGAGGCTAAGGATATAAGATTATATATATGTATGTGTGTGTGTGTGTGTGTGTGTGTGTGCACTTTCCACGTGATGTTATGTTCTTGCGCCATTAATGACAGAGAAAAAAGAAAGTGCCAGAGGTACAGGACGAATTTAATCTGAATATTCTGGTTTGTATTGGCTTTTTAACCAGCTGTACACGTACAGACACATGGTTTTAGCCAGACATGACAGACATAACAAGCTCTGTTTGTGTTGGTAGCACATTAGCATCAGCAGATGCTAGCTAGGTGGCTACACTGGGTTAACTACAATACAGTATTAGCTCTGGTGTTTCTATTTGCACACGGTAATATGTAAAGTTCAACACTAGAACATATAGAACAGCATAAAGACAATAACGGTGTGACACAGAGTGGAGCCGGTATAAAGGCAGACACACAGGAGCTAATACTGATGCTAACGATAGGAGGGCAAGCTAACAATAGCACAAGCAGCTAGAGACAGAAGTCATAGCAGGGCTAACTACAAACCCATATCTTCTGCCTTCAGATGTGATAATGGATTTAATAAAGTACTCCAGTCTACCAGAGTGTGTTTATGAATGGAGTGTCTATATAGACGGCTATCTAGCTAATGTTAGCTGTATCTTCGCTTTACCATTATGAGATGTATTCCTCTGCTGTGAACACAGATTTAGTAACCCACTGTGAGAGTACTGGTAAACATCCAGACTTTAGTTTTCTTTTAGAACAACACTTTTTTTTTACCCTTTCATACATACTGGTCGCTACAGTGGACAGTTATTCTACAGCTGTTCTCTTGTATATTCATGGATTTTGTAGATTTAGTTGCATATCACCTAACATAGTGAACACTTATGCATCATTCCATACACTGTAATTCACACTATTAATGTAACTATGCTGTTCTTCGTGAACCTGATCTGCACTCACATGTTTTTAGTATAAATCAACAAACCAGTATATTTTTTTTCTTTTAAAGAGTATGTTAAAATATGGGAAAACCACATTAAATATTATTGCAATTTTCTATATATCTACATATTTTAAATACGTATGTGTTTCGTAAATTAAAATGCATGGTGTCTGGGCAAGTAGATCGAATTTTTTTCCGATCACATTGTTTAAGAGGAATACAAACACTAAGGAAAATATCTTGACTAAGGTTGTCATAATTGATGAATGAAAGGGCTAACTTATTTTCTTGTAAAACCTTCATTTAAAAATAATTTAACAGAGATCAAACATACAGATTACAAAGTTACAGGGATTAACAATAATAACATATAACATCAATAAGTACATTAAAAATTAACACAGTGATTAATACTAATTCCCTGTAAATTATTTCATATAATTTGACTATGTTATCAAATTTTGTTAGATTAATACTGCAAATATTTTGTCCATTTTCAGCCAGGAGTCCATGTAAACAAGGGGGTGTTTTCAACAATATACATTTATTAATTATTAATTATTAATTAATTATTATTAATTAATATTACATTTACCAAATAATATTAATAAGTTGACACTGTATTCAACCTGCTCTCATTGTGAACAAACTTATAATCACAGATCTACCATCAGTCACAATGTGATATTTGTGATATTGTGATATTTATATCCCTTCAATTTAGAGGGGAATATATTTGTTGTAGTGAAAAATAAATGTATTACATTTTCACGTTCATTATTACAAAAGTTAAGTTTATCTTGTAGATGCAAAAATGTAGAAAGATAAGTATAAGTAGGATAAATATTGTGTAAAATCTTGCACACAGCACCTCTGTATAGATTCAGTTATCAGCCCAGGGGCAGGGAAACTTAAGGGGAAAACAATTCTCCCCCACCTGTAAAAATGCAGTTTCAACTTATGCTGTTAACAAGTTGTCATGATGTACTTGGAGTCGCTATTTCCTCCGGACAAGGATCAGAACCTCTATATATCAAAACATGAAGTCTACTGTGGTTGGATTGTTGTCTGTATGTTTTGAGAGTGGAAGAATGATCGATTCAGTGTCATTTCCACACATCTACTGATGCATCATGGAGTCTCCTGGTAAAGGATTATATCACTGTTACTACAGATAAGATTAATTAAAGTGAATATTATTTCAGTTCCAGGCACATTGGTGGTGCAGTGGTTAGCACTGGTGCCTCACAGACAGAA
This sequence comes from Siphamia tubifer, assembly GCA_020466265.1. Lineage (NCBI taxonomy): Eukaryota > Metazoa > Chordata > Actinopteri > Kurtiformes > Apogonidae > Siphamia > Siphamia tubifer. Next base: position 44,395,300 of record CM035795.1, on the reverse strand, counting down.
GGTCCCTGGTTCTATTCCCACACCAGACCTTTCTGTGTGGAGTTTACATGTCTGCGTGGGTTTATCTAGGTACTCCAGTTTCTTCCCACCATCCAAACACACTGATAGGTTAACTGGTTAATCTAAATTGTCCATAGGTGTGAATGTGAACGTTATTGTCTATATATGTTCAGCCCTGAAATGAACTGGAGACTCATACAGGGTGTACCCCGCCTTCACCCATTGGAGCTGGATTAGGCCCCCAGTGACCCCAGTGACCCTAGTGAGGATAAAGTGGGTTCAAACAATGAATGAACAATTTATTTAAATTCCTGACATTCGACTAATATTAATTAATGTTGTTGTTGGTCCAATATGATGTGAGGTTCTTTCAGTTTTTGACAGAAATGGACAATGGAAACGTCCTTTAGATGAATAGATGTGATTTTATGCTTTGAGTACATTACAGGCAGCACTTTTTTCCCCCACATATACTGCACTTTGTAAATAAATTTAATCCGTACTTTTACCAAACTTTTATACATAATTATCTATATACAGTATGTATGTATGTATGTATATATATATATATATATATATATATATATATATATATACATGTGTGTGTATAAAATAAAAACTTTATTTCTATAACAGCTTTATAAACAGTTTACAATGTGATTTTTACAGCTAAAGCAGAGAGGCATGAAATGAAAATGAAACACAGAATATGGCACAATGAAAGGGATAAGTCCAACAGCACAAGACATGACTAAGGTTCAATGTGTCAACGTAGAGAAATCATAACTAACACGATGGTGTCAGATCCATGCAAACATGAAGGAATGGAATAAAACGGGAACATTAAAACATTTTAAAAATTAAAAGGTTATAAGAGAACATCATATAAAAGGCAGTCTACAACTGGTACCAGACACAACAAACCCCGCCCCCTGCAAACATTTGACCTGATTTTTCCCCATCTCCTACCATTGCAAAATGTATATTTGATGACCTTGACCTTTGACCTACATCCACTAAAATTTAATGGGATATATTCTGAACCACCTCACACCTTTTCTGAAAATTTTATGGAAATTTGTCCAGTAGTTTTTTTGGGTAAAATTGCTGACAAATGAATAGACAAAAAAAGAACCAAAAACAATCAATCAAACTTTATTTATGTAGCACTTTTCATACATGGTGCATGTTATACAACATGCTTTACATCAGACCCCCCCCCCCCCCATTATCCTGAAGTTGTAGGTACAGTTAAAAGATTTGTAAAAATTATAGAACGAAAATTTTATTAAAACCGAAGTTAAAAAGTTAGGTTTTCAGTTTACGCTCAGTGGAGCTCAAATCCTCAGGTCGACTGTTCCATAGTTTGGGGAAATAAAAACTGAATGAGGCCTCTGTGTGTTTTGGCGTGAACTTTATGAACAATGACAACCTGAGGGTCTGGGAAGGGTCATGCATCAAAAGCAGATCCAACATGCATCAAAAGCAGATCCAATAAATAAATAGGGCTCTGAAGAGTTTTAAACAAATCAAAGGTAGTTTAAAAATCAATACATTAAAAAACACCCAATACATGAACATTAATACCCCCCACAACCTTTATATATATATATATATATATATATATATATATATATATATATATATATATATATATATATATATAAAACAAAGTTCACTAGTGTTTCAAACAGGTGGTCTAAATATTCCTGATCCCTCAGACATGGTCTACTATGGTTTGAAATGATTCCCATCCATTAATCTGACTTAACTGAAGTGCTGACTGCACACATACACATGTTTGTCCATATTTTGCTGAACTCCTCTCTTCTGAAGCTTGAATCCATTGTGTTATTTAGTAAAACTTTAATTGGTGATTTGTTTTTTGTTTATTTGCAGTGCAAAAGGACACAGCAACTCTTCAGCATTAAGGTTAATGGCACAGAACAGTTCTTTTCCCCCTGCAGCTCCAACCAGATGTGATGTTTGTGGGTGTTTTCCGTTATTACCAACTGTATCTATGTAGACGCTCCATTTAGAACAGAATAGAACGGGTCATGTGCATTAAACAATGTTAGACTGGACGATTTCCATATATGCATAAACGCATCAGGAGGGAGTAAGTATGTATATTGCTAACCCTTTTAGCAATATACATACTTTGCTGTTGCTTTTTTATTCCATTCCTTCATTTATAGTGATTTACTTTACCTCCTGATAGTGGGGATAGCGCTCGCCCTGCTATCGCTAGCCCTGCTATCGCTAGCTTCTCCAAACAGTGTTCTTTGTGCTGTCCTGTAGGGTCAGTCATTTTGCAGGATAAATCCAAAACCGTATTTTCAGTGCTGTAACCATCATATGTTCATGTGGACAAGAGCGTCACCTGCTTCCACAGAATGCAGGTAACACTCCCTCCAGCCCGTCCCCCATTGCAGCGAATCTGAAGTAGTATTAGCATTAGCATCTACAAGAGAAGATGGGGACACAGTTGCTGCACAAACTTGGAAACAAAGTGGCAGGGCAAATTGGTTCATGTGCTCTCTCTGGAAATAAAGTATTGTTTTTTTCCTGCAACTTTTCAAAACTAACAACGGCACAAAATCTAGCTGGATGCTACTCTCAGATGGTAATCACACACAGAGGGAGGGGGGAGTGTTCCTTCACTCATTCATTCTCTGAGCCAAACATTACCGTGTCATGGACATGTATGTGGAAGTAACGGTAAACTCTGTTGTTCGACCTCAAGTCATTTTTTCTACCCTCCAAAAATAGCTGGAAACAAAGCAACCTGGAGGTTAAACAGAACGAATGCACAATTCATTCAATAACGATGGTGAACACAACAGTATTAATGAAATGACGTTTGGATGAGACCTTTAACATAATTGATACATTTTATACAGTTGATAGACTTCATGCAGTTCATGTAGTTAATATGGTTTATTTAACGGATATATTTCATATAAAGTTGATGGAACAGTTGTTGTTGTTGACATAAATGATACAGTTGATGTACAGGGTTATTCAATAAGAGCTAGTATTCAGAGAATGCCTAATCTTGCCCCTTTTTTGTGACAATCTCAAATTTCTATGACCCGTTCTTGAATTAGAGCCAATAATGTGATTTTGACCTTTATGCTAAATGCAACCTTGACCTTTGATATATATATCTCTATCAGTGTGTGTAATATTATGATACTATATCCAGTATTGATTAAGTTATAGCGTGATATGTCTATGCTTTGTGACACACACAAACAGTGTTACAGAAGTTAATTTTGTGACACCTTTGACCTCCAGAGATCTCAAAAACTATTGGTCATAGGTGATAACAATTATGAGAATTGTAGAAATCTTCATTTCCGCATAGTTTGATACCAATGTGTAAGTTCTGTGACTGTCTGTTCTTGAGTTATAACCAATAATGTGATTTTGACCTTTTAGTTAATTGTGACCTTGACCTTTGACCTTTACTCAAATGGATCATTGCATCTGAGGTGTATTAGCTATATGTATATGACCATGTAATTTCATGGTGATATCGCAAGTATTAATTGAGTTATAGCATGATATGTCTCTGCCGACACACACACACACACACGGAGATTACAATAATCTTCCCCGACCAATGTTGGGTGAGATTAATGAACTGTGTTTTCATGACACATATTATAACCATAGGAAACTTCAGCCAAGTCACAAGTTTTCAACTTGCAATCAACTTTTATTTCCTGTCCTCAGTGTGTTCAGTGTGTCCACCACAGACATCACTGATATCATAAAGGCTGTGTTTTTATTTAAAAAAGGGTGTTTTTATGGTGTGATTTTATCTTTATTTAGTGTAATTGTTGTTGAGATGGTGAGCCTGATGGTGTGACAGTTTGCTGCTGTTGTTGTTGTCAAGGCATTTGTGTCACAGTTGCTGGGTCCAAGACAAATTTCCCCTAGAGGGACAATAAAGTATATTATATTGTAAAGACATTGATCCAGACACACGTCAACATCCACTGTTGTTATTGGATGTTGAAGGTTGTGAAGGTTTACTGTTGAAAAGTGTTTTTTTCAACTGGTCACTGACTCATTCCGTCACAATGAGAGCTGAAGGAATGAGTCATGAAACCAGTTGACTCTGTTTGGAAAAACCCTAGAGTTTGTAGAATCTATACAATATATTTTACACAGCTGCTGTAGTTTATAGTTGGTGTATGTATACACTTGATGGAGTTGATAGTTTGTATAGTTTTTTTTTATACAGTTGAAAAAACTGATACCATTGATACAGTTGATATAGTATAATTTCGTTGTAACCAGTCTATTCTATAGTTGACACAGTTTATACACATGATACTTTATTTAATTGATAAAGTTTAAAAGGTTGAAACACTTTATACAGTTGGTATAGTTGATGCAGGTGATAGAATAATTGATAGAATTTATATAGTTGATACAAGTCAGACTTGATGATGATTTGATATAGTTGATACAGTTGATGGTAGGGCTGCACAATAAATGGAAAAAATATTGTTACTGCGATAACACAGTGTGTAATATTCATATGGCAAACGTGGAATAATTTATTTTCTTTGTTTTCATTAACTTTGTGTTTCACAAACCATGCTGGTACCAGAGTGGTTTTCTCTATCACTCTAACATCCATTTTTTTTCTGTCTGTTTTCTACTGCAGTAATACTACTGCTGCTGCTGAATGCAACTTTAGTTATTTATGTTGAAAAGATGGGAATATTTTCCCAGCACAACTTTTATCAAGGGTATTTAAAGATTACATTTTTATATGCAGTATTTACTAAACCAGGCAAGCAATTGAATATTGTTTTATTAATGGTCGGAGGTAAATGGTGGAACTCTGGCACTTTTGTTATTATGAAATACATCCATGTTATTTACACATATTTATATGTGAATAAAAAAAATTATGAGGTTTGTCTGAAGGTCTATACAGTTGAAGGTCTACCCAGTTGAAGGTCTACACAGTTGAAGGTCTACACAGTTGAAGGTCCACACAGTTGAAGGTCCACACAGTTGAAGGTCCACACAGTTGAAGGTCCACACAGTTGAAGGTCCACACAGTTGAAGGTCCACACAGTTGAAGGTCCACACAGTTGAAGGTCCACACAGTTGAAGGTCCACACAGTTGAAGGTCCACACAGTTGTAGGTCTACACAGTTGAAGGTCCATACAGTTGAAACACCACAGCATTCTTGGACAGATTTGTGTAATTGATTATAGTAATACAGTATTTTGTCTTGGCTCATTTCAACAATGTTCAACCAGAGAAGCTGTGGCTCAGTTGGTAGAGCGGGTTGTCCAATATTCAAAGGGTCGGCAGTTCGCATCCCAGCTTGTTGAAGTGTCCTTGGGCAAGACATTGAACCTGAAGTTGCTCCCAGTAGGGTCAGGCAGCACCTGTGTATCGGCGGCAGCCGTCTATATGAGTGAATGAGTGAATGTGAGGAACTGTAAAGTGCTATGGGATCCACTGGTGAATAACATGCACGACATAAGGACAGTCCATTTGTTGAGGAATATTTTTCTTGGTAGATGAAATTGCTTTAGGTCAGTGGTTCTCAAATCCAGTCCTCAAGTACCACTATCCTGCATGTTTTAGATGTTTCACTCTTCCACACACCTGGTTCAATTAATGATGAACTCATCATCAGCTCTACAGAAGCCTGATAACGATGGAATGGCTTCCAGGAGGGATGGTCTAAAACATGTCGGACAGTGGTACTGGAGGACTGGGTTTGAGAACCACTGGTTTAAGTGAACAGGAAATAATTCAAGATTATCACAATGCTTTTATCGTTACAACTATATCGCAAATGTTGCCAGTATCGCCCAGCCCTAGTTGATACAGAGGATGTCGTTGATACTGTTGATATAGTTGATACAAATGATCAATTAATCCATTAATCATTAGTTGGTTGACCTTATCGATTGATTAATGATTATTTGATAAATGGGATTTTTTTTTCTGAGAATCTGGATTTATCTTTCAATAGTGTCTATAAGAATAAAAGCTAAAAATATTTTTATTTCAGATCTGAAAGATATGACCTCAATTAATATCACCATAATTTGGCCAGCTTTACCTTAATGATGATAAATAGGGAGGACTCGACTGTACCTCCCCATCTGGCGCTTGCGTCAGTTTTATGTCTTATAACACTGCCCCCCCCCCCCATGGTCATTTCTTTTCTCTCCTTCCTGAAGCTTTAAACTTACTTTTGAAGAAACGGGACATTTATCCTGGCCTAACTATATATTACATATCAGGGTTATCAGTCTGGTGGTAGACCTGGAAGGGAAGCCCACTGGCAGCCCCCCCCCCGTGTTTTTGTAAAAAAAAAAAAAGGTTAATATGAAATTAGGACTATTATGTGTGTTATTGTAATGTATTTATTAGCAATACTTAGACCAACTTTAGAGACTAACAAAAGGATTAAATGGTTTTAATGCAAAAAAAGTCATGCAATGGTCACATTTAAAAGTAAAATGAATGAATGTTAATGTGCTCAGACTTTCACTGATGTTAAATGTGAGATTATTAATTAAAACTGGAATTGGTTTGTTGAGTAAATGTGTAAAGAAATCAAAGATGTTAAAGTGTAAAGGGTGTGTTTCAACATTATGACTGGATACATGTGCATACAGGTGTAATAGTCCACATCCAATAATACCATGTAGCATGAATATGTGACCACAGATGTCTGTTTTAGTTAGGGATGCACCAATCCACACACTTTCACTTCCACTCTGCTCTCAATACCTGAATTTGCTGCTGATATGATACTAGTCCAAGAGCAAAACTATTTGTTTCAACATTATCATCATTAGTGTGAACAAACTCCAGCTAAGTACTGTCAAACTTTCATTGATAAATCAGGTGAATTCCTTAACATTTTTTTTTTAAACGTTTAGCTTCTGATGCATCTAAATGTATGAGTTATTCAGAATATTTTTAATAATTCTCAACATACAATGAGACAAAACAGAGCAGTGGGTGAGACCAAAAATAAACTGTTTGGGATTTCCTTGTTTTTACTATGGTCTCCATATTCGTTATGATTTTCCTTTTTCCCCACTGTATCTTTATCAAGTTTTGACTCTAATTTTTAGAGTAGAATCAGGAGCCAGAAATCATTCCAAGTAATTTTTTTTTATCTTAAAGAGCCCAGAACAAAACCTATTGAGCCAAAATTCAAATACGTGTTGCGTTCCAGTTCACATTCCATGTTCAAACAAATAAACAACAAGCTATTTAATCAAAAGAGTCCTTGGGGACAATTGTATTTTCTTTCATTTTTTGTGTTTGACTAAACTGTGAAACCCCTATTAAAAAAATCTTTCATTCCATCTGTCATAACCCTCCTGGACATCTTCAACATGCACTGTCCACATGTTTTAATTTGTCTTTAAATATTTTTGTTCACTTTTATCATGCTCTTAAAATGTGTAAATGTGTAGTGAGCTGTTAACATTTGGGACAAAATATTCTTTTCTATTCATAAACAAATATACTGTTGTCCCATGGATCAGTGACCTGTTAGTGCATGTGTCCCTTGTGTCTCTAGCCATTTGTTATGGTTTGTTAACTGTAGTTCCTAATGGATGATAATTATCATCCACCTCATCAGTCCCTGTCCCCTGTGTTTTTCAGTGCATCACTGAAAACTAAAGCGACTCATCTGTCTGACATTTAGCGCAAGTAAAGTAGCTTCTATTGTTGGCTAAAACAACTAAACAACAAAATAGGATGTGACAATAATTAATATTCAAACTAGGGATGGTAAAATTCCTGAAAAATCTTGACCAATCACTGAGCCTCATTAACAGGTTGAGGTCCGACACCGAGAAAAGAAAACACTTGTTTTGCGGCTCACTCACGCACAGCCATTACACACCGCTGCGTTTCAGTCACTGCGAGGCCGAGTGATGTTACGTTAAAAGCTAATTTTAAACCATCACACAGAGAAAACATTCAATGTTCCAGTAAATTCTGCTGCTAAATATGTTGAAAACAAACCTTAGTGAAGTCATCGTCAGTTCTGCACAAACTCCTTTAGCCGTAGCCCACCTGTCATGTCATTTTAAGTAGGTCTGTCAGATGGAGAACACACCTTGCTTTTGGGTTGTCATGGTGACAACTTCCTATCCCAGTCTGTAGCTGCTAGCTCTAGAAGTTATGTTTTGAGGTAACGTTCTAAACTGGTGTGAAATGGCCATACCACATAGATTAATTGAGCTCTGTTTTTGCTATTAATAAATTCCATCATGTTTTGCTAATGTTCAAATTCAGAATTTTTAAAGATATACTATGGAGAGATGACAAAGCTTCCTCTTTATAAACTACACTACAATGATAAAGTTTGTGCAATGGAATGACTGATGCAGGCTGGTTTTTTTTTTGTGTGTGTGTGTGTATCTGTTTTAAACCGACAACAGAAACTTATGGCCGGGCAACGTTGATGTGGTCAACCATCGGTCAAACATTCATCGGTTAACATCCCTAATTCAGACTCACCATTAAATGGAGAGGTGGTCCACTACAGGTGGACTGACAGAGTAGTGACAGAAGTAATAATGTTAGGGTCCCACACTCTCCTGTGTACCTGTAACTTGACCTGTGATAAAACACTTTTATCTACCCAGGAACTCACTTTTATGCCTAAAACACCATTAGTATTGCTCAGGGACACCATGGCTGGATATCAAGGTCCCTTCAAAATAAAACATTTTGGCTGTATGGATCAACCACAGATCCACAGTTTCATTCATGAATCTGCTTCTGTACCCGCTACTAGCCCATATTTCCTTTAACTTGACCCTGGAAAGTCAGCAGATAAACCTATGGTTGGAAGCTCTACATAGCGTCTTTAGTGTCAATAGTTTTCATGTCTATAAATGTCTGTAAAATAAATAAATAAGTGATGCTTTTAGCCTGGCAGGGTGGCAAGTAAGGCCTGGCAGCCCACCAGGCTTATAAAACACTGTATATATATAATTTTAGTGATACTGTGATAATTGTTCTGTATGACATGTTTAGGATCGGCAACATCAATGCTCAACATAATCACCAGTGCATTATAGACCTGGCAGACCACCACACCTTCCTAACATAGATGTTCAGCAGCACAGTTCAGTCAACCGTGTCTATGTGCTCAAATGTTACGACAGAAAGTAGCAGCATGCATAAAAATCAAAACATGTTCGAAGTTTGGGACGATTTTACGCTGTGTAAGGCAGACAACAGTGTGTGCACGGAAAAATAGCATTAGTCTAACACTGCTGTGTTTCATCAGTACTGAACACATCTACACTTCAGCGGCACTTCGTCAAAGTGGACTCAGTTTCCATGTTTTTCTAACTGCTGAATACTAGCGCCTGTTAGATTTACTAAAAATAACATGTGAGGCTACATTTTATCAAGGTAATGTAATTATTAGGCTACATCTAGTGATGCACCGATCAGCATTTTTAGGCAAGATGGGCCAATGATGATGATCAATAGCCGATCGATCGGTGCGACATTAGCTACATCTCTTTTTATACAGTATATCCAGGCACGTGCCTTTGTGTGGATGCAAACACACCTCAAAACACCTCAGTCTTCTTCCATCCCCATTTATTGACTAATCTAGGTACCTCTTTAAGTCGTGAGACATTATTTCAGGTAAATGTTCTGCTGTATATGTTTGTGTTCCTTTTCTTCATGGGTTTTGTTTCCACATCTTCATAAAGATACAGTGGGGGAAAAAAGAAAATCACAACCAAACTGGAAACCACAGTAAAAACAAACAAAAAATACCAAAGCATTTATTTTTGGTCTCACTCACTGTTTTGTTTTGCCCCATTGTATGTTCAGAATTATTCTAAATATTTAGAATAACTCGTACATATAGAACGCTCACCAATGATTATGCGATTAATCGATGAAAAAATCAACAGAATACTCAAAAATATTGGACAGTTCCAGCCCAACTTCTATGTTTTCTATTAAATAAATCATAAACAAGCCTCAATATGACAAATATTTATCTCACTTTGTGGATTCTGCCATTGTTATTGATGTATTCATTATCAAAGGTGAATAAGGTGTATTTGAAAGTGTACATTTTTGTTAGGGATGCACCGTTTAGGGCTGCATGATACTGGGGAAAAAGGTGATATAGAATGCCTCGACTGAATACCTTGATATCAATACTACTCACAATATTTGTGACAAATAAAACTAAAAATTATTACTGAAAAGTAAACAAGACTCACAAAGTCCCTCGCTGTGTAATGCTGGTGCTAAACCACTTTTTACTCTTACTCTACCTATCCCAATAGTCAAATACAGGTGTAAAACATGTGGACTTGGTCTGTGTGCTCTGCTAGACCTTCCACATATTGACAAATTATATGTATAAGAACAATTGAAAGCAATGTTTTATTTCCAACATTATTTTATTAGGGAAATGTTTTTTGCTACACCTGCTGTTGTGTCCATCAATCATTGGTAACAAAACCAAAGATGAAATAATCAAATACTCGACTACTTAAAACATTCAAAATGGTAATGAATTTAGACAAAAGCCTTTGGCTGCAATATGTCAACTTAAAGGGTCAGCTTTTTAATAACAATAAATGTGGTGAACCTAGAAAGGCTTAAAAAAATTAGTCCTGACTGAACATAAAAGTACTTCAATAGAATGGGGGAAATCATGGGGAAAATCCCATAAAATAAAAAATATGGCACCCATTTATGTCTTCTTGACAAAATGGGTGGTCCAATTAACTATCAGTCACAACACAGGTAAAGTAAGGTACATATGTTGAACAAACATCGAGATGACCACAGTTCAATGCAATAAAATTGTGTGTGTGTATGTGTTGTAAATGTGCTGAAATGATTTTGCAGGGAAAAAATAATACACCATCATTGTTCCTGGCCAAACTATCAAACATAACACAGGTACTATGTGTTGGTGTACTCAGAAAATGCATTGGCAATGCACTGCAGTGCATAAAATTTGTGTGTGTGTGTGCGCGCGCGCATGTACGCATGTATACATATGTGTGGACGCTTAAATAATTCCATGGGGGAATTTTGTACCATCCATTAGGTATTCCAACCATGTCCACAAACCCACTGCCGCTAACAGCACTCATTGGCATCATGTCTTTGGCCAATAATCTTGCTATTCCTTCTGTGATGGTCGTTGGACTGTGTCTCATATGGCGTTATACGAGCAAAGCTCTGCTGAATTCTGGTCACATTCATAATTTTGGTTGTTGAAGGGCTCCACATTGCTAACTTTGCTGATGGCGCTAGCTTCAGCCTCTGTTTGTGGTTGGACTAAAGGTGCCTGAAGAGCTTAGTAGTGTTACCACCGGTAGCTGTAATGACTTTGCATGTCCTACACAGTACCTGGGTTTGCTTCACGACTTCCTTTCTAAAACCAAAGTTTCTTCAAATAACAGAGGCACATCTTTATTTATTCATCAGTTCTTCATACTCTGACTCCGAATACTCACCGCCACCTTCAGCCATCGCTCTCTCTTTCTCTCGCTCACTCTCTTGGCAACTAAGGGACAGGCTTCTTCCTGCCAGAGCTTCAGTAGTTCCCCGCAACACATTGACATTAACACGATTGGATGCCAGTCGCTCCAAAAAATTTTGAATGTTTTTATCGAATTTTGAGTAGTTTTTGTCTATCATAAGCAATGATATCGCGATAACAATACTTTTTCGATGTATCATGCAGCCTTGGCAATGATCCACACATTTTCGCTTCTGATCTGATCCCGATACCTGAATTTGGATATCTGCTTATACTGATACCAAAAGTGTTTGTTTCAACATTTTCGTAATTACTGTTCACAAACTACAGTCAAGTTTAGTCATTTTTTTCATTGATTAATCGGATGAATTCCATATATATTTTTTTTATCCTTTTGCTTCTGACACATCACTGGTGAGTGTTTATATGTATGAGTTATTGAAAATATTCATAACAATTCTGAACATACAATGGGACAAAACAAAGCAGTGAGTGAGACCAAAAATAAACAGTTGGTGATTTGTTTGTTTTTACGATGTTTTCCAGTTTTGTTGTGATTTTCCTTTTTTCCCCCACTGTGTCCTTACCAAGTTTTGACTGTCATTGTTTTTTGGAGTAGAATCAGGTGCCAGAAAGCATCTGAAATATTTTTTTTATAAAACAAAACGTACTGGACCAAAGTTCATATACCATGTGTTCCAGTTCAGTCCATGTTCAACATCCTAAACTGATGTACAGTTCAATTTCAACTCTTTGTCTTTTCGCTGTTATTCCACCTGTTTTGACCTTAAAAAACTGCTAAATAAAACCCCTGAAGAAAAAGAACACAAACACAGAGTCACAGCAGCTTTTAGGACAAATTCACAGCAGCACATTTACCTGAAATAATGTCTGAGGAGTTAAAGCGTTAAACTAAATCAATTAATAAATGAGGATGAGAGAAGGCTGAGGTGTTTTTAATGTGTGTGTGTGTGTGTGTGTGTGTGTGTGTGTGTGTGTGTGTGTCTATTGTGACAGTACATGTAGCCAAATAATTACACTACCTTTTTACATTTTCTAAAAATAATTACAACACATGAGGCTACATGTTAACAGGTGCTAGTATTCACCAGTTAGTAAAATATAGAATCTGAGTCAACGTTGATAAAGTGCCTTTGATGGGTGGGTGCTTTTGGTTCAGATGAAATACGGCACTGCTAGGCTAATGCTAGTACTATTTTACCTTATGCAGGATAAAATGATCTTAAACTTCTCGTTTTTTTGTGTGTTTTTTTTAAGCACATGCCGCTACTTTCTGCCGTAACAGTCAAGCACATAGACAGGGTGGAGTGAAGTGTGGTGCCAAACATCTGATGTGTTCAGACTATACATGGTTCAGCTGGACAGTACGTCGGTTCAAACAGTCCATGTGAAACAATGATAGCACCTGCTAGCTCACTGCAAATGATGGCATGGAATTCTTGAACAGAAGCGTGCCTGATGTCTCTGGGTCTCATTGAGATGGGCCTGCTTTTAGGAAATCCATTCTAAATTTTGCAAGCAGGTAGCAGAGCAGCCGACAGGGAGTCATGTTCAGAGAGTCATTTCAGCAGACAATATTAATGTGTGAATCAGAAATCTTCGCAAATTGGATCGGAAATTTCTGATACTTGAAATACGTTGATATCGGAACTTGATACTGGATCGGATCAGCCCCATCCCTAATTTTTTTAGCAGCTGGTGTCAGTATTGTTAATATTGTACAATAACGCATAATTAATATAATTTGATATTTCTTGCCAACTTTTATTTATTTTATTTTTTTCCAAAAACATGGTGGTCCACTGATGGGCTTTACCAGCAGAATACAACCAGCCTTAGCAAGATTTCTGGGGGAAACCCTGCACAGATGTCAAATTCCTTTTGGGAACAAGGACAATGGGACGAATTTGGACTAATGTTACTATAGTTAGGGCTGTTTCAGTCACTTGTGCATTTGAACCATCAGTCATTTCCACATAATCTCTTTCCCTTCTGTTCAGACTGGATGGGTGGAGTCAAGTGATTACACATACTGTAGACTGTCTTAAAGAAGAATGAACATGGCATACCAGCACATACAGTCAAAATGGACCAAAAATACTTTTATTTTCTTTTTTATTAAAATGCCAAAATTGCTGTCATGGGCATTTATTATATTACTAGTGCAAAGCCTGTAGAAAATGTGATATTGTTGGCTACTAATGTGTTGTGGAAGTGGGTGAAATGAGCAGAAAGAAAGACTGTAATAATTTATTGGGGCTGTTTTGGAAGTGTGTACTGGAATTTGTGAGTATGATAATGCTAATGGTGTAAGTTGTTACTGCTGGTGGGTTTAGTAAAATGAAGTTTCAGGTCAGGCAGACAGCCTACCACTGTAGTGGTTTGTGTCATGCAAATGCAGGCGACACCAATCAACACCCAGCAAGATATATTATTGAGGCCATGAAGTGAGCCACCAGTCGCTCATCCAACACTCAGTCACCATCTACTTTCAGACTTGAATGCAAGAAAAACAGGAAACTGGGGAATGTGGCTCCGCCTACTAAACTACAGCTAACGACAAACAAATTTTGGATCATTTGGTGGAGTTGTGCAGGTGTTAGACATTCCACAGACAAACAGGACACAATACAGACAGATATTTGTTGAATATATATATATATATATATATATATATATATATATATATATATATATATATATATATATATATATATATATATATATATAATTATTTATTCATGAAAAAAAAAACATGTTGTATGCCTAAATGATGGAATTATTGAATAATTGGAAACAGGTTCAGGTAATGTCATTTATGTAGCCTGTAACTGCCTGGCACTAGAAACCCTGCCCCCCTTGCGCACATTTTACTTCATTTGCCCTATTTCTTATCATTGCAAAAACACATTTGTGATGACCTTTGACCTACATTCACTAGTATTTTGCGGGGTCTATTCTTGACCATCTTGCTCTTTTTCTGAAAATGTGACAGAAATAGGTCCAGGAGAGAACAGAACAGAGAGAGAAAGACAAACAAACAGACCAGCACACAAATGGACTCAAAAACAATAACCCTCTCCCGTTTGGGGGGCGGGGTAATAAATTGATCTGAAGAAGGGCAGTTTAGGATGGAGAGAGAATTTTATATAAAAGTATTGCAGGGCTTGTAGAAAATGTTAGATTGTTTCCTACTAATATGTTGTGGAAGTGGGTGAAATGAGTTGAAAAGAGCAGAAAGAAAGACTATAATAATTAGATGGGGCAACCCCCCCCTCTTATTATAATTATTATTAACCTATTATTATTAAGCTAGCACCACATCTCATGTCACCAGTTGAGGAATTCACATACATGGCCATGGTCCAGTCTTTTCACAGTAGCTACTCTGAAGATTTATGTCTTAGGTCTGTAATTTCCAAATGTGCAATTAGCACAGTGCTAGGCTAGTGCTATTAGCACAGTGCTAGACTAACTTAGCTCTTTACGGAGGTTTGAGTAAATACCGTGCCACCAAGTGTTTCAATAAATCAGTCGTATTCCAGCCTTTACATGTAAATGTATTTAACACCTGTAGCATATGGAAGCATCTGAAACTTCCTGTGAACTGTAACCGCACATTTCACCTTTGCCTTTGATATGTTGTCTGCGATGCAGACAACATATCAAAGATAACAGTGGAGAGAGGGCAAAATTAAATGGCATCTGCGTGTGGTACTGAAATTCACGTTAGATTTTGGTCTGGTTACTACCTTTAATATTTGCCCCGGTTCCATACCTATACCGACTTTCAGTACCCAACTATCTCACTCGGGTTCGGTATGTGAGCGAGAATGGGTGGGGTGGGGGGGCCTTTATTCTGTGGCACAAATTATTCTATGTATGGGAAACACCGGCAGTTACTAACAAACTAAAAATTAATGAAAAGGCGGCGGATGAGCGACATAGTAATGTAGCCTACAGTCATTTAGATTGGTGAAATGTTGAGTTGAAGGTGAATCAGACATTCCGCCAGTTAATTCAGTAAATTATCGACCCACCTTAACTCTTGTGAAAGTGCTGTAATAATAGCCTCGGACTTGCTGTGGCCGCAACAATGACAAAAATGTCCACGAATTCCTGGGGGACTCAAGTTGTTTAGTGGGTGTGTAGCACAGTTGTGGTGTTTTCATACAGACCACGACGCAAAATGAATTCTATATATATATATATATATATATATATATATATGAAACCCCCCTCTGAATTCTCCTCCTCCTTCTGTCATTGCCCTTCCACATTATTGACCAAAGATTCACATGCGTTGTACAGCAAAATTTTGGAGCGTTGCTGTTTCGATCTCCGGTCTGGTTCATGATGTCAGGCTTGTACCCCAGCTCCAGTCCATACATAACTCATAACTATCATGGTAACATTACATTTCCTTGTAATCTATGTAAGTAAACAGTTTTCTGGTGAATGATACATCCTAATATTGCTAATATAACTAGCCTAACTTTAGCTACTTTTCCTGTACTAGACCTCAGGTTCTGAAACCGCATGAATCAAATCATGCAGGAGCTGTGTGTGTGTGTGTGTTCATATATACAATGGAAAAGACAGTTTATTCACCACTGAAGTCTATAGACCCAGGTTTGTGTTAAAACTATAACAACTGCACTTTCAAATTGAGGAGGGTTACGGTTTTGATATAATGAAGGCAAAATATATACTATTAATAATTATTAATGATAATAATAATAATAATAATAATAATAATTATAGGCTAGAAAGTTGGAGCAGAGGTGTGGTCTTAGTTTGTGCATTTGTCAGACACACTGGTTCGACATGTCATCTGTTACATTTTTATGTTACATTCAATTGTGTATGTCTCTGGTTGTAATTTAATTTCCTTTTTTCTTTTTAAAGTACAGATTTAAATACTGTTTAGGAACCGACAGCGTTTTGAAAGTACCAATTTGGTATTGGTATGGAATAAAACCCTTGCGGTATCCATGAGATGAGAGATGCAAACTAGAGCCCGACTGATATTGGCTTTTTGGGGCTGATGCCAGTAATGATATTGGAGGGTAAAAAAAACCTGATAACCAATATATTGGCCGACATATGAAATGAGAACATTTATCTACACGGGATATAATAATCTTGTATTAGGTAGTGGTGGACATGTGGATTAACAGTTGTATAAACCTTTATGTCACAAAGGTAATTGACAACCTTTCTGGTATCTATTCTATATCTGTTCTGATATCTGAATAATATTTAATCAATGGGGAACAACAGGTTGGAGGTACAGTAGTTTTTATGCAGTGGAGAGTAGACTAATGAAAAAGATGTCTATGTTTTATGATTAGTGAAATAAAAATTGTCTAGTAAATTATTTAAAATGTGAAACGTGTCTTTAAAGAGTCCAACTACAAACAAACTATGGAATCACAAAAATGACATGAAAAATATTACTGAGCACAAAATGTTTTCCCTCCTAAATGTGGATGTGTGGATACAACTCCCCATGTGGAGTAAGGACTAAACTGAGCATGTGCAGAGTGATTTAGTTTGGTCCAAAGTGGTTCCTGATTGGTTCCTGATCAGTGTTACAACTGACCCATGTTTCTAGTCTCCGCGACACTGTCTGCAGAATTAATTGGAAAGTGCACAGGTAGGTGTAGGATTAGTTCATATGTGGAGGGCTTTAGGACCAAGGGGAAAAGCATTTAATTCGTGCACAGGGAGTGGATATGACGGTGGCGGTATCTGAGTGCGTGGGGCAGGGTTGGTTGGGAGTTCGAGAATGTTATAGCGGCCCTTGTTGGAGCACACACAGGGCCAGGGTGGTTCGGAGTGGGTTACTAGTGGTCTTTGTTGGAATGTGTGTGAAGCTGGAGTGAGGGACTAGCTCCATCCTTGTCGGAATGTGGGGTTAGCAGTCTGTGATTTCACATGCCCGTGTGGGGGTGATGGGCTAATTGTTACCAAAAGCAGAACTGATAGGCTTGACTCTAGGCTTAACTCTGTGGGCAGCACACACATGTGCACAGGAGCAGCGAGCAATAGGAACTCAGCAGCAAAAAAAGCTCTAAATATCCTGCTTTTGACCTGAAGGCCTTGTGTCCACCGTCGCACAAATGACAAAAACCGCGTGTCAAAAAGTACGAGTCATCATCAAATTTGAGCAAGGTCTTCATGAGAGGCATGTGTGCTGTGAATTTTCTCAGTGAAAGCTGTCAAAAGTTATTGCGAGTACAGTGTTCCCAGACTCATTGGAACCACGGACAAACGGCATGTCTATGTCCCCCGCCGGAGTGACTGTGGACAATAAATTGGCTATGTATTGGCTGATAGGATTAATCGCTGAGACCCTATAATTGGCCTGATTAATTGATCGGGCTCTAATCCAAATCTGTACCAGTTGTCCCTAAAGCCATTGGAACTCATTAATGTCTGAATCCGGTTCTGTGACTATCCTGGTAGCGGAGCCGCTGCA
Source organism: Siphamia tubifer (assembly GCA_020466265.1). NCBI lineage: Eukaryota > Metazoa > Chordata > Actinopteri > Kurtiformes > Apogonidae > Siphamia > Siphamia tubifer. The sequence continues at coordinate 44,377,231 of CM035795.1, read as the reverse complement.
CGAACAAGCTGGCACCCTTCAAACAGGGGTGGACAACTGACCCCAGTATTGAACAACGGTGAAAAAGCTGAGTTTAGGCAGCGGTGCCCAGCACTGTCCACACACACACTGCTGTGGAAAAGGGCAATTAACCGACAATTAATGTAATTGAATTGAGGAAATTCTTTTTGACAATGAATCAATGGTTGATTCATTTACATCCATAGGTGATAGTTTTGATTTAGTTGATACAGTAGATGACACTCATTTGTTTTATTTTGAAGTGACCTTTACATCTGCCCACAGATGTCATTGGGCAGCATTTGTGGCATGTGTTTTCGCCAAAAATAAAGCCCTTAAAAGTGATTATCCCACTCCCAAAAGGGGAGAGGTTTATTTCTTTTTTTGTCAGTCAGGAATTTTACACAAAAACTAAACTAACTAAACTAACCAATTTCTATAAAATTTTCAGGAAAGCTGTGAAGTGGTCCAGAATGTATTCCAATACATTTTGGTGAATGTAGGTCAATGTCAGTCATCGAAAATATGTTTTCGCAATGATCAGAGATTGGGGAAGATTGGGTGAAATGTTTGTGAGGGGGTGGGGTTTGTTGTGCCTGTTGTGTACTAAGTTGATAGTGTTTAATCAGAATTGTGGTTCTAAGGTACACGGGTACTAACTAGAGTCTGACTGATTAAATCGGGCTGATTTTATGGTCTCATCGATTAATCGGTATTGACCAATATGTAGCCGATTTATTCACTTCTTTTGCTGCTGAGTTTCTGCCCCTTGCTGCTCCTGTGCACATATGTTCGATGCCTGGAGAGTTAGAGTTAAAGCCTGTCAGTTCCATTTTACTTCTGCTCTGACAATCATCCTGTCACCCTCACACATGTGCAAGTAAAATTGGACTGTTAACACCTCATTTCTAGTCCCACAATCTAAACTCCCCTGGTCCTGCATGTAAAGGTAAAGTACTTTATTTGTTACAATGAAAGTTGTCCTCTGCATTTAACCCATTCTTCATGCCATTGGGGCACCTGTAAGGAACAGTGGGCACCCATGTACGGAGCCCAGGGACCCATCTCCAGCTTTAGAGCCAGGCTAATGGATCAGAATAATCTGCCCCCCCAACCTCCCCCACCCCCCCCACTCGCTGAATGACTGAGGAACTTTCCCCTTGGTCCGAAAGCCTATGCTTATGAATCCCCCTACATGCGCTTTCCATCTACCTGACACTTGTAATTGTAATACTTGTAATTGCTCCAATCAGGACCATCTTTGGACTAAGCTAATTCACACTGCACATGCTCAGTTTAGTCCTTGGATTCACATTTATGAGGGAAAACATAATTTTGTGCTCAATAACATTTTTTCTGTAATTATTTTTGTGATCTATAGTTTTTGTAATTGGACTCACTGACATTTTAATTATTTAAACAATTTTTATTTCACTACTAAGAAAATCTAAACAAGTTTTTTCTGCCCAGAATAAAAACTACCATATTTAGAACCTGTGGTTTTCCATGGATCAAATATTAGTCTATCAGAATATTATACAGGGTTTGAAAGCTGTGTCAACTATCTGTATGAGATCTGTATACGATTTATGCAACTGCTAGAGGTTGACCATTCAATCGGCCTGCTGATTTGGTTGTACTGATTTTAAGTCATGCACATCTGTGGGCAGCTACTTAAGATGAAGTGCAATGCTTCAGAGGTCTTCAATTCTAACATTCCAATGTCCTGAAGTCATATATTTATTCTCATGATGGGTTGTAATCTGTGATGTGTTGCTTCATTAAGTGAAAGGAAAAAGAAATCACATTGTATTGCAGTTGTAGAACTCCTCTGGAAATTAAACGTTAGCGTTATGGCCAAGAGTGCTTTGGGAATGTGCCAACTACGCAAGCCCCCTCAATGCTGGTGATCACTGTTACGATCTAAACTATAGTAACAGACGATCTAAGTGAAAAGTTACCAAAGAGGACACCAAACTAACATATGAAAAAGTTTTATAACATCGTCATCCAATGTCCATTCAATTATTCAATGTTTACATGTCTAGTTTGATTGTGAACCAAAGGTGGATCACACAGAAACTCTCTAGTTCCTATGTCTGGTTTCCTGCACAGCATGCTGGGAGTTTTATATTATTTCTTATATTTGCTTATTCTTCTTGTTGATGACTAGGTTACTATAGTTATTTTATACAGGCCAAATGCACAATATTTATACTTTATATTATGTTATTTATAATGAATAAAATACTTTGATGGATAATAAAATCTAAATGAAATAAATACATTTCTTTCATTAACATATAGTGACATAGTAACTTTGAAGGCACTATTAAATGCTAACCTTGAATATTTGAAGTGATATTTAAGCACAATTTAAGGACAATACGATAGTATATCCGCCCTAAAAATTGGCCAAAAAAACATCACACAAAAAAACATCACATCGACCATCGGCTGACTCTGACCTCTAAATATCGGCATCGGCTTTAGAAAAACCCATATTAGTTGACTACTGCTGTTAATCCACGTCCACAATTACTGAATATAAGATTATTATATCCTGTGTAGATAAATGTTTTTATTGCATATATCCGCCAATATATCAGTTTTCAGCACATGTTGAATATCAGCTTTTTTCCCCTTCCAATATCAATATCGGGCTCCAACATCTAATATGTCGGGTTCTACTACTAACAGGTTTGTAAAGTGCACCATGCAGGTATATGATCCCATGAATTGACCTGTATTTGTACTGGTGCAGAAGCTGAAAGTAGACTGTTTATCAGAGTGCTTTTTGGCTGATATTAGACTGATTTCTGATATTATCTGACCTGTTTGGGGCTGGGTATCATGGCCAATATCCATAATAAATTAGATTTTGAATCATATATTTCTCTATTGGTTAGTCTCAATTAGATATTGAGTGGATATAAATTCGATGCAATATTAATTGATTGATTCAGATTAATTTAGTGATACAAAAGTACAGTTTTTAGCTGTAACCTGATTATTTGACTACACCAGCCACTGAACTCAACAATACTGGGATCAATATTGATATTAGAAGTAAATCTGACATTTCTGTGGTAAATGGATTAATCTGCTCTGACATAATAAACACAAACGGAACCAAATTGATTTAAAGATTTTGAATACACTAATGGATCATCTGTATTAGGGATGTAAAGAGTATGTACTATATCAACTGTATAAACTATATATATAAGGATGTAAACAATCAGCTATCGATTGTCAACAAGAATTTGCTCAGTTTAAATAACATTAATTGTCATTTAATTGCCCTTTGCCATTAGCTTCTTCGCTGTTGTTGAATATTGGGGCAGTTGTCGACACCTGCTGGCTTATGTGCCGTGCAGGTCCACTACCAGGATAGTTACAGAACCAGATCCAGGCATTAATGGGTTAGAATGGTTTTAGGGACATGGAGCACCATTTCCACAGGAAAAAGGTTTGCACCCTTTCTGCCAAACCAATCGACACAGTTGCATTAGACCTATACATATATGTAATATATAATATATAATAAACCAGGACCAACATCTCACCTCCTCAAACAAATGTTTGCAAAGCTTCAGGAGGGAAAAGATAAATGAGCATCAAGTTTGCCTTCTGCTTCCGTGGGGACACACTTGGCACGGTCTCTTATTGGGTTAGATACTGAAAGTTGGTATAGGTATGGAACTGGGGCAAACATTAACGGTAGCAAGTAGGGGTGTAGAGACACACTGATCTGAATCGGTTATTGGTCAGTGGTGTACGAGATCCGAGTGAATTGGTCCATGGAGACCTGAATCGGTAAAACTGACTATGAACGGTCCCATGGCCTAGATATAGGGCCGTGAATTAGTTTCCTGAGGTCCAGCCACTGATCTCTAATTCTGTTCTTTATATCTGTGGGCCAAGTACCTTAACAATGTCATAGCATTTATGTTAAAGAAATGTATACACGCTAAAACTTCCAACCGGAGGGTTTATCTGCTGATGTTTGGAGGCATGGGCAGAGGTAAAGTTAAAGGAAATGCAGGTGGGTAACAGACACGAAAGAGACAAAATAAAAGCATATTCATGGATGAAACTGTGGATTCATGGTTGATCCACACAGCCAGATTGCTTTATTTTGAAGGGAGCTTTATAACCGCCCACAGATTTCCAAAACATAGGATGAGACTTAACCAGTCGGTTAAGTGCAAAAACATACTAGCAAAATGTTACCGAGTACCACTGATGATGTGTGTTTTAACCAAAAATAAAGCTCACAAGTGAGCTCCTGGTTAGATAATGTTGAATCATGGGTTCGGTTGATATACGCAGGTATAGGTTTGTAAAGTGGACCTGTGCGGGGCTCTGTAGCCCTGGTACTTCTGTGTCACATGACTGTCTATAATTGTCTTGTACTGGATCCCCTGTGGGTGAGTCTGAATATTAATCACTAATTGATAAGTCATGTTTGGTTGTTTAGTTGACTTTAGCTGAAAATAGATGATTCCCAAACCCTAACCCGCTACAGTGGTGGAAGAGATGGTCACACCTTCCACTGCTGTCACCTCTTGAAAAAAATACCTCTGTAAACCAGCAACCAGCTTAACTGCAGTTACCTGGAAATGGCGTCAGAAACCACGAAAAATTCATATTTTTTTTCTAACCAAAATAGATGCTATTGTCTTTATGGTGTTCTTCATGAATATGAATCTCCAGTTCCTTTCGAGAATGCGTTGTCGCTGACACAGTCAGTGTGTCATTCTTTAGGCGGAAAATACACTGGTGTGTTTATAACCATTTATGTGTCACTTGATTGCAAAGTAGCCGCATGTTTGTCTGTAAAGTTTACCTTCTACATTGATAAGTCACGAACCAACAATGTTGGGCAAGTTATTCAAAAACTTTACTCTGTAGTGCATTACTCCCACTGGCTTAAACAAGTTAAAGTGCTTTCAGTAGCCTTCATGATTTACCAAATACTGAACATAAAATCAGTTTAATTTCATATTTATGATCATTGTTACTGGTTACTTGCTATTATGTAGAAATTAGCAGGCAGTCATGTCACTGCTGCTACATAGGTAAACTTAGACAATATGGTGGCCATTGAGTACGAAAAGTGTACAGTAACTCCACACTTAAAAAATGGCGGCTTTTGTGAGCGTCATTCGGGTACTTGCAGTAGACTTTAACTTCGCAGCAAATAGAAATTCGAACACAGCAATTGTTTCAGTGTCATTCGTGTTCTTAGACATGATTATGTTGATCAGTTGATTTTCCTCAAAATGAGTAAAAAACTGTATTTTATGTCTAACCTCAGTGTTATGCTCAGTATATTTTCACATTCCATGTTTACCTTTTATTTTCTGTTTCTTGAGGGAAAGTAAGTTTTGCATTTTAAATATGAGCAGCGCTTTGCAAACCTGTTGAATTAGTCACACCAGATTACCATTTTTGCATTTCATTAATATCAGTTATCTACAGGTAAATTGTAAAGACTTCAGTTTATGTTGTCTGTAGGTCTGCTCTATTGTCTCCTGGACACTAAAACAAAAGGATACAGTTTTGAAATTATATTTGTCTTTCTCTTTATCTTCTCAGTAACAAAGTAAAATAAGTCCTTGTGGTTAAATTGTATTGAATCAAACTGAACTGAATCAGTTTGAATCATATTGAATCGTTTACTAATTTTTATGAATCGTCCCTGAATTGGATTGTTGTCTGTGAATCGATTTTTGAATCAGATCGTTTTGTTAGTGAACGATTCACACCCCTAGTGGTAACCAGACTGAAATCTAACATGAATTTAGGTACCACAAATATATGCAGCTGTTTAATTAAACCCTCGGATCCTTGTTAACAGATGCACACACTACGGAACAGTGCAGACAACATCATATCGAAAGGGAAAAAGGTTGAACCTGCGGTTACAGTTCACAAGAAGATACAAATTCCTCCATATGCATCAGGTGTCTAAAGACATTTACATGCAAAGGCAGAAATACGTCTAATTTAATGACAGTGTTTACCTTAAAGCAGAAGCTGCACCATGATTGAAAGCTTCTATGATGAGCTATGTAGCGTAGCACTGTGCTAATAGAACACCAGAAATGGAAATACCCAGCATAGGAATGCAAGACTGAAACCATAAGTCTTCAGACCAGCTACTGTGAAGATACTGGACAATGGCAGTGACGGCGTGAGTGAGTTTAATGCTGACTACAAACATTGCTAATTAACTGGTATATGCAAATTCCTCAGCTCGTGACATGACACACACACCAAAATGTTGTTGGATGTTGGCTCTGGTTGATGTGGCACCTCCTTGGGGTCTGTTTCTCCGTGGTGGTTTGGCTCTCCTTCATTGGTCAGGAAGTGGCTCCATGTTGGTGGCACTGTAGTTTCTGGGGGCGGTGTCCACATCCTGGTGTGGGTGACTCCCCTGCGATAGCACCTCCTCTTTTAGCGCCTCCTTGCTTTGGTTTATTGCCCCCTGGTGCTCAGCCTGTTTCTTTTGTGTCTTTTATTATTTCTGTTTATGTATGTTTGTGTGTGTGTGCACGTATATGTGGGTGTGTTGGTGGTGGGGTTCATTGCTTTTATATAGGGCTGCTCAATTGATAAAATTTTAATCGAAATTGCGATTGTGATGGTGATTTCATTATTTTATTTATTTAGCATCCAAGCATTTTAACCAGGATACTGATTAGGGATGTTAACAAATGACCGATTGACCGATGGTTGACCGCATCATTGTCCGGTCGTAATTTTCTACCATCAGTTAAAAAAAACATCCTGCATCAGTCATTCCACTGGACAAAGTCTTTTGCATTGTATTGTAAGTTATAAAGAGGAAGCTTTGTGATCTCTCCATAGCATATCTTTAAAAATGATGAATTTGAACATTAGCAAAACATGATGGAATTTATTAATGACAAACTCAGAGCTCAATTAATCTATGTGGTACGACCATTTCGTGCCAGTTTTGAATGTTTGCTCAAAATGTAAACAAAACACAAAACTGACGTGAGGTAATAGAACTTCTAGAGCTAGCAGCTAGAGACTGGGACAGCAAGTTGTTACCATGACAACCTAAATGTACGTTGGATGAGTTGTTATCCATCTGACAGATCTACTTAAAATGACATGACGGGTCGGCTACGGCAAAAGGAGTTTGTGCAGAACTGACGCAGGCTGGTGGACATCGCTAAGGTTTTTTCCCACCATATTTCGCAGCAGAATTTACTTGAATGTCAAATGTTTTCTCTGTGTATGACGCTTTAACATTTAAAACACTTTTTGTTGCTACCTTCTATTGTATGAAAGGTAAAGATTAATATTAATGTGGTTACCAACTGAAACACACATGCTCTGTGTGTGTGTGTGTGTGTGTGGGGGGGGGGGGGGGCAGATTGTTCAGAGCTTTTGTTGGGGTAGTGGGGGCGTTGGTAGCGATAGCATTGTTGCTTTACTGCTCCTCTGACTCCACACTCAGTGTGGACACTGGGCCTGTAACGATATGCATATTGAAACCAACATTGCGACACAAACTAGTCTTGCAGTGTAAGAAGGCAGAATGGCGACACACCCTTTCAATCTCCCAGTTATCCTTCAATCCAGACTAGGGATGTTAACCGATGATCGTTGGACTGATGGTTGACCGCATCAACGTTGTCCGGTCATAATTTTCTGTTGTTGGTTTAAAACGGGCAAAAAAAAAACAAAAAACAGCCTGCATCAGTCATTCCACTGCACAAACTCTTTTGTATTGTGTAGTGTAGTGTAGGTTAAAGAGGAAGCTTGGTGATTATACCATAGCATATCTTTAAAAATTATGAATTTAAACATTAGTAATACAAGACGGAATTTATTAATAGCAAACACAGAGCTCAATTAATCTATGTGGTACGACCACTTCAGGGTTTTTTTTAGAATGTTTACTCAAAACTTAAAACACAAAGCTGACGTGAGGTAATAGAACTTCTAGAGCTAGCAGCTAGAAACTGGGACAGTAAGTTGTCACCATTACAACCCAGTAGATGAGTTGTGTTATCCATCTGGCAGACCTACTTAAAATGACATGACCGCTGGGACAAACCTGAGTTTGTGCAGTACTGACGCAGGCTGGTGGACGTTGGGGAGGTTTTTTTACTACGATATTTAGCAGCAGAATTTACTGTAACATCGAATGTTTTCTCTGTGTATGATGGTTTAAAATCAGCATCCCTAGTCCAGATCCAGTCAAATGACATAAGTTGTTAGTGTGACCAAACTTTCCAAATTCCTATTATTTTTATTTGACATTATCAGCTTATTTTAAAATACCTTGTCCTACCCCATAAAACTAGTGGGGTTTTTTTTGCCTACATGCAAGCCAACTGTGTGTCATGTTTCAGTCATGTACGGCAGTATTTTGGCTACCTGGCTGAGAATAAGCATGGAATTGTGCTGTGGACTCGACCCGTACCATTTACCAAGTGTTTTCCTGAAGTAACAGGGAACACTTTAGGATGGTGCACTTTCCAGCACCATCCTGAAAATAACTGAAGTAGAGCCAAGAAACACAAACAACAACAACAGTCTACTTTGACAAATTTATTCTGAATAAAGTTGCCAATGAATTCGGATTGTGCACAAAAAATAATGAGGACAATTGGAATATTTATGGCAGTGGGTATGCGCTCCTTTGCTGTGGTCTAGAACAAATGGTTCCCAAATTTACTAATGGCTCTGGACCCCAATATGACATGCAATTCTCATTCTCATTTTTCAGACTGTGCTCCCAAAACTCTTGTATATGTGTGTGTGTGTGTGTGTGCGTGTGTGTGTGTATTATTGGTTTACAGCAAAATAAAATGAAAAGGATCTATTTAATGTACTCAATGGAGTATGATTTTATAATAGAAAATAGAGAAATATTATATATTTGGTTACTTATTTATCTAGTTTTCCTATATTATTAGGCAAAGTTAAAGCCTGCTATCACAGAATGAAAGGGAAGCTATTTAATTTAATTTTTATTATAGGAATAACTGGATATGGTGTTATGAATCCTTTCTTCAATTAAGTGATATTCCATTTGTTTTTCAACAGTATTATTTTGTTATAGAAAATATAGAAGTATTTCGTTATTTGTTCTTTTTTTGCTATATTTCATATTCATTCCATTCATATCTGTTCAGTGTTCAAAATATATATTTTTAAATGTTACATTAAGGTAATTGTTAAGTAAATGTTGTTGAAATAAAATTTAAAAAAGTTTTTTCTTTTTTATTAAAAATAACGTGGGGTCAATCAAAAATTATGATATAAATCGAATCGTGACTTGGTGTATCATTGGAGCCCGAGTGCATCCAAGTTAATGTTCCTAAAACTATCATGACTCAGGCTTAGGGTGGATACTTCCTCCATTCTTGTGCATTTGAGTTAGAGGCCTGGACGACCTCCCACAGAAGGATTTTCCCTGCACTTCCTCATCCCTCCCACAGCAGAACTATCACGACTGAGACTGACCTGCTCCTGTCTTCACCAGGGGTTCACAGGATGATGCCAAACATGTGTCTGTATCTGCAGTACTCGAGTCGCAGTCCTGCTCTGAAGAATTGATCTCATCCACTATTAACTGATTACACAAAATTAAAATGAAATTGATCGATCGATTTAAAAAAAAAATAAAAAAAATTTCTCTCCCCTCCCTACTCTTGATGCAGTGAGTACAGTTCATTCTTTCACGCTAGTGATTCTTAAAAGAAGCATATGGTTTAAGATAGCTGTCAATAGATTTGTGTTCAGATTGGATAGCCATGCGTATTTGTCAAAAATTACAAGTACGACTTACAGCTAGCCTACGACTTCCTACAAGTGACATAACTGTCAAAATACGTTATCACCTCATCCACAGACATTACTTGTTGAGAAAAGAAACATCAACCAGGCCGTAAGGTCAACCCCGTTTTCATTTAATCTCGCAATATATATTAAAAAAAATGTTCCTCTCGCCCCATATATATATATATATATATATATATATATATATATATATATATATATATATATATATATATATATATATATATATATATATATATATATATATATATATATATATATATATATATATATATATATATATATATATATATCTATCACCATTTTGTTGTTCACGACAGTTTGTATTAAAGTTTGTAGTTTGCCACATAGTTGTGTGATGTATAATGACTCAGTCTTGCACCTTTTTTGTTGCTGCTGTTACAGGTATACAGGTAGTGCTGCCTCGTGTATTTACCTACCTATACTATGCCACTACCTAGGCAGTGAATTCTTGAATCCTGCCATTGTGACTGAGCAATAGAACTGCAATATTGTATATAGGTTGTACTGTGTATTATTATTTCTATGGACCTTTTTCCTTCCTGCACTTTTTTTTTTTTTCTTGATCTGAAATCATATGCATAACCTATATATTATATATGCCTTTTTTATGGCTGATCCATGGTGTGTGTAACACACAATGAGGAGTCAATACTCTATTCCATTGGTTACATTCTTTGTCTAACATTGTAGGTCTATGTTTTTCAAGCAAATTGTTTAATGGTTGATCTGTACTGTATAGTTAAGAGAATGAATATATGAATAGTCCTGGTCATTGACCATTACACCACTTTTTGCACTTTAATAATAATAAAAATGATGACAATAATAATAATAATGTCTTTGTGATGCATATAAAGGACTTGGAAGGCATTTTTTTTTTTTTTACTTTAGAGGGTGTTTGGGAGAATGTTTCTACTAATGTGACGGTCAACTGGTCTGTTGTTAAAAATCACCGAGACGTCATTTTCTAACTCAGCTCTGAGGAAAGTAGTTCACCACGAAACTGACAGGATTTTAATGTGAGAAATGTTTTCGTTACACTTAAAAGTACTCATTCTTCATTTTAAAAGTATATATGATAGTTCAGAGACGTTGGAGCAAGATTAAATGATCGATGTTTCTTTTCTCAACAAGTAATGTCTGTGGATGAGGTGATGACGTATTTTGACAGTTATGTCTCTTTTGGAAATCGTTGGCTAGCTGTAAGTCATACTTGTAATTTTTTAAGTCATACTTGTAATGTTTGACAAATGCGCATGGGTATCATTCTGTGGACATGGATCTATTGACTGCTATCTTACACCATAGCAGCCGTGGATCGCCCCCCTTTCATTTTCTGAGAACTTTTGGATAGGAACAACTGTGGTTACAGATTCTTAATTGGTTCATTCATATATTACCTCTTAATATGCTAAAAGTAGCATATTTTCACTTATTAGCAGGGACTGATTTATTTTTTATTGTTAATTATTTATTTATATTACTTTATTTCCCAGTTTTATTCTAAATTATATTTGGTTTTATTTTATAAATGTGTTAAAACTATAGACCCCAGGTATGGGTTAAAACTATAGAGCCCAGGTATGTGTTAAAACTATAGAGCCCAGGTATGTGTTAAAACTATAGACCCCAGGTATGTGTTAAAACTATAGAGCCCAGGTATGTGCTACCTAGCTGCAGTATTTAGCTATAGTTAATTTAGCTGCTCCATCTGTACAACAGCACTGAAAAAAAATCATCAGAGCTGAAGGAGCTAGTTTTATTATGCAACCACAGACTTGTGTTCCAGTCAAACCAGATTATTATTATTACTCCACTAAGGAATGGCAGAGTTATGTTTGTGCCGACTTTTATTTGTTTGTTTGTTAGCAAGATAACTGAACACAAAACGTTATGGATGGATTTGGCTGAAATTTTCAGGAAATGTTGATACTAGCAGAAGGAACAAATTCTTACATTTTGGTGGTGATTGGTGGCAGTATGGGGGGGGGGGGGTAATTTGGTTGGGTGGGGCAGACCAATACTTGCAGAAGTGAAAGTGAAACCTATTGTTCTTTTAAGTCATTTAGGAGCCTTGGCAGAGTCTGCGGTCTCAAAGTGCTTTTCTAACTATCATTATTTATTTATTACGTAATTCAAGATTTGTTTTCCTTTTATTCAATTTAAGGGAAAATAAATCTTCTAATGGAACAAGTGAAAATTCTTTTGGTCAGACTTCTTAAATCATATTTTCCAGATCTGTTATATATATATATATATATATATATATATATATATATATATTTTATATCTTGCTGAAAAGTTCCTCTTTAGGTATTTCTGTCTGATTTTAAGTGTGATCAAGTATTTGGATTAGAATTGAGAAAAATACATTTCAGATCACAGTTAGATGTTTGCTGTACAAAGTGTATATTTTTAAATTAAATAACTGGTACTTTAATTCTAGGAGTGAAATGGTCATTACTTTTGTTAAGGTTTCGATATAATGAAAGCCAAACTTGTTTAGAGCTTTCTCTGTTATTTCTATTTAATGTTTTCTTTAAAGTATAAGGGGGGTTGTAAATCTGTGAAAAAATTTGAGATTTTATTTTTAAGCCATATCACTCAGCCCTAGTTCATATAGTTGATAGTGGATATAGTTCAGTGTTCATACAGTTATTATATCAAGTATATTGCCAGTAAGGCCACCTGCCAGGCTAAAAGTGTCAGTTGGTTATTTATTTTCAAGAAATTTCTACACGTTAAAACTAGTGACACTAAAGATGCAATTTAGAGCGTACAGCTGTATGTCTGTCTGCTGATCTTTCTATGTACGAGTACAGGTAGCGTAAAGGAAATGTGGGTGGGTAGCAGGCACAAAAGTGGAAAAAAATAAAATCAGATTCATATGGATGAAACTGTGGGTTTGTGGGTGATCAACAGTCGGTTTGCTTTATTTTAAAGGAACATTATATCTGGGTGCAGATGTTCCTAACCAACACTGGTGGTGTGTGTTTTAGCCAAAAATAAAGCCTTTAAAAGTGAGTTCCTGAGTAGATAAAGTGTTCAATCATGGCTTGGATTACGGGTCTAATGTATGCAGTTATGGGTTTGTAATCTGGACTCTACAGCAGTGGTCCCCAAACTTTTTATAACCACGGACCGCTCAAACATTTGGCAATTTTACCACGGACCGGTGGGGGGGGTGGCATTGCCACAAATTATACAGAGCGGGTTTGGTCTGTGGTAATCACCTGTCACGACAAAACCATATTTTAAAGTACAACCCCTGGAATTGTCTGTTTGTCGGCTCTTCTGTCTCTTCAGTCTGCCTTTTCCTCTTCGAAAGACACTTTCCAAAGACATCTGGTTTGTTTACTCATTTTGTTTACACGTGGGTTACATTTTTGGTGTTCAGTGACAGAGATGTAACTGAGAAAATCCGGCCATTTTTTCAAAATAAAAGATTGTTCAGACTCAGATAATGAATATAAGAGAAATAATTAATTCTTTATTGAGCCGCCGGCTGCTCGGTACCAATTGGTTCATGGACCGGTACCGATCCGTGGCCCGGGGTTTGGGAACCGCTGTTCTACAGGACGAAAACACAGGTACTTTGGTCACATGACTCCTTCAGTTCAACTGTAGTAGACCTCCTGTTGATGGTGAATCTGAATATTCGTCTCTTGTTAAATTCTGTTTTGTTGTTTAATTGACTTTAGCTGAAATTAGATGATACTTTGTTAGTGTAAAATGTCAGACAGCTGAGTCTCATTAGTTCTTTACAAAAGCTGAGTAAATATGATGAACAAACGGTGAAAACAGAGGGACTGATGTAGTGGAAGATGGTGATTATCATCCATTAGGAACTACAGCTAACGAATGGCTAGAGGAACACTCATGCTAACTGACCCACACAACTACAGTTTATTACCTACGCCAAGGAGGTGATGTTTTTGCTGGCATTGGTTTGTTTGTCTGTGGACAACATAACTCTGAAACGTATGGGTGGATTTTGATGAAATTGGCAGCATATTGTGGTAATGGGGAGATCAACAAATGACTAGATTTTGTTGGTGATCCGGATGGGGTGTGTGTGTGTGTGTGTGTGTGTGTGGGGGGGGGGGGGTGCAGAGGTCTGCTCTGTGAGTACTTTTCCAGTTTATAGAATAGTTTGTCTGTCCCCAATGGTGAAAAATTCATCTTTGAAAGGGTTCACAACACAATTACACATTTAAGAAGAACATGACAAAAGTTAACAATTCTATTAAAATAAAATAAATTAAAGCATCTGACCAGTGAAAGTTGAAAATAAATGCATGTTGAAGAGTGTAATGTTCTATTTTAGTGTTCAGAATGATAATGGCAGATGGAGTGAAAGGTATTTTTCCCAGGCTGGTGGAATGTCTATACATGTGTATGGTACAGTTATGTCAGACAGTGAAAGTAAATAAAATTTTCCCCAAGGATTCTTTTTATAGAAACTAATGATCTGACTTGTTTGGTTTGGACAGAACCATCTCCCGGTCTGGATCCTGACCGGAGTCTGTTAATCCATGGTACCCAGCGTCATTGATATTGTTCATATTAGGGATGTATATTATTGATGAATTCATGAATGATTAGTTGGTTGACCTTATCAATTAATTGATAAGCAGCAATATTCCTGACAACCTGAATTTCAATAGTCTATACGTATAAAAGCTAAATATTGTTAATAAACTTCATAAAAAATGTCATATTCCTAAATGATGGATTTATTAAACAGTTGGAAACAGTTCAGGTAATGACATTCATGTAGTAGAACTAAATATATTCTGCAGAGAAGGGGATGTCAGTAGTGGGTAACCACATGCTAATTTTAAGGGGACAGAGCAGTGCTGTCTGTGACCCCATGGAAGTGAAAGCCCAACTTTACTCATTTATCTTTTCCCTCCTCAATCTTCACAAATAATTTGAGGAGGTGGGATGTTTGTCCTGGTTTGTTATATATTATACATATGCACAGTAAGTCTAACGCAACAGTAAGGCTGGATATTGATCAAAAACTTTTGGTTCAGATTCCTGAACGGTACCTTTTTCAGTTCTTATTTTATAATTGATATAGCAATAGGATTTGTATAGCACATTATTCTACATAACTGTCATTCAGTTCAATATATTTAGGGCTTAGGCCATTGAGTGAATTAAAGACAATCAGAAAACTTTAGGGCTTGTGTCCACAGGAGAGAACACTAAAAACCTTGTCTCCTGGTCCCGGGTGCTTTCCCCCAGTGAGTGAGTGTTGTTGCTAAGCTACACAAACGTCACACATTTCTTTATTAAATACATTGTACGTGTAAACATGAACACCTTCCTAGTTATCAGCATACAAAACTATTTTACTTTAAAGAAACAAAACAGTAAATATATGTGCCAATCAGCCCAACTGATGCAACATCTCTCCATGCCTTCATCTTTTCCCTGGAGTCGTAGTAACTCTTAAGTTAGTGGTTCCCAACCCTGGTCCTCAACTATCACTATCCGGCATGTTTTAGATGTATCCCTCTACCAACACACCTGATTAAAATGATCAGCCTGTCATTGAGCTTGATAATGACCGTCAGATGTGTTGGAAGAGGGGAACATCTAAAACATACAGGATAGTGATACATGAGGACCAGCGTTGGGAACCACTGCCTTAAGTGACCGGTCGTAAATAAGTGCAGCTGTTCTTTTCAGTGGCTGTTGACTATGGTTGTCCTGCCTCCTCCTTGCTTTTGATTGGTCAGTAAGAGAATTATGACATTGACAAACGCAGTGCTGCACTAAAAGTTGAACTATTTCCAACTCATAAAAACAGTCTCTGCGTTTTTAGCGCTCTTGATGCTGAACTACATATGACTTGAAAGTTGGTGCTGACAGTGCTAAAGACCCATCCTGTGGACACAGGTCCTTACTCTCTTATCACAAATATTACACTGCACTGTTTACGTCCATGTTTTTGAATTAAAGCCACACTTTTGAAGGCATTTTGACGGCTTTTATAACAAATTGACAAAATTGTAAGCAAAGAAATTAGATGGTTGTAAGTCCAAGTGCCAGCTAACATGGAAAACTTGCTTGAGAACTAGAGAGGAGGAATGTGTCTTTGACACCTGTGATTGGCTGAAATGTCTGCATGCATAAACACATTGAATCTATGTGTTTATGCACGCTTATTTTTCAGCCAATCACACGTGGCATTAACATGTGAGTCAACTTCATCTTCATTTACAAATGATGACACTAGTTACCCGCTTCCTGTGGCTTTAACCGCAATTGCAAAACTGAGAAAATAACTATGATGTGATTACATAAGTACCAAAACATGGAACCGAAATACAAGGCGCGTTTTGGTACCCATAAAAAACTTTACATTTCGGTTGGTGCCACGAAGGAACCGGAATTCAGTGCACATGCAACAGTGATTATTACTGCGGTGTCGAGGGTGCAAACTTGCATGAGTGGAAACGCTGTGGGCCATGTCCTTAAAACTATTTTAACTCATCAGTGTCAGGATCTGGTTCTGTGAATATCCCTGTAGCTGAGCCACAGCTTCTGCAGCCTGCCAGCCCTCTGTACTGTCCATGCAAACACCACCACAGAAAAGGACAATTAACTGACAATATCATTTAATTGAACAAATTGTTATTGACAATTAATCGATAGATGGATTGTTTACATCCCTAGTTCATATAGTTTATACAGTTGAAATAGTTGGATATAGTTCATATAGTGATAGAAAATGTCACTGGCCTGGAAAAAAACACCTCCAAAAAAATCTTTAATTCCACCTGATTTATTAGTCTGGATGAATGACTCATTACCATCCTGAGTACCCTGAAATAGAAAATTGCACTTTTAAACATACACTTCAGGGATTCCCCCAGAAATCTTGTTAAGCCTAAGACCTGCTAGGGAAGTCCACCCCTGACCCACCTTGTTAGTGGGGAAAAAAGGGTTAATTTGAAATTATGACTATTATGTGTGTTATTGTAATATATTTATTAACAATACTTACGCCAAATATAGAGTCTAACAAAAGGGTACACTGTTTTAATGCAAAGAAAGTAATACATAGGTCACTTTTAAAAGTAAATTAAATTAGCATTAACATGCCTGCACTTAAAAACCCTTGGTCTGACTTATGTAAATCTAGACTTTCACTCATGTTAAATGTTTGCGACTGTGAATTAAAATTGGAATTGGTTTGTGCAGTGAATGTGTAAAAGAATCAAATATGTCAATCAAGTGTAAAGGGTGTGTTTCAACATTATGACTGGATAGATGTGCAAACAGATACAATAGTAGATGTCAAAGAATACCACCTAACATGGATGTGTGACCATATATGTCTGTTTTAATCAGGGCTGTAATACTTGAGTCCGATCTTGGACTCGAGGTCTCAAGTCCGATTTTTTTTATGGTCTCGGACTTGTCTCGGTCTTGGCCACTGGTCTTGTTAAATATGCTTCTCCGTCTGGACCCAGTCTTTATTTTGTTACAATATTCCACGAAAAAGTCATCATTCATGTCGGTAAATTAACTGTAGAGCTAGGCGGTGCTTAGCCTCATAAGCTAGGCTATGTGTTATGCTAATGTTAACATTAGCTAACATAGCAGAAGATAAACCAAGGTAATGTGTTTTTGGACATGGTTACCATCACTTACTGCACGTCTGGTATTACTGGTTTCATGAGATATGAGACAAATATTAAACGACTGGTTGTCGTGAATTACATTTGTAACGTTCAGTTTTGGGTAAACGTGTGTGCGCGGGTGCGTCCCCCGTGAGCAACTTCTGTTTGTGTGATACTGTTCTGGTGTTACAAAGGGTAGCAGCTACACAAATGCTCCAGCGTTAATGTTCACTTTAGGGTAATGTAAACGTGTGTGCGTGTGTGTCCTCCATAAACAACTTCTGCACTTTGTTCAGAAATAAAAAAAAAGATATTTAAAATTGCACTATGTTTATTTTTATTGAACCAAATTTGAATGCTTTTTGAAAATAGACGTATTTCTCATTAGTGCACATCTAAATAATGAAGTGACAATGTTTTTACGGTGAAGGTATAAACCAACCATAGAAGTAAACTCGTAACACTGGTCATTCTGGTCTCTGTTACACTGGTAATACTGGTCATTCTGGTCTGTGTTACACTGGTCATTCTGGTCTGTGTTACACTGTTAACACTGGTCATTCTGGTCTGTTACACTGGTAATACTGGTCATTCTGGTCTGTTACACTGGTAATACTGGTCATTCTGGTCTGTTACACTGGTAATACTGGTCATTCTGGTCTGTGTTACACTGGTAATACTGGTCATTCTGGTCTGTGTTACACTGGTGATACTGGTCATTCTGGTCTGTGTTACACTGGTCATTCTGGTCTGTGTTACACTGTTAACACTGGTCATTCTGGTCTGTGTTACACTGGTAACACTGGCCATTCTGGTCTGTGTTACACTGGTAACACTGGTCATTCTGGTCTGTGTTACACTGGTAATACTTGTCATTCTGGTCTGTTACACTGGTAATACTGGTCATTCTGGTCTGTTACACTGGTAATACTGGTCATTCTGGTCTGTGTTCCACTGGTAATACTTGTCATTCTGGTCTGTTACACTGGTAATACTGGTCATTCTGGTCTGTGTTACACTGGTAATACTGGTCATTCTGGTCTGTGTTACACTGGTAATACTGGTCATTCTGGTCTGTGTTACACTGGTGATACTGGTCATTCTGGTCTGTGTTATACTGGTAATACTGGTCATTCTGGTCTGTTACACTGGTAATACTGGTCATTCTGGTCTGTTACACTGGTAATACTGGTCATTCTGGTCTGTGTTACACTGGTAATACTGGTCATTCTGGTCTGTGTTACACTGGTAACACTGGCCATTCTGGTCTGTTACACTGGTAATACTGGTCATTCTGGTCTGTGTTACACTGGTAACACTGGTCATTCTGGTCTGTTACACTGGTAATACTGGTCATTCTGGTCTGTTACACTGGTAATACTGGTCATTCTGGTCTGTGTTACACTGGTAATACTGGTCATTCTGGTCTGTGTTACACTGGTAATACTGGTCATTCTGGTCTGTGTTACACTGGTGATACTGGTCATTCTGGTCTGTGTTATACTGGTAATACTGGTCATTCTGGTCTGTTACACTGGTAATACTGGCCATTCTGGTCTGTTACACTGGTAATACTGGTCATTCTGGTCTGTTACACTGGTAATACTGGTCATTCTGGTCTGTGTTACACTGGTAATACTGGTCATTCTGGTCTGTGTTACACTGGTAACACTGGTCATTCTGGTCTGTTACACTGGTAATACTGGTCATTCTGGTCTGTGTTACACTGCTAACACTGGTCATTCTGGTCTGTTACACTGGTAATACTGGTCATTCTGGTCTGTTACACTGGTAATACTGGTCATTCTGGTCTGTGTTACACTGGTAATACTGGTCATTCTGGTCTGTTACACTGGTAATACTGGTCATTCTGGTCTGTGTTACACTGGTAATACTGGTCATTCTGGTCTGTGTTACACTGGTAACACTGGCCATTCTGGTCTGTGTTACACTGGTGATACTGGTCATTCTGGTCTGTGTTACACTGGTAACACTGGTCATTCTGGTCTGTTACACTGGTAATACTGGTCATTCTGGTCTGTGTTACACTGGTAACACTGGTCATTCTGGTCTGTTACACTGGTAATACTGGTCATTCTGGTCTGTTACACTGGTAATACTGGTCATTCTGGTCTGTGTTACACTGGTAATACTGGTCATTCTGGTCTGTGTTACACTGGTAACACTGGCCATTCTGGTCTGTGTTACACTGGTAATACTGGTCATTCTGGTCTGTGTTACACTGGTAACACTGGTCATTCTGGTCTGTTACACTGGTAATACTGGTCATTCTGGTCTGTGTTACACTGGTAATACTGGTCATTCTGGTCTGTGTTACACTGGTAATACTGGTCATTCTGGTCTGTTACACTGGTAATACTGGTCATTCTGGTCTGTGTTACACTGGTAATACTGGTCATTCTGGTCTGTGTTACACTGGTAACACTGGTCATTCTGGTCTGTGTTACACTGGTAATACTGGTCATTCTGGTCTGTTACACTGGTAATACTGGTCATTCTGGTCTGTGTTACACTGGTAATACTGGTCACTCTGGTCTGTGTTACACTGGTAATACTGGTCATTCTGGGCTGAAGCTATATTGTAATTTAGTTGTTCAAATGCTCAGTACTAGTACCTGTTAGTGGTAATAGTAATGGATTGGTGTTTGTATCAGTTATACTTGTACTGGTATCATCTGCATCCCATCTACCATAACCATCCTGAACAGAACACTCTTCAACATGCACTTATTTTCAACATATACTGGTCACATGTTTTGATTTATTTTTAAATATATTTGTTCACTTCTATCATGTTCTTAAAACATGTTAAATCTATTGAGTCATTTCAAAGACACATTTCCTTTACCATTTTAGACAAAATGTTCTACTTGATTGTATTCATAAACTAATATATTATACTGTAGTCACATGGATCAGTGAGCCAATCAGCATGTGTCGCTTGTGTCTCTTGTAATTTTTTATTATGGTTTGGTAACTGTCGTTCCTAATGGATGATAATCATCATCCACCTCATTGGTCCTTATCCCCTGCGTTTTTC
The DNA here is from genome assembly GCA_020466265.1 of Siphamia tubifer. Classification (NCBI taxonomy): domain Eukaryota; kingdom Metazoa; phylum Chordata; class Actinopteri; order Kurtiformes; family Apogonidae; genus Siphamia; species Siphamia tubifer. The sequence goes on along the minus strand of CM035795.1, from coordinate 44,356,654 downwards.
AGTGCATCATTGTTTTTTGGAAAAAACTAAATATACTGTCTGACATTTATCATGAGCTAAGTTGCTTCTAATGTCAGCTAAAATCAACTAAACAACGAAACAGGATGTGGCAATAATTGTATCCAGACTCACCATCACCTGGACAGGTGGTCCACTACAGGTGGACCGATGGAGAGTAGAGACAGAAGTACCAGTGTAACAGAGTCCTGTACAGTCCACTTTTCAAACCTGCACCCGTGTACATTAGACCTGTAACCCAGACCCATTATTAAACACTTTACCCAGGAACTCACCTTTAAGGGCTTTATTTTTTCCTAAAACACACACCATTAGTGTTGCCCAGGGACACCAGTGACCGGATATGAAAGTCTCTTCAAAATAAAACCGTTCAACCACAAATCCACTGTTTCATCCCTGAATCTGCTTTCATTTTTCACTTTCGGGCCCGGTGTGGCACGGCAGTGTTTAGCACTCGTGCCTCACAGCAAGAAGGTCCCTGGTTCTATTCCCACACCAGACCTTTCTGTGTGGAGTTTGCATGTTCTCCTCGTGTCTGCGTGGGTTTTCTCCAGGTATTCTGGTTTCCTCCTACCATCCATAGACATGTACTGATAGGTTAATTGGTTAATCTAAATTTGCCCATTATAACTGTATTAGGCCCCAGTGACCCTAGTGAGGATATTTATAAAGTACTGTGGGAAACCCTGCGCTTACTTTCAATATGCTCTGGTCACATTTTAATTTCTTTTAAAATATATTTTTTTCACTTTTATCATGTTCTTAAAATGTGTTAATGTGTTGCAAGGCCCGTCAAAGATGAATTTCTGTCACCATGTGGAACAGACAATAAACTATTTATTCTATTCTATTCTATTCTATTCTATTCTATTCTATTCTATTCTATTCTATTCTATTCTATTCTATTCTCATGGATACAGTTGATACATGTTGTGTTTCCACTGTTGTAGATTTAAAACTCTACTTTACTTGGCTCCGTTTGATGCATTTCCATTACAACAAAGGAATTGGTACCATGGTACCAGGTACTAGATTTTGGGCATTTCCTCCACTGAGGTTCCCAGTGAAACTAAAAGGTGATGTGTAAATAGTGCAGACACTGATTGGTGGAATTGTCTCTGAGACTTTGTGTTATCAGCGTGACCTCGATGGAGCCTCACAATGATGTCCAGGTACTATAGTATGTGATGTCCAGGTACTATAGTATGTGTAATGGAAGCAGGTACTATAGTATCTGATGGAAATGGGTACTATAGTATCTGTAATGGAAACAGGTACTATAGTATCTGTGATGGAAAAAAGTATTATAGGAGCTGTGATAGAAATAGGTACTATAGTATCTGTGATGGAAACGGGTACTATAGTTTCTGTAATTGAAACCGGTACTACAGTATCTGTAACAGAAAAAAGTATTATAATATCTCTGATGGAAGTGGGTACTATATTATCTGTAACAGAAAAAAGTATTATAGTATTTCTGATGGAAACGGGTACTATAGTATGTGATGGAAACACTTTCAAGGAATGGTAAGAGCCTTGTCGAGTCGATGTAGTGGAAACTTGGCAATAAGTGGATCTAGTAGTCCAGGCTGTTAGGTGAGTTCTGATAAGGGATTGTGCAAATGTATGTATGTAATTTGGTACACAAGTTCAAGTTCTAATGGTACTGCCATATTGGACGATTGAAAATAGCCAATCACAAAAAGTTCCTCTTTTTGAAGGAGCTGATGAAAGCAATACAAACACAAAAGAAAACCAATGTTTGTTGGTGTCCAGTATCAGATTTTTAAAATCTGTAATAATTTGTACAACAGAGTTGTTGAGATCTGGGGTATGTAGAAGATGCAAATCACTGTTTGGTAACTCTGCTGGCTGAACCCCTGAATAGGACCCTGACAGCTGAGGTACAGAAGTATCTGTGGGGTCCAACTTGATGCTGGGACGTTTGATGGCCAAGTCATTCCAAGACAAGTGGTTTGTGACACTGACGGCCGTTCAAATTCATCCTGAGAGAAGTTTTCCTGTGTGACTAACTGTCTACATTGAACAGAGGTGGGTAATTTCTGGTCCATCAAGTTAAAGTAGTCCCATGTATTGATTCAAACCTGTTCATTGAACCAGCCCATTTTGATGAGCACAATGTCTCATCCAGGTAAATGGGATAATTAGTGGAACAATCTAGTGGCACAGTGCCTGAGCGCTTAGCGCTCATGCCCCACTGTAAGAAGACCCAGGTTCGATTCCCAGACTGTATGGACCTTTCTGTGTGGAGTTTACATGTTTCTCTCTCTGTGTCTGGATGGGTTTCCTCTGGGTGCTCCGGTTTCCCCCATCACCCAAAAACATGTTAGGGTAAAATCCTCCAGCAGGTGATTCTGACCATTAGTCTGGTTCTACTGCAGCAGATGGGTCCCTCCTTACCAGTTGATCATCAAAGATAGGATGGGTTAAATGCACAGGACACATTTTGTTGTACATTGTATAATGACTAATAAAATACTTTACCTTATTTGTGTTCAGTGACAGGTTTGAACCAATACATGGCAGGACTTTGACTTGATGGACCTGGAATGACCCACCTCTGACATGGAATGTCACAAAGACCCCACTTGTCATGTTTGTGGGCAGCACAACTCTATCAGTGGAGAATAGTTTGATCACTGCTCGTGCCATGGAACATTTTACTTCCATAACACAGCTGTATGAGACAGATATGGCAAAGGCTAAAATTAAGTAGGGGTAGAAAAATAGTAAAATGATAGGTTCACACCATGTCTACCCCTGTTAAAGTGACCACTGAAGTGATATAAAACAATGAATGTAATGCATTTAAAAACAAAATAAATTGAACTCTCCATCACTTTTCCTGACAACTCCAATAATTAGCAATATTTGTTGCTATATCAGTAACGGCCATCTTAAATCGATCTAAATATCTGGTTTTGTCACTACTAGGCTAGAGAAAAAAAAGCTTAATTTTTCAGTGGTGGCCATTTTGAATTGTCCAATATGGTGGCCCCATTAACAATTCGCTTTGGCTCCCAGCAGATTTGAGTTCAGCAGAACCAAATGTACCAATTTTCATGGTTGTGCATTAATTTGCACAATTGTTCCCCTTACATTCCAGACTATAGTTGACGCTACTGTTGATAGTGTTGATATAGATTGTACAGTTGATAATGTTGATATAGTTGGTGCCGTGGATGTACTTGATAGAATGGACAAAGCTGAGACAGTATATTAGTACAGTATATTATTGTCATGCTGTGCAATTATGTAATCGCATAATGTACTGATTTAATGTAAACAAATGCACATGTGTGCCTGTGAACACCTTCTCTTTTTTAAATGGAAGTCTTTGTCCAACATTTAGAACAATTATTCAGAGAATGCCTAATCTCGCCCCTATTTTTTGCCAATCTCAAATTTCAATGACAAACTTTTCTTGCATTAGATTCTGCTAAATGTACCTTTGATTTTTTAGCAATATTGATAATTTTGTTGTGTGTATATGCATCAGTGCATGTAATATTATGATAATATATCCAGTATTGATTAAGTTATAGCATTATATGTCTATGCTTGACACACACAAACAGTGTTGCAGAAGTTAATTTTGCAACATGTCACCTTTGACCTCCAGAGATCAAAAAACTATTGGGCGTAGGTGATAACACCAGTTATGAGAATTGTAGAAATCTTCATTCCACATCCTTTCTGAAAGTTCTATGACCCTCCGTTCCTGAGTTAGAACAGACAATGTGATTTTGACCTTTTAGTTAATTGTGACCTTGACCTTTGACCTTTACTCAAATGGATAATTGTATCTGATGCACATTAGCTATATGTATATGACCATGTAATTTCATGGTGATATCTCAAGTATTCATTGAATTATAGCATGATATGTCTCTGCAGACACACACACACACACACACAGGTATGCACAACTGTCAGCACTGGCAATCGCTGTGCTGTAACTGACCCTTAAGGGTACTCGCCCATTATTCCAGCACATTAACCCCTATCACCAAAAAGCTCCCCCTCAACTCGCTGTATTGGTACAAGTGGCCGTGTCATGGGCGTATACAAACGTGTGGAAGTACCTTGATATTTTTCATTTAGCCATTATTGCAATGGCATGCAAAAAAGGTATATACCCAAAACATTAATTGTCTCTTGTCAAATCAGATGAGTTGTTGCTGGTGTGACATGAAAGGAAGAAATATCTCCTGTTCTCTTCATACGTGGAGTCTGTTTTGCATCCATGACAAAAAATAAAGAGAGAAACCTGAATAGCGATGCTCTTTGTTTCTTCCGTTAAATACTTTTCTATACATAACATAATATATCCAGCTCTCAATCACACAGACAACTGGAGAAATTACCTATTTAAATAGCTATTTACATTAGCATACATACTGGTCATGGTGTTTGCAAGGTGTTCTTGTAGTTTAGTGCAGTTCACACATAACGTGTATCAACCCACCAGGGAGACCAACCATTTCAGCCACCTTCCTCCAAGCCTCGTCCTTTAGATAAGTGTCTCCATACATGGCACAGGAAAGATCGAACAAAATGGGCACTGACAGCGGTGATTAGAATCTACTCTATTTTCAGTATTTTTTTGAGTATCTTTGTAACAATGCTTTTGTCATAGACATACCCCCATAATCTACTGTCACTGGATAATGGACGTAGGGCCGCTGTGGTACTTTGCATAAAGTTCAGCTGAGCTAAACTTTTTGATGTGCTGTAGGTCGCCGTATCGCCATGCCAGAATCCCACAAGGCTTTACGACTACAGCAATAACGCTTGACCAGATAGCATTGAAAATGAATTGAATACGTTTGATATGGCTTGAGACACTGTAATAATGGACGAGTACCCTAACAGGTGAATAGACGCTTGGGTTGAGTACCAAAAGTCAGGGTTGGTATGTCAGCAGGGCAAACATTAAGGGTCATAACCAGACCAAAATGTAACATGAATTTTGGTATGGTACAACACATATATGTGGCTGTTGTTTAATTACGCTGTCTGTCCACCATTAAATGGAAGCGTCCACATGCAGCAGAGACAGCGACATGTCAAAGGTGAAAAGGTGGAACATGTGCTGTTACAGTTCACAAGAAGTTCCAGATTCTTCCATATGCCACAGGTGGACATTTACATGTTCGAATACATTTAATTTAATGAAGCACTTGGAGACACACCGTGTTTACTTAAGCATCTGTGAAGAGCTAAGTAGCCTAGCACTGTGCTAATAGCACATTAGAAATGAAAAGAAGAGATGAAGCTTCAGAACAGCTACTGTGGAGATACTGGATCATGAGAATGCTAGAGTGAGTACTTTTAATAACGACAAATAAGTAACTGGTGTATGTGAACTCCTCAACTGGTGACATGAGATGTGGTGCTAGCTTAATAATAATAATATTAATAATAGGTTAATCCGTTGTAGTAGAGATGTGGTTTTTGTCAGACTGATTTAAGTCATCGGTTAAAATTTGATGTTATGGCTCAATTGTGTATATTCTTTAGTTGCAATTTATTTTTTCCCTTTTTAATGTACTGATTTAAATACTGTTTAGGAACAAATACTGTTTTGAAAGGACCAATTTGGTATCTGTATCGAATGAAACCCTTTTGGTACCCGACCCTAATAAATGCTGCTCTGAACACACTCTAATCAGGTCGGTCAGCTGTGTATGCATGTCTGCAGCAGGGATCAAACTTTTAAGGAGTAACAATAATGACTGCAATTTACAGAAATGCCTTTATTTTCAAAGTTTCATTTATTTTTTTTTCACTTTAAGTTATTTGGGGAGAAAATGCAGTACCGTAAACTTCAGGTTTTGTATTTTTTGTCACATTTGTATGTTATAAGCTGTTTTAATTGTATGTGTTGTCCCTAATGTTCAAGCAAGTAGCTCTGTGTCCAGAACACCACACAGTCACACCTGTAATAAAATGCATCACCAGTGGGGACAGTACGCAAGCATCAAAGTTTATGTTGGGTACCAAAAGGGTTTCATTTGCTACAGATACTAAATCAGAACTTTCAAAACTGTATCGGTTCCTTAGCCATATTTAAATTGGTATTTTAAACAGCAAAAAAAATCAATTAAATTACAACCAGACATAACGTGATTGAACTGTAACATCAAAATTGATCGATGACTTACTAAACCAGTCTGGCTGACAAACGCATAAACTGAGACCACATCCTCTCCTACAACTTTTTAACCTATTATTGTTATTAAGCTACCACTACATGCAATGTCATTAGTTGAGGAATTCACATGCACCAGTTACTTTGTAATATTAGTAGTCATTAAGATTACTCCCTCTAGCACTGTCATGGACCAGCAGCTGGTCTAAAGATTTAACTCTTGGGTCAGTCATTTCCATGCTGGGTACTTCCATTTCTGATGTACTATTAGCACAATGCTAGGACTACTTAGCTCATCATGGAAGCTATCAAACATGGTGCAGCTTCTGCTTTAAGCTTAACACTGCCACCAAGTGCTTCATTAAATTAATCGTATTTCTGCCATTGCACGTAAATGTCTTTAAACACCTGTTGCATATGGAAGAATCTGACTCTTCTTGTTAACTGTAACTGAATGTTTCACTTTTTTGCCTTTGTCTGCAACTACTGTGTGTGTGCGATGCAGCGTGTTAATACTGTTGCATGTGTACGCTTCCATTACCAGTGGACAGAGGGCAATTAAACAACAGCTGCAGAAAGGTTACTGAAATTCATATTAAATTTCAGTCGAGTTACTACCGTTAATGTTCTCCCCAGTTTCATACCTATACCAACTTTTGGTACCGAACTCTATTTAACATGTCATATTACAAAAGAAAAAGACGGTGATTCACTGTAGTCTCCAGCAGAAAGTGGAGCCGGCAGGTCAGAAACATGATATTCAGAAATATTAGAAATGCCTATGCCTGTCTTGAATATGCACAGACCAAACAAACGATTAGAATTTTCCGCCCTGATTTTGTCTCTGCTAGAGTTCAGAGGACGGACAGAACATTGTCTGTGTGGCATGTTCGTGCTTTTTGCACTGACGATTCAAAATTAAAATTGTGAAATATTACAGTCTGTTGTGTGTTTGTTTTAAACTGATTTTCACTAATAATAAAGTGACACAGGGTCAGTGAGTTCCAGTCCAACCAGCCCTTTCCTCAAAGGGCTGGTTGCACAGGTGCGATCTCAAATTTTATTTAGTTGCACCACTGAGAAATTTGATTGTGTCTCTCGAGTGTGTGACACTCTAGAGCCCTGACATAGTGTATATAAATGATAAAATGTATGCACATGATGAAGTTGATTTATTTTCTAAAGTCTAAATGTTTGGAACAGTTAATAGTCAACGGTTTATTCAGTTAGTGAGGCAAGGGTAATATATCCTTTATATCAAGTCATTTGAGTTTTTTGTTGCAGACATTTTAAAAAATAACAACTTTGACTTTTTTTCCTACTCTTCCTGTGGCGCTCGGGAGCTTCAGGGGCACGCTCCCTCCCTCAATTTCCAGAATACTGCCTTACGCAGTGTTACTCCCCAAGGATTCATGTGTGCTGCACAGCAATAATTCACCTTGTTCTGATCTGGCTTGGGCTTCGGTTCAGGCTCAGGATCTGATACTGACTTGAGCTCCTCCCTCAGTTCGGACCCTGGTTTGGACTCTTACCCGGGCTGGGACTCTTACTCAGACTCTGGATATTAGACAGTTCATTCAGCCCCCCCCTTTTTATAGATCAGCCCCAGTTCATACCTATCTGACTAATGCCAAATTTCCACTAGTATCAGCTTCATTTGGCTCGCTTCGGTACATTTCCATTACAAAAAAAGTACCCGGTACCATGGTATGCAGTACTAGATCTTTAGTGTTGCCTCCGCCAAGGTTCCAAACAATACTAAAGGTGACATAGAAAACCCTGCAGACACAGAAGCCATGTTTCCACTATGCGGTACGGAACAGGTCAGGTACGGGTCTCTTCTGGACAGCTTACGTTTCTTTTGTCTACGGAGACCTTCAGCAGGAGGTGTGCTGTTTTGTGGAAGTGTCATCACATCATATGAGGCGCACTGTGAGCTGGAAATATAAACAAACAGCGCAGCGAAGTAGAGGAATAACAGAGTCATATCCAGTGCTTTCTTTCTGAGCCACTCCCACTGTTATGGTCCTTTGACCGCCAATAATCGCTGCACAGATTTTTTCAGTTAAATCTGGCACTGGGCCACCGATCAAATTAAGCCCCTCTCTGCCATTTTAGCCGAAACCAGTTGGAACACTTTTTCATTGCGAACAGACCTGTCCAACTCTTGTTGCACTGCCTCCTCACCAATAATACACAATAAAACTTGTACCTCATCATTAGTCCAAACACCATTGCCAGGCATCTTCTCTTCTTTTCCGATGCAGATGGACTTTAAAATGGTGCGGTTTTTTGGGTGACCAAAATAGTAATGTGTACCATTGGACCAGTACGCTTTCGTTGTAATAGAAATGCTAAAATAAGCGGACCATTCTGAACTGTCCCATACCGGACTGCATAGTGGAAATGGGACTAGATTAATCAAGCGGTTCTCTCTGTGACTCCGCCCCTTTACAAAATGCAGATCTGGAAATTGACAATAAATATATTGGTACATTAATCTACATGATAAGAGCCCATAATATAATAACAACATGGTTGGTCCAGGAGATTCAGTCTTTGGTGACTGATGTAAAAATTCAGACAATTCCATTTGCAGATCACACAAAACTACATGCTGCCCCACTGTTCAGGTACAGTAAAATCAGTACTATCTTGCAATGGAAACGCTACCAAAGAGAGTTAAGTGCAGTTGAGCTGGTCCTAGCGGATATGCGGCACAATGTTAGCCTAGCTGTGCTATCCCTATTCATTATATGTATAGTTCTAGTCATGCTTTCATAGGCAGGGGAGGACGGTACTACAACCAATTAGCGTAATCTTGAGGATGATGTAGTTAGATGCTGGGAAGTTCACGGAGGAGTCTGGAGAAAGTTATGAATGACTAAAGAAAATGGTGGATTATGGCACTTAATGACTGTTGTCGCTTCTGTAAAAAGAATTTAAAGATTGCTGACATTTTGTCACATTCTTCACTCAGCTTTGATAATAGGAAATCACCACCCGTTGTTGTTCTTCTTCTATGGTTGTTTCTGGTTGTTTCTCTCCAAATCATTGCAGCGTCACTTCTTTACACCTGCCCTATACTGCACTGTGATTTATTGACCAGTTTCAGGGAAATCTAGTGTGTAACTAGACTACTACAGTAGCAAATAAGATTTGCTGCCGCGAGTAGGGTCTAGTGTGGCTAGGCTAGGCTATCAAACTTATATTATGATCTGATTGCTGCCTTATTTCACCTCAAGTTCGATAAATCAGTAATGTACATCCTTAATATAGTATGGACATGTCTATGAATTTCACATATGAACGTAGGCTGTGAATATTATATTATGAACGTAGGCTACATTCAGTCTACCCTCTTGCAGTGAATCTTAACCAACAGACAGCTACTCACAGTCTTGAACTTGCATTGTATTAAAATTGTTAATTAACATGATTAACGTGTGGGAACCCTGGCTAATATAACTAGCCTAGCTATGGCTTAATTTCCGGTACTAGATCTCAGGCTCTGAAAAAGCATGATTCATGCAGGAGGTGTACACGCAATTGGCACAAGTGTCAATTTCATTTGACATTTTGCTATTAAATTATTTCATATATGCAGAGGTTGTTTATCCACCAGCTGAAAACTATAGGACCTCTGTTATGTGTTAAAACTACAAACCCCAAGTATGTGTGTGTGTAGCTGAAGTTGCCTTAACCGCTCCATCTGTACAACAGCTATTTGATAAAATCTGCAGAGTGAGAGGGGATGGAGATTTTTTCTAAAATGACAAGACCTGTGATCCAGTCAAACCCAATCTAATTTTATTTATATTCAAGATGTTTTTACTCAACTAAAAATGATCTTGGTCAGATTTCTTAAATCAGATTTTCTATTTTCTATAAATAAGTTCTCATATTTCATGGAAAAGTCCCTGTGGATTGATGATTCTGTCCAATTACCTGTGATGAGATATTTGGATTAGAAATGAGGAAAAATACACTAGGCCAGATTTAGATTTTTGCAGTACAAAAGTGTATTTAATTTTTTTTTTTTTACCAAATAACAGCTGGCACTTCAATTCAGGGAGGGAAATGGGCATTACTTTTGTTAAGGTTTTGATGAAACCAAAGCTCGTTTTAAGCTTTGTACCATTTGTACTTGTTGTTTTCTTTTAAAAGTAGGGGAACATTTGGAAAAAATGGTTAATTAACTTTTTCAGTAAAAAAAAGTCACATTTTAGGCCATATCGTCCAGCCCTACCTACAGTTGGCATACTTAATACCATTGATACAAGCTAAATGGTACAGTCGATGTAGTTTATACTGTTCATATAGTTGATACAGAGGATGTAGTTCAGTGGTTCTTAACCCTGGTCCTCATGGACCCCTATCCTGCATATGGTGGCACACTGGCTGAGCGGTTAGCGCTCTTGACCCGGGTTCGATTCCTGGACCGTGCAGGCCTTTCTGTCTGGATGGGTTTCCTCGGGGTGCTCCAGTTTCCCCCATCGCCCAAAACATGTTTGTTAGGGTAAAGTCGTCCAGCCAGGTGATTTGGACCATTAGCCTGGTTCAACAGCAGGAGATGGGTCCCATGGCTGCCCACTGCTCCTCACAGGTTGCCCCTATGGGTTAAATACAGAGGACACATTTCATTGTACAGTATATCATGACAAATAAAGTGCTTAAAAATAAATGGTTTAGATGTGTCCCTCCCCCAACATGACTGATTGAAATGATCAACCTACTGTATCATCCAGCTCTGCAGAAGCCCAGTAATGACTGTCAGGTGTGCTAGAAGAGGGACATTTCTAAAACATGCAGGATCAGGGTTGAGGACCCCTGATATAGTTTCTACAGTTGATGTCAGAGGTGGCATTTGACATTTTATTGGTGGTTGTTTTGATGGACTAAGTGTAAAATTTCTATGATAACATATTTTAGGTTATTTCAAATGAAATTTTAAATCAAACATATTTAGTAATATTTAAAGTTAAAACTGTGAGTGTAACTGCTGATAAATGTCTTATTTACTCGTCCTTTATCCTCAACCTCATTAGTCTTTCACCGTTTTCATCAATCCTATCACGATTACTGGGTTTTTGTAAACGGGAAATAAAACAAACCAGATGTAAACAGGTGAAGCTCACTTAAAAATAAAACAAACCAGATATAAACAGGTGAAGCTCACTTAAAAATAAAACAAACCAGATGTAAACAGGTGAAGCTCACTTCAAAATAAAACAAACCAGATGTAAACAGGTGAAGCTCACTTCAAAATAAAACAAACCAGATGTAAACAGGTGAAGCTCACTTCAAAATAAAATAAACCAGATGTAAACAGGTGAAGCTCACTTAAAAAGCTCCCGATCTAAAATAGTTGGCTGCAAAGCAAAAATCATGGCGCACTGCTATAAAAACTTAGGAGCACAAGGAAAACTTTTGGCCTTATTCATCAATACTCTTATATTATAACTGATTAACCTTTCTCCTTTGACCTTCATAAATTGAAGATGACCATCTAACAGGACCAATCATCAGGCATGAGTTCTAATGTGGCTGTGGTTCCCTATCCTTGCCCGGAAGCTTCTGTCCCAGTGAGGACATGTGAGTCTTTAGTGAGATTTAGCCACAACCTTTTGCTGTGGCTATTCTGTTCCCTTCATAGTTCAGGATTGCTTGTTGGTTGATGAATGTCCACCCTGTTGGTCTTCAGCTAGTGTCTCCCAGTTGAATGAATCTATATTGCAGGTCTTGAGAGCAGTTTTGAATGAATGTTTGTATCACTTCTTTTGTCCACCTCGGGATATGGTGCCTGTTGTTAGTTCAGGAGGAATTAATTCCTCCTGAACTAACAAGGAGGCATTCAGTATACATGTCCTGCCCACCATAGTTGTGTTTTCTTTAAGATGGCATAAATGCTTGGTAGCTGGTACCATGTCCTGCCATCTGATCTTTAGAATCTTACAAAGGCATGATAGGTGGAAATGATTCCGTTTTTTTGTATCCCGCTGGTATAGGATTGGGTATCAAAAGGGTTTCATTTGATATTGATACTTTCAAAATGTTACCAGTACCTAAACAGTATTTAAATCAGTACTTTAAAAATAAAAAATATCCCACCCATTTTAAATTACAACCAGAGAAATTTGTAGTTGAACCAGGCTACTTACTTAGGCTCAGGATACTTACACATCAAAATTTAACCAATGACTTACCTAACCATGCTGCCTGACAAATGCATAAACTGAGACTGCATCTCTGGTGCAACCTATTAACCTAGCACTACATTTACTGTAAATAATTCAAGAATTCACATTCAATAGTTGCTTAACATTTATGGTCAACATTAAAATTACTGTCATTGTCCAGTATCTCTATAGTACCTGAGACCTACCACTTGCACGCTACTTATTTCCATTTATGATGTGCTACTAGTACAGTGCTAGGCCTACTTGACTCATCACAGAGGCTTTTATAGTCAGTGCACTCCTGCTTTAAGGTAAATACTGTGTGTCACCAAGTGCCTCTTTAAATTAGACGTATTCCTGCCTTTACATCTAAATGTCTTTCGACAACTGTTGCATCTGGAAGAATCTGTATCTTTTCTTGTGAAATATAATCACACTTCTGACCTTTTCACCTTTGGCATCTTGACACTGCTGCCTGTATGCTGCTGTTGCATTTGCTCGGTGTTGCATGTGCTCAGTGTTGGGTGTGCATGTTGCTGTTAACAGTGGACAGAGGGTACCATTAAATCACAGCTGCATATTTGTGTAGTACTGAAGTAAGGCAGCGACATTCATGTTAGATTTTGGTCTCGTTACTACGGTTAATATTTGCCCATGTTCCATACCTATACCGAAATTTGATACCCAACCCTACACTGGTAGACCATCCAATTCTCAGTTCTGTAGAGGAGGGTGGTCATAGGCCTGGGCTATATATCAATTAATTAGAGTTTTTTGTTGTGGATGATTGATATATATTTTTGTCTCCACTTCCTATGGTGCTCAGGAACTCCTGGACCCCCCACCCTCTTTCTCTGTTCCCAAGGATTCATGTGTGCTGTACAGTAACAGTTTGAGCATTGACATTTTGAGCTCCAGTCTGATTTGGGCATGGGGGGGTTAGTTTAGTTTTATAGACATATCACTGTTCATTGTTTTCATATATACAGTGGAAAAGGCAGTTTATCCACCTGCTGAAAACTATAAACCTCAGGTATGTGTTAAAACTAAAATAACAGCTGGCACTTTCACTTGAAAGAAGGAAATGGGGATTACTTTTCTTAAGGTTTTGGTATAGTGAAAGCAAAATGTCTTCTGAGCTTTCTCTGTCATCTGTACTTATTGTTATCTTTAAAACGTTTGGGGAAAAAAAATCAGAAATTGATTTTTTTTTCCATGACAAAATTGGACATTTTATATTTAGGCCATTTCGCCCAGCCCTAGGTGGTCAGCTTTGTAGATGTTTAACTTTGTCTCAAGTGTGATGTGTCTGTGCTCACATACTGTGGATTGTTATCTGCTAAAGGCAATACTTGCTTTGAAGATCCTGGCATCCATCTCATTATCAACATGAACCTGTTATGAAAGGGTGCTGCCTAGGTTTGTACATTTGTTCACAGCTTGGAGGTCCACATTGTCGACTTGAATCTTGGGTGGTACATTCTGTATGGTTTGACTGTAGCAGGGTGTAACATAACTTCAGTCTTCTCAGGGTTGATTATGAGACCAAAGTTGTTGCAGAGAGAAAAAATTGATCCATGCAATGTTGCATGGAGTGCAGTGTAGATTGAAGAGTTTACCTTCCATTCTATACCCCATTTCAAAACCAGGGTATTGGAGTTTGAATGTGTTGTTTAGCATAGCAGGGAGGATACTACTCAACAGTGTGGGAGCTAGTACAGCCCTGTTTCACCCCATTTTGGACAGCAAAATGTTCAGAGAAATCCCCATTATCAAGCACACAAGCTTGCACGCCATTATTCTTCACTCTTACCACTGCCACAAATTTGTCAGGGCAACCCAATTTTGGCATTATTTCCCATAGACCTTGTTATGCCGCAGTATCTAAGAATGCCGCATTATGTAATAATGTAATACATTTTCACTTTATGATGTAATGACGCTGCATTTTGTAATAAAAATCTTGAACACAATATGTAATAAACTTTACCGCATTTGGTAATAAGTTATTGAATGTTCTGTCCATTATAATTTTTTTTTTAATAAATAAAATGTAATAATGTGGTGCATTATGTCTATACTGTCAATCAGCTAGTTGTTAATGCAGGCTGAAGCCTCCCGAGTGAGAGCTCAGTGAACAGAGAAAAACAGAACATTTCCTCCACCATAAGGACAGTGGGGGTCAAACACAACAACCATCAGAGTGGTTTTCACTGGTGGATTGTTTGCCATTTGATTTGTTTGGTCCAGTTGCCACAGTGATATGCTGGGTTTGAGTCAGGTGGACTCCATAGATCACAGTCATATGTCATAATTTTCAGGTGACTAATAAAGTGCCCGTGCTGTGGTGAGTAAAAGTAAACAATGGAGCCACTGTATGATATCAAGGCAGAACTGCCGCTCTCCTGTTTGTTGATGTTCTTGCTGGTGTGTTTTCTTTATGCAAGGGATTATGTAAAGATCATCAAGCTTTTTTGCATGTATGATGACATTTCCTTTGACCAATCAGTGGACAGCACTGCCCATGTGACATTTTTGTGTCAGCTCAGCAGGGCTAGACCACCCTTTGAAATGGGTAAGAAAAATAATAATGGATTGTAACGGGTCCCAGGCCATAAACTGAGTACAGATACTTTTGTTGATACTACTACTATACTCCTCCTACCGTTTAATGCCGTTACTACTAGTACCGTTTAGTACCATTCCTAAAATGTGCAGTGTAAAAAGGCCTATAGGTGACGTTAGGGGCTGAATTGCCTGCACTGAGCAGACAGAGGTGAGTGAAGTAGACGTAATTTTTGTTGACCACCTTTAGTTCATGATTGTTATGATCACTTGTTGCATATTCACGAACACTGTACATGTTCCCATCTGAAGTGTGACGTTACTAAAATTGTTGAAATTGAATCGTATGTCAAGGTAACATGTTGCTGCACTTTTTAGTTGTTTTATAGAGCCAATAACTCACTTCAGACCTTCATATATTGTTTAAAATGCAGTTAAGGGGCATGCTTCCTCCCGACACGGAGCGGAAGAACCTAAACAATCCACCAGTGAAAACCACTCTGACGGCTGTTATGTTTGAGCCCCGCTGTCCTTGTGGTGCAGGAAATGTTCTGTTTTTCTCTGTTCACTGGGCGCTCGCTCAGAAGGCTTCAGCCTGCATTGACAACTAGCTGATTGATGGTATAGACATCCGTTTTGGTGATTTATTACAGAATACACCACATTATTGCATTTTGTTTATAAAAGAAAAGGGCGACAGCCACAATGTGCAATAATGGACGCAATATGTAATAACTTATTACCAACTGCAGAAAAGTTTATTACATATTGTGTTCAAGATTTTTATTGCAAAATGCAGCGTTATTACATCATAAAGTGAAAATTTATTACATTAGTACATAATGCGGTGTTCTTGCATAATGCAGCGTAACAGGCCTTCTCTGCTAACAATGTCAAATGCCTTGGTGAGGTCAATGAAGGTGGTGTATAAGTCAACATTTTGTTACTGACAGTTGTCTTGGGGTTGTCAGGCAGCAAAGATCGTATCGATGGTACTGTTGTCTTTGCAGAAGCCACACTGGCTTTCTGGTAGAAGTCCTTGCTCAAAGTGCTCAGTGAGTCTGTTGAGGATGATTCTGGCAAGGTAATGGCGGGGTAATGACATACCACGGTGGCTGTCACATGATTGATTGCTTTTCTTTTTAAAAAGATGTATGATGTTTGTATCCTGGAATTCTTGTGGGAGATTTATTCCATGTCTTGCAGAAGTGATGCATGCTGTTGTTCCCTCCACGTTTGTAGACCTCTGCTGGGATTGCATCCGCCCCTGGAGTTTTTCCACTTGATAGCTACTTGACTACTTTTTCTATTTCATTCACAATGCGTAGGGTGTCAATGTCTTGTGGTAGGTGAGCTATTTCTTCTGCGTTTATCTGAGAGGGCAAGTTCAGAACATTGTTAGTGTTCTGCCCACTGTGTGAAGATTTAAGATTGTTGCTTTCAGCAGAGAGCAGTGGGTTGTAGCTGATTGACTGTGGTCCATATATGGTTCTAAGGACAGTATAAAATCTCTTCATATTATGTGAGTCCACACACTGTTGGACCCAGAGGCTTTGACACTTAGCCAATTTTGCATTTATGGTGGATGGTGTGGCAGCAGCTTTGGTAGGCTGTTTGGTTCTCAATGGTTGGGTTTCTGTTACATTGTCTGAATAGTTTCGTCTTCAAGTCCAGCAGTGATTGGACATGTTCATCATTATTCTTTATACCACTGTAGTGGGATCCCTTCCAGTTGTGATACACTGGGTCACACGGACAATATTTAGAGTACCTTTTCTAGTGGCTTCCTCACTCTAGGAGGTGAGTAGTGCTGTCCTAAAATGGGCTGTTCAGGTGGCTGCTATGTCCCACAGCTGCTCCAGTCAGTGAGAGATGACTCTATCCTGAGCTGCATGTGTGCAGGTTTATGGCAAATGGTAAATGGTCTGAGCTTATGTAGCGCATTTTGTATTATATTATGTTTTACAATTCCTCACATTCACACACACTCATACACCAGTAGATGGCTGTTGCCAACACACAGGTGCTGCCTGTCCCTACTGCAGGGGTCTCCAACTCCGGTCCTCGAGAGCTACTGTCCTGCGTGTTTTAGATGTTTTCCTCTTCCAGCACACCTGACAGCCATTCTCAGTCTTCTGCAGAGCGTGGTGAGAGGCTGATCATTGGAATCAGGTGTGCTGGAAGGGGGAAACATCTAAAACATGCGGGACAGTAGCTCTTGAGGACCGGATTTGGAGACCCCTGCCCTACTGGGAGCAACTTAGGGTACAGTGTCTTGCCCAAGGACACTTCGACATGTGGGCAGTCGGACCCATGATTTGAACCAACCAAACCTTTGGTCATTGGGCAACCGGCTCTACCAACTCAACCACAGCTGCCACATATAGTACATATGACTGACAACTTCCAGTGTATCCACACCTGCTGCTATGCCACTTGCCCATCATTACAGGACTTTTAGGGCGGTGATGATTGGTGGTATTTTAATGAGTTGTGCGGGATTTGGATTCTAGTGAGAGAGAGTCAACCTCACGCTCACTCCTCTGAATGCCAGGTTTCAATGGCAAGAATGACTCAGGACAATTGAACAGGATGGAGAGGTGCAGGAGTTGCCAGAATGTAGACGGAGTTTGTGTACCTTCGGGTCTCCACTCCAGGTTTTCTGTCAGGGTTTACTCTCTTAGCTTTTGTCTGTCCCAAGACTGAATACAAAGCAGTGGTGACGCCATTTGCTCATAGCTGGGATCCTGGTTTATTATGGGCACCAGGGCTTGACCACATGCCAGTGGGCCTGTGTGCCCCAGGTCTGTGGGTCAGACTTCCTCCAAGTCATGTGTAGTTTAGCTCAACACAGCAAGGTTCTCAGTTACCACGTGTCACCATGAGAAGGAAACTACATTGGACTTACTGATGTAAAGGCTATGTACTAGCAAGGGAGACTTGAACACTCAGTTCTCTCTTTCATAAACATGTCTGCTAGCTGGTAGCGACAGCTGAAATTGAGAGCGATAGGCACAAGTCCTCCACCAAACTACGCTACCATACAAGACACATCACATCAACCGTTAGACACACAACTGATCAACATTTAACAGTGTTAACAACCTGGGATTAGTCCTGCATAATTATTCGAATCGCAATGTCACGTTGTGTAATTATGCAACGGCATAAATGACTGTGATTTGCGATTTAATGTAAACAAATGGAACATGTGCCTGTGAACACTCTTTCTCTCTGTCCTTTTTAAATGAAAGTCTTTATCTAACATTTATAAAAACTCAACATGTGGCGTCAATGAAGATGGTTATGTCAGTACAATTATTCCAGTGAACAGGACTGTCCACCACATCCATATGCAGCTATAGTCACATAACTTTCCAGTTTTCAGAAAAACACAACAAACGTGCAAAGCCAAAGTTGCTACGTTCCACAGCAATAGGACTAATCTATATCCACCCCATACCCCCGGACTGCAAGACAAAACATTCCAAATGTGTACATTTAATAAGTTGTTGTGGTGAGTTTAAGGCACCTGTTCTGCTCCTGCTTCAGAGAAGGACAGTAACTGTTGACCTGCAAGCGTGCAGGTTGTGTGCTGTTGTTTAATTACACCCTCTCTCCACTGTTGAACAGAAACGTGCACACGCGGTAGTGTGCAAACAGTGGTGGCGAAAAAGGTGGACTGTGCGGTTACAGTTCACAAGAAATTCCAGATTATTCTATATGCTATATATCATTTACATGCAAAGGCTCGAATAAGACGAATTTAAGGAAGCACCTGGTGACTCACAATGTTTACTAAAGCCTCTGTGAAGCACCAAGTAGCCTAGCACTGCTAATAGCTAATATAGTGAGTACTTTTAATAACAACTAACAACTGGTGTATGTGAATTCCTCAACTGGTGACATGAGATGTGGGGCTAGCTTAATAATAATAGGTTGATGATGATAATAATAATACCTTAATGGTGGGGGGAGGACACACATTTGTGTGTGTGGGTTGGGGGGGGTGACACACAATGGGACTTGGTCTGTGGGAAACACTGAGCTTGTTCAGCTGTGCGTGGATGTCGGGAGCAGGGAACAAATATTTTGAAAGTAACAATAAAATACAGAAGTATAAACTCCTGTTTTTTTCATATTTGTATTTTATAAACTATTTTAAGTCTATGTGTTATGCCTAATATTCAAGAAATTAGACTGAAGTCATTGCAAGTCGTAATATAGTCAAATCATATTGTCTTCATATCATTTGGATTAAATGTATTTTTATCTGGTCCATGAACCCCCTGTTGTAGTCAGCTGATCATTAAGCAATTTGATTTGTGATCTGGAGGTGAAATGATTCTTCTAGAAATTTGAATAACTCGAGTACAAAAAAAATGTTTGAGGCAGATTCATTGCCTTAATTCATGTCTATTGCCGTGGTTCCACTAGTGCTTGCTTTAGTCCGTTTCCATTATGAAAACGGACCTGATATCATGGTTCCTGGTACTAGATTTGTAGTGTCATGTCTGCTGAGGTACCAAGGAGTACTAAAGTGCAGTATTTACAACCAAACCTGCTCCCAATAGACCAGCACAAAACAAAGAAGACCATAATACAGACCATAATACTACATCCTGTTTGTCCAGGATATTCACTCTTTGGTGGTTGACATAAAAATTCAAATGAGATATGAAAGTTGTTAGTTTATCAACAATTCCCTGAGCAGATGACATGGAAGTAATGCTCTGCATCGCCATGACGACCATGTACTTACTATACAGTTACTACTATGGCCATAACGACCAGGTTCTGTAAACTCAGTACTATCACTATGATGACCAGGTACTGTGAAGTCACTATTATCCTGTAATGGAAACTCATGTTGAGCTGAGCTGGTACTAGTGGAAACAGGGCATTAGTCTGGTTTCTTTCATATCACTCTGGCACCTCTGTTATTATTATTATTATTATTATTATTATTATTATTATTATTATTATTATTGTTGTATTGATTATTGTTGCATTCTGCACATGTTCGAAATAAATCATTCAAATTAAATCAAAATTGTGTTTTAACTGACATACTATATGTCAGTTCACATCAAACATGTTTTGCAGTGCGATACGCTCATCAGTGGAAATGACAGAAAGTAGCAGTATACCTAAAAAAGAAAAAAAATCTGAAAAATGTGGGACTATTTTACGCTGCATAAGACGGACAACACAGCACAGTGTGTGCACGGCAAAATAGCATTAGCCTCCCACTGTAGCATTATGGAGCTTGTTACTTCAGCGTTAATTTCAGCCTACTGCTTTATTCTGCATTAACCACAGGCTTGTATTTTTAGATTTTTTAAATTTTTTGAATAGGCACACTGATGCGACTGAGATTTCAGATTTTATCAAAGCTCGATTTCCCGAGGGCTTTGCCTAGAGGATTAATGAAGTTCTATCTCTTCTAAACTAAACATCAGAAATTCCAGTCGTATATGCAACCATTTTGGTCACAGTCTTGAGACCTGAACCAGATGTGAACAGGTGAAACTCGCTTCAAAATAAAACAAACTAAATGCGAACAGATAAAGCTCCGTTCAAAATAAAACAAACCGGTTGTGGATCAACCATGGTCAAACGAGGTGATCGTCATCATTAAATGCCCTCACTTATTTTGATCTGGAATATCAAATGGGCGGATGATTTACGGAAACTTTCCACGGGAAATAAAACTGTGGCATGCGTGCTGTCAATGAACACGGTAGAATCTGTATGTGAATTTGATGGGCATAGAAGAGAGGTGATGACATGTGGTTTATGAACATGTAGTTTTACTAGATCAGCTTCACTGAATACTGCACTATGTAACGGAGATACTTCCTGAAACAGTGACAAACATATCCACCAGCACAGTACCTTGTGTAGATGTTTGTTAAAGTGACAGAACATTTTTCAGTTCTACCTCCATTACAAAGTGATTAATTGAGGGAAGAAGCTCAATGTTAGAAACATGTAATGACTTTAGAAACAGTCCTACATTTTAAAAAAAATTTTTTTTAATTGAATGAATGTGTTGAATCACAATGGACTGAACCGTTCTTTATTGTGATTTGGATGTGAATCATATTGCAGATGCCACACATGTATCTTTAATATATTGGATCATAGATGCTATATCAAGATGTGTATCGTATTGGCCTTATAACTAAAATTCCCAACCCTAGTACATTTTTATTTAATTTTTCAAGTCAAACAGTCATACCATTATAGATTAAATATATTTGGGTGCATTTCATTGATTAATTTTTTTTTTTTTTATTGTGACCGATTTAAAATAAATACATAAATAACACTTTATTTATTTTTTCTCCTTTTCACATGGTGCTCAGGAACTTATGACCCCCCCCCCCCCCCCCTCCTCCCTCTTTCCCTCTTCAAGCTTTCAGAATACTGACATGGTCAACGCTTGTTCCTGTTTTATGTTAGTGTCTAAACAGTTTTCCAGTGAACTTTCCATCCTACCATTACTAATATGGGGCAGCTATGGCCTATTTGGTAGAGCAGGTTGTCAAATAACCGAAGGGTCAAATCAAATCCCACTCTTTCCTACTCAGCTCGTTGTGTCCTTGGGCAAGGCACTTCACCTTCCTTGCCTCTAGTGCCACTCACACTGGTGTATGATTGTTTAGTGGTGGTCAGAGGGACTGTAGGTCAAAAATAGCTGCCCTGCTTCTGTCAGTCTGCCCCAGGGCAACTGTGGATACAAATGTAGTTTACCACCACCACAGAGAGCATGTGAGAGTGAATGAATAAGGGATCACAAATGTAAAGTGCTGTGAGTGGCCAGAAACTGCGATGTAAATTCAATCTATTATTATTAATATAGGCTGATTTGAGGAGCAATGTGGGTACATCGCCATCTGACGGCAGCGCTATTGCTGGGTAGGTGTTTGTCATTAAATTCAGCCATGCCATTTGTGTACAACATAACTTGAAAACTAATGGATGGATTTTGCTGAAATTTTCATGGTATAAGATAAAAGACCCCCACCCCCCCAGCACCAATATCTAATAATTTGTTTATCCCATTACCACCGTACCCTGAAAAGTTCCTCAAAGTCCATGTTCTTGCAGAAGAAATGCTATAACTATTACATTTCATGAATATACATTATGAATATTATATTACATTAGGATAAAGCATGGAAATAGACTGTGAACACGGACAGCATGATGAGGTTTGGCCCATGCTAACATTAACATGATAATCACAATAATTAACGAAGCTAATTATATTGAGAAATACTTAACCTACATTTTAATTTGGAGTGAAGTCCTTTCTATTGATATTTTTAATCCAGACCTTCTGAACACCCTCCTCCTCCACACGACCAGGGAAGCAGTGCAGATTGTATGGTAAACAACATAGATAGTCCTCTTTAAGTAAAGGCCTGTGTGTCTCACATACCCACATCTTCCATATTCTCTGTTTCCTGCTGTTGTTATAACATCCAATGATGGCACATATCCTTCCAGATCCTAATTGTTGACAAGTTTTCCCTGGCCACTTAGGCATCCGCTACTAGCTGCTAGTTTTGTATGTGTCACGTCCACTACCCAGTCATGACAGCTGCTCTACGTCCGGTTATTTCCTTGGATCGGTCTATAGCTAGCCTAGCGTTAGCTTCAGCGTGAGCCAGATAGGAATGTAGCCTACAGTCATTAAGATCGTTGCAATGTTAAATTGAGGGTGAATCAGACATTCTGCCTGTTACTTCATTAAATTACGTACCCAACTTAACTCATGTGAATGCACTGTCATAATAGTGTTGGTCGCAAACAGACTTTCTGTGGCCGCAACAATGACATAAATGTCCGCAAATTGCTGTGGGGGACTGAAGTTGTGGCGGTGTGTAGCACAGTTGTGTTGTTGTCTAATGCTCTATTGGCATGGGATAAATACTTCCTATGGACCACTGGTAATTAGGAATAATTATGGAGAATGTCTGAGTTCTTAGTCCCGTGCGAATGCGATATGTCCATGATTTGCTCAGTAATAATTCCACCGTAATTACCTACTGTGTTTAGGCGCAAGACAGACGTCCAGTGACAATTCAAGTCATGTGTGAATGCGCATGTAGAGACCTTGTGAAATCCATAACAGGAATGAGTTGTCATAGTAATGCACTACGGTGCAGCTGTAGCCAAGTCAGGGGGCGGGACTTAGGCAATGTACAGGTAATGCTCAGAGCGGCAAAGTTAGAGTAATGCATTTAGTTTAATATCTTTGTTGTTGTATGTCGTAATGGTGTGAAACTGCAGTCTGCCATAGTACGGGAAAGTCACCCTACAAATTTGGATCATTTGGTGGAGTTGTGCAGGTATTAGGCATTCCACAGCCAAACAGGACACACTACAGACAGATTTGCTGAATTATAGATAGTTTTCTTTAAAAAAGTGTTAAAAAATTTGGAAAAAGAATCAGAAATTGATTTTTTCGGTGAAAAACAAATCAGACATTTGATTTTTAGCCCATATCGACCAGTCCTACATTTATCTATAATAATAAAAACTTACTTGACTTTATATCATTCATAGGCTCAACTGTGTGGCTTCAATAGTCTGGTGCGTTGGCCTTCAGGGTTTAAATAATCATCCGTGCATGTGATGAGTGCAGGGGGCGTGGCCTCAGTAGACCTGCAGTAAGCAAGTGTTGTGTGCGCATGTGAATGAGGCATGGACTTAAATCTGCTTGTTTTAGCCAAGCTCAATGCTACATGCTACAATGTATTTTCCCAAACTATATTTAAGTTCCCTGTTGAGGGCCAACCTTGAATTTTATAATGTCCTTTTTATTCCCATTAATTCCCATAAATTGCAATTAATTCTCATAGAAAGTTTCCGACTTTGAAAATTCCAAGAATTTTGCAACCCTATTTTCATCCATAAATCTTTTATTTTTTCCCCTCCTTGCCCACTACCTACCTACACTTGGTTTAATTTTATCTGTGTCCACACCCCCCCAAACTGTTTTTGCGGTTGGCCACCAAATACCCGGTACCCGACTAGGTACAGGGCTTGTACCTACTTATTATATTTGTTATAGTTGTGGCAGTGTAGCTTCTATGCAGGTGCTCTATGTTCTATACAGCAACATTATTTTGTTGATGATGATAACAAAATGTTTTTGTCAACAACCATAACATCACTTCATAACATTTTTTTTTAAGACAAGATGATGAAGAGCTAAAAATAACCTTTGGATGACAAAATATGACAAGACATAAGTATATTCTCATCTTGACAAGACAAATACAAAAATGTTTAGGAAATATTAAATTAAAGTTAATATTTTCACAAATACAATATTTGTCAAAATTTCAGCAGATTGGACAAATGTATTCTGTTTCTTGTGTTTGTTTTTTACATTTTTAATACGTCCATGTTCTTGCCACATGTGGCCCCGCCCCCTGCAACCAGCAGGCTTTTTTGATTTTGTGACAAGCACTACTGTCGGCCTATTGCATGATAACATTTATTATTATTATTATTATTATTATAGCACTCGCATGCAGAAAAGAGGTCATAACTGATCTATGGAAGCAGTTACAATATCAACCTGTTGAAGGGAATCTGAATGTATTGTGGAGGCGCTGATGGCGAGGGAGGTGTTTGGGAAATTCTTGCTCACAACTTTCAAGCCACAAACTGGAACATTCTAAAACATTTAATAGAAAAAGTATCAACATTGCTTAATGTCATAAATCAGTGATCAGTCATTGCCAAATTTAGGGTGGGCTATAGTTGTTAAACATTTTTAAAATGGGTGAAAATAAATGATAGGACAGTAGTAGGTGAACAGTTTCCTTTTGATTTAATACATTTCACATTTTTGGGAAAATGTGTTTAGAATAGGGATGGCGAAATTTATTTAAAAATCTTGGCTGATCACTGAGCCTCATTAACTTCATCATTGAAGTCAGTCACAGAGAAAAGAACACACTTTGTCGGCTCACACGCACACAACCATTACACACCGCGACGCTTTAGTCACTTTGCTTTTTAAACACGAGTCACACTGTGAGGTCGAGCGGTGTTATGTTAAAAGCTCATTTTAAACCATCACACATAGAGAAAACATTCAATGTTACAGTAAATTCTGCTGCTAAATATCCTAAATAACCTTAACAATAACTACCAGCCTGCGTCAGTTCTGCACAAACTCCTTTTGCCATAGCCCCCCTGTCATCTCATTTTAAGTAGGTCTGTCAGATGGATAACACAACTCATCCACCGCACTTTTGGGTTGTCATGGTGACAACTTGCTGTCCCAGTCTGTAGCTGCTAGCTCGAGTAGGTCTATTACCTCAGGTCAACTTTGTGTTTTAAGTTTTGAGGAAATGTTGTAAACTGGCGCAAAATGGTCGTACCACATAGATTAATTGAGCTCAGAGTTTGGTATTAATAAATTCCATCTTGTATTACTAATGCTCAAATTAATAATTTTTAAAGATATGCTATGGAGAGGTCACAGAGCTTCCTCTGTATAACCTACACTACAATACAAAAGAGCTCGTGCAGTGGAATGACTGATGCAGGATTTATTTATTTTTTATCCGACACAGAATTATCACTGAATGTTGATCAAATGGTCATTAGTTAACATCTCTAGTTTAGAAGGTCTTAAAATGTAACAAACAGCAGTTGTTTCAGCACCATGGGCAGTACCACACACACAACTGTCAGTGTTTGACAGGTGACTGAAATTCAATGTAATGAATTTTCGCTGACTAAGACTAATATGCTTTGGTCTGAGTGATATGGCCTAAAAAACATTCACATTCTAATGTATTCTTTTTTCTTTTCTTTTCCTTTTTTTTAAACAAAAAAAAAAAAAATGTTTTTTTCCAGACCCCCCCATCCCCACAACCCTAACCCTACAAATAACAGAGAAAGCTCAAAACAAGTTTTGCTTTCATTACATCAAAACCTTGGTGACTATTTCTCTCTTTGAATTAAAGTGTCAGATGCTTTTTGGTTTTAAAAAATACACTTTGCACTACAAAAATCTAAATCTTGCCATCTAAAAGTGTCTCATTTCTAGTCCAAATATCTTGAAATCAGACAGAATCCCTTTTTACATTTCAGTGAGAAAAAAAAAGATGTATAGACAAGACATCTAGAAAATGAGTTTTAAGAAATGTGACAAGATAATTTTCACTTTTTCCATTGGCAGAAATTTTTTTGTTTGAATTAAGCAAAAATAAAATCTGATTTGATTGGACCACAGGTCTGTCATTGCAGAATAAATCTTCCATCCAGCTCTGCTGATTTTCTCTCAGTGCTGTTGTACAGATGAGCAAAGGCAACTTTAGCTAAATACTTGAGGCACATATCTGGGGTCTATAGCTTTTCAGCAAGTAGATAAATTCTGTTCAGGGCTCTTCCCAAAGTGGCGCATGTTTGTCTTGCGCCTGTGCTTGGTCATGATTCACGTCAGCTGGAGTTGTTTATGGAAAATTTCCCATGGAATGTGGCCTATTAAATGCTGCTGTGATGTCAGTATTTTCGCCAATGACACTTTATTTTGGCTGATGAGAGTGTGCACTCTCTCAGACTCATGAGAGTGTGCTAGCATGATGCCAGGGTTGAGGGTTGAAAAGTGGCAAGGAGACATTCAGATTGTAGCAAAGTAAAGCTACGCCCTTATTACCGTCTGGGGAGAGCCCTGCCTGTCTGTTGCACTGTATGGGTGCCATGGCTTTAGTGATGTGTAAAGTGTTGTCACACAGATGTTGCTTTCACACATGCATACCTGAATACAAACTGGTGTTCCAGGTCTGGCGGTGTGGAGGGAATTCTATCTTTATCCAACAAGCGCAGAAGTCGTGTAAATGTTTTTTGTCTTCTATCTGTTGGTCTGTTTGAGATGCAGAGAAGAAGAGCGAGCTTCATTGTTACTGGTATTTTACCCAGTGGTTCTATTGATAAGGTCAACCTGTGCTGTTTGGATCAGAGACAACAGGAGCAACGTCTATGGTTTTGTAGTGATTTTACCCACTTCCATTGGAAGAATTGAACTTTTTTGTTAAATAGGAACACATCAGATAAACAAAAATGATAAAATGCAGGCAGAAGATGAAGTTTTTTTGGGGGGGGTTGTCTAGCCATGGATAGTCTAGACATTAGGGGTGTAAAGATAAACTGATTAGAAATGGTTATCAGTCTGTGGCGTATGAGATCCAAGTTGACTATGAACGGTCCGATGGCCCGGATCTGTCTTTCTGTTCTTTATATCTGTGGGTTAGTGTCTTAACAATCCCGTAGCATGTAGCTAAATGTATTTCTACATCTTAAAACTTCCAACCGGAGTGTTTATCTACTGATTTTTGGAAGTTTTGTAAATTTAATAGAAATCCAGGCAGGTAGCAGATACGGAAGTGACAAAATAAAAGCATATTCATGGATGAAAGTGTGGATCCATGGTTCACCCACACAGCCAAATCATTTTACTTGGAGCTTTATATCCACCCACAGATTTCCAAAACACAGGACGAACTTTAACCAGTCCCTTAAGTGTAAACACGTACTAGCAAGATGTTATTGAGTAATACTGATGATGTGTGTTTTAAGTGAAAAAAAGCTCAACAGTGAGCTCCTGGGTAGATAAAGTGTTTAATCGTGGGTCAGGTTATGTGTTTAATATATGCGGGTATGGGTTTGTAAAGTGGATCTGTGCAGGACTGTAACACCTGTAGCCTCCTTCTGTGTCACATGACTGTCCATCAGTTGACCTGTACTGGACCTCTTGACGGTGCGTCTGATTATTAATCATTTAGTTGACTTGAGCTGAAAATAGATGATTCCCAAACCCTAACCCACTACAGTGGCAGAAGAGACAATGACACCTCCCACTGTTGTGACCTCTTTAAAACTACCTCTGTAAACCAGACACCAGCGTAGCAACAGAGAGTTTTTTTTTTTTATCAAAGCAGAGGATATAGTTTTAGTGACATTAGTGTTTTTAGACATGATCATGTTGATCAGTTGATTTTCCTCAAAAAGATTAAAAAACTGTATTTTATGTCTGACCTCAGTGTTATGCTCGGTGTACTCTCACATTTGCAGGAATAATTCAACTTAATGACATTTTTATCTTTTATTTTGTGTTCCTTGAGGGAAAATAACTTTTGTGTAACTTTGAGTTTTGCAAACCTAGCTAAATTAGGCACACTGGATTGCAAGTTTTGCATTTCACCAATATCAGTTATCTACAGGTATAATGTAAAGACCATTGTGTGTGAAATTATGTTCAATAGCACCATGTTTAAATAACTACAAATGTTGGAAGTTTGTGATCATTTTACGCTCAGTAAGGCATGTGCATCTGGTAAAGTAGCATTAGTCTATCACTGTAGCATTAGCATTAGCCTATCATCAGTGTTTCAACACCTGAACTGAAAGCATCCACACATCAACAGCAGTTCTTCAAGGGGAACTCAGAGCTTCCAATTATCCATCAATTGAAACGTATTGATTGATAATTTATTGATCCCTGACATGTACATGTATTGCTAAGTGGTTGATAATAGTGAATAGTTAGAATGTAGCCTTATGTGTTGTAATTATTTTTAGAAAATGTACAAAGATAGTGTAATTATTGGGATACATCCCCTTTCATACATCCAGGTGCCTACCAACACACACACCTGAAAATGCCTCAGCCTTCTTGAACCCCCTTTTATTGATTGATCTATGAACATATAATTTGTCCGATTAATCGATGAAAAACTGGACAGAATCCTTCACTATATTGGATAGTTGCAGCCAGAGGTGGGTAATTCCAGGTTCATCAAGTCAAAGTCCCTGCCATGTATTGGTTCAAACCTGCTCATTGAACCAGCCCATTTTGATGAGCACAATACCTCATCCAGGTAAATGGGATAATTAGTGGAATCATCTGTGTTCAGTGAACAGGTTTGAACCAATATCTGGCAGGACTTTGACTTGATGAACCTGGAATTACTTAACCTGACTCATGTCATCAGGCTGCGTTTCACTAAAACTACACGCTAGGCTCACGCAACCATTTGAGTATCGTGAGGATAAAAAAAACCCCCAAAGGAGCCAATCGGTGTCGCTGGGTGGGACTTCCCATGACTGGGCGGCATTGTATCGCCATCGTCTCTTTGGCACTCAGTTCCTCTTCAGTACTCTGGTGTCTCCCTACCAAGCAAAGGCATTGGTAGGGAGACACTGAATCTTCTCACGTATGTGAGAGCATTTTTCTGGAACGCCTAACACGTTAAGCCGCTGGTCTACCTGTTTTCCAGAGAGAAGTTCAAGGAATATCCACTGGCTGTTGCCGATGTTACCTTTTGTCCTCAGATTTTGGTCTGTTTGCAGGATGGTTCTTCTTCCTGCTGTCGCTCTGAATCACGGCTTGAGTTCAACGTGAGTGGTTGAAGCGTCGTGTCAGTCAAGACAACGGACAGATTCTTCATCTAATCACATGCAAGGATTTTAGATAAGGCCCCTCCTTTGAAAATATATTGATTGTGGAAGGTTCCCCAGATGGTATCATGATAACCGTCAGGTTAGGAATTACCCACCTCTGGGTGCAACCCTTGTGACTACAACCTTTATAGTGTGTAGTCACTTGTTCCACATCTGCCTGCAAATACCCAAACCAGTTTCTCATGACTGACTTGGGCTGCAGCTATCTAATATTTTCATAATCGAGTATTCTGTCTTTTTTTTCAGCCATTGACTAATCGGATAAATTCCATTTTTGTTTATTTCATTAATTAGGTCAATCAATAAATGGTGATTGGAGAAGGCTGTGGTATTTGTGCATCTGTACACTCTCGGATGTATAATAGGGGATGTGGCCTAATAATTCCACTACGTGAGTGGTACATTTGCTAAAAATGATTACAACATGTAAGGCTACATTCTAATAGGCACTAGTATTCACCTGTTAGCAATACATAGAAGCTCTGAGTCAGCTTTGAGGAAGTGCTGTTGATGTGTGGATTCTTTCAGTTCAGGTGTTGCAGCATTGATGAAGTATGGCAGTGGTAGCCTAATGCTAATGATGCAGTGGTAGACTAATGCTGATGCTGCAGTGGTCAGCTAATACTAATGCTGCAGTGGTAGGCTAATGCTAATGCTGCAGTGGTAGGCTAATGCTAATGATGCAGTGGTAGGATAATGCTTGCACACTGCACTGTGTTGTCTGCCTTACCTAATGCAAAATTGTCCCAAACTTCCAACATGTTCAGTTTTTTATGCAATGTTGCTACTTTTTGTCATTTTCACTTACAGTTGAACATAGACTTGGTTGAGTATACTGTACCGTCGAATATCTGTGACATGTACAGACGTACAGTAGACCAAGTCAAGCAGTCTGTGTAAAACGATGATAGTGGAGGTGCCAGAGTTATAGGAATGAAACCAGATGAACTTTAACATGAATTAAACAAGTCTGTGAAGAAATGAATGTGCCTCCAACATTTTTTATTCTGCAATTATTTTAATTCCACGAAGAATCGTTTAACCTCTACTACTGATGAGAGTATTCCTTTTTTTCCAGAATAAACTTCTCGCTCGTGTTAGCGGTAGCCATGTTAATGCTATGCGTGTATCTCTCTTAAGGAAACAAGGGGGAGGGAGGATCTTCCAGAAGCTTCTGGGGCAAAAGTGGCACAATTCGAAGAGGGAAAAAGTTGAATTTCCTCTTTTTAAATCGTCACAACAAAAAAACTCAAATTAATCAAGATAATTGATTTATGGCACAGGCCTAGTTTGTAATGGAATAGACTATATGTGCCCATGAGTTACAATGAAATTGGACTTTGAAAAGAAAAGAGGTAGGTGAGAAATACAAAATAACCAATGGCAGTTTAAAACCATACTATAAGGTTTACAACTCTGAGAGATAACATAGGTTAAAGAGGTAGAAATGCCAGTTAAGTATAAAAAGTGCAGTGTGCAGGGTATGTTATCTCCAGTGAGTGTGTATTAGTCCTTGGGCATTTGCTGTGCAGTTTGTCCAGGGGAAGCAACTGTCTAATGGTGTGAGACTTGATTGGCCTGTAGCATTTCCCAGAAGGCAACCGGCCGCAGAAGACTAAAATCGGACAAGACCAAACCTCAACCTCAGGCAGACAGAAGTGAAGCCAACCCAGAAGTAACAAAAATTGCAGTTCACTCGTCCTCCCTTGGGGGTTGGCTCTAAAACGGGGTCAATCCCCATAGACCACATATGACAAGATCATATCAAATGTACATTAGAGCTGGCCCACTGCATGCACTGCAATGATACAAATCCCAGAATGCTTTGCAAGTGTGTTGGGGCGCAGTCAAGACCGACAACAGGATAGATGCTAGATTGAAACGGAGTCTGACCATTTAAACCATATAGATCCCTTTTTACAGACACCAGTCACAAAGTGCTTAATATAAAATACATAAAACAATAAAACAAAACGTATAAAACAAATATATTGTGCAACAAACCAGGCAACTAACCAAACACTAGTCTAAACACAAACGTCTTCAGCTGTTTTTTAAATGCTTGCTCAGAGGAAATAAACTGAAGTGAAACTGGCAGCTCGTTCCAAAGTTTAGGTGCCGCCACATGTAAAGCCCGATCTCCACTAGTTTTAAAATGTGTACGTGGCACCACCATCAGTCTCTGCTCTGCAGATCTGAGGGCTCGACTAGATGGATGGATTTGTAAAAGCCCTGAGCTATAGTGAGAAGTCTGACCATTTCAAGCTTTAAAAGTTAAAACAAGAATACTAAAAGTGATCCTAAACTTGGCAGGGAGCAAATGAAGGGATATTAAAACTGGAGAAATGTCGGAGCTCTTCTTGGAGTTGGTTAAAAGCCGAGCAGCAGCATTCTGGACAGACTATATTTGATTTTGGAAGATTTCTTAATATTACTCAATATTCCATCCTCGTTGTTCTTAGATTTGCCAAAACACTCCACATGAAAAAAAAAAAAAAAGCGTGCCATGAAGAATTATGTCCAATGAAATACACGCCGATCCAGCTGTTTGACTGCGCTGCATCTGAGTGTTTATTTCAGGCCATAGCAAGTCAATCAGCAGCTGCACAGAACGTCCGGACCTTTGTCCCACCCCCTGTCCGTCTGGCCGTTCCAATCTAGCATCTACCCTGCAACAGCCCCTCCCCTCCCCTCCTGCACACTACACAGAAACAATTTGCCAATTTTCGCGCTGCGGTCTGACTTGGGTTCCCACTCTGGCTCCAGTCCATGTACAGTATACCTCATCTAGTCTCTTCCAACCTTTTACAGAATAGTCCCAGTTCATACCTATATGACTAACATTACATTTACTACCGATTTATGTTAGTGACTAAATGGTTTTCTCGTGAACTTGACACCCTAATATTGCTAATATATTTAGATATGGTCGAGCTTATCTAGCTTATCCAGTGCTACTGCTAATTTAACTAGCCTACCTGTAGCTTATTTTTCCTTACTAATGCTCCAGCCTCTGACAATGCACAATCCATGCAGGAGGTGCACGAACAGAGGGGAGAGGTACAAATGACAGTTTAGTTTTATAGATATATCATCATCCAATCATTTTGAACAAACTCACAATGATTGGATGGTATTTTTTTCAGTCCTGTCCCTTCCACAGGTAACTACACATTTTTAAAATTGTTGTATTCGAGCATTTAATTAATTGGCTGTAATCAGATATTTTAAATAATATAGTATAAACTGCTTGCATCCCACCTTTAAACTAATTAACAACCATGCTGCCAGTTAAATTAATTCCACCCCTCCACAAAATGGCCAAATGGAAGATGGAGAACAGGAGCTTTTCAGACAGTGGGAATCAACTGATCTATTCAGTAAAATACAGAACAGACCAGCTTGGCTGTAACAAAAGCATGTAACATAAGAAGACACTATGAAACAAAACAAGTTTTTCAATAAATATCTAGTTTTGACTGTGGATGTCTGTGTCAGTTTTTAATTTTGGCCCAGTTTGAATTTGACACCCCTGCCATAGAGTCGCATGTTAAAAAGGCCAACTTTTAAACATGTTTTCAGCCTGGGTAAGAATCTTTTTTTTTTAAATGTAGGTTTAATAGTACAACTTTACCTTCATAACAACTCTGAGGGGGGTGATTTTTTTTTTCATAACTCATCTGTTTAGATGACATTTAATTTTACATTTATGCATAACTTGGGTGTGCCCTTTTGATTGACAGGTACCAGATATGCGGCCAGTGCTACCACTCGTGGCTCGCTCCCGGAAATCCCTTCAGCCATTTGGTTTCACTGAACTGGACCTGTTGGTTGTTTTTTTCAGAGTTCCTATCAATTTGTGTTAGGATATTTTTCATTCACCTATTGAACAAATATGGGATATTTTACTGCACTTATTGGATAAATATAACTTCCTCTACTCTTAATTGCACTACATTAATCAGGCTTAGCTGACTGGGGGCTGTCGTCACTGTTCTCATCCCTTCCTGCCCCATTTTGGATTGTGGGAGATGGAGGATACAGTGAACCTGAGCCAAGCCTCGTCTGGATCAGAGTCTATAACCCTGGGTCGGACTCCGGCTGAGCCAAGCAGTTGGACCCAGCTGGTTTACAGGCTTTATCTCCCTCTTGGCTCCTGGTTTGCTGTGCCCGGCTGTGTCCAGGGGCAGGAAAGTGGCAGGTTAGGTCTTAGCTACAAGCAGTGCAGAGTTTGATAGGTAGCATTCAATCTTCCCCACACCCTCAGCTCCACCTCTGAATCCATTTTTGGAAGTTCCAGGAGTGATAAATGTGTGACACTACCAACATGGCAATGGTGGGAACTGCCCACTTTGCTTCATTTTAGCTCTTCATGAACAGAAGCTTTGTCCATTTTTATGAACAGTTTATGGACAAGACTAATGAGCATAGTTGTCAAAAAGTCAAAAAGACCTGGCACAAGCGGGGTGCAGCTGGTCTGTGATACCCCACCGGGGTGTATCCAGATGACTTTTGCAATATTGACCCACTGCACAGACTGGCTCAAGCCCACCTCTCTGTTCCTCCTACTAGTGGATCCCTCCTGTGTTCCATGTTCCACTGGCGTAAGTGGGAATGAGGGAATGGATTTAACACTGCTGATTTAGATCTGCACCATTAGCGCCTCCCCTTGCTCGTAAATGCACATCCAGACGCAAGCTGCGACACCAGCTGACTGTGTCCATTTGGGTTTTGTTTGTTTTGTTTAAACAGGGTTTTGATTTCACTTAGGAATCATTATGGTTCTTAAGTTTTGTTTTAGTTTTGGGTTTGTAAATGATCGGTGGTTCCATTTTCATCAACCTGTCACATGCACACTCCCGCAAGTTTCTGCCCTTCTCCCGCCCACACCCACAGATATAATACATAATATTTCATCCTGCTCCCACTGGCACCCCAAGAGTGGTGGCACATAGCTTGCCCACTCCACACTGTAAACCCGAACGTTCATAATAATTAAATATATTAAGTTGTGAATACTCAGTTTCAGAAATGGTACTGCTAACTCAAATATATTAAGTTGCTGTAACATGTTCTTTTTTAAAGTAGCTACTTCCAACTAATACTTTTTTTTTATTAAGGGGAACTATTGTGGATATAATTGAACATAACTTAACAACATATGAGGTACAACTTAGTGGAATTAATTAATTAAATGCAGAGAATGATATTGTACTGTTATTTCTATTGTTTCAAATAAGGATGATTGTAAAAAATAATCCTAAACCTACCTAATGAAATTAAACCTGAAAGTAGAACCACTGATCACCTCCGGGGCTCTGCACGCTGGTCTGCCAAACTACCACTACACCGGCTGTGCCGCACTTAGACCCGCCTTCAGCTGGACAGCTTGGCACGCTGTCTAAAGTCAGCAAATCTGTCACTGCTCCAAGCTGAATCTGTGGTCACGTCCTATGAGTGCCCCGCCACACCCATCTTGGCACACCGGTCTGCCAAACTAGCCCTACGCCTTTCAGGTGGTGAACTCTTGGTGCACTTTGGCGTGGTCTAAAGTCAGTGAATCTGTCACTGCGCCGAGCTGGATCGGTGGTCAACTCCCACAAGTGTGCTGCCACACCCAAACTACCAAACTGCTCTGTGCCAGCTGGAAACTAGCATTGCGCAGGGTCCGCCAGCTCATTCCAGGGACCACGTTGGAAAAAAGTGTTTACACTTTTACATGTTAACCCTTGGATACCATGTCATGCTATATCCATAAATAAACCAAACCACACTGCACTGCGCCTGGAATTTAGAGACCGAAGACTACAATGAAAATGGCTGCCAAATTTAACACTATACAAGCACCTTTAGTTTCTATACAGGTGCTGTAGGTTGTATAGAGGCACTGTAAGCACCTGTCTACACAGGTGTTGGACGTTCTATACCGGTATTGTTGGTTCACTACAGGTTCTGTAGATTCTATACAAGTTCTAGATAGATGCTGTATGTTCTATATACAGGTATTGTAGGTTCTGTATAGGTATTGAAGGTTCAATACAGGTGCTCTAGATTCTATAGAGGTTCTGTACAGGTGTGGTAGGTTCTATATGGATGCTGTAAATTCTATACAGGTACTTTTGGTTCTATACAGGTTGTATATAGGTATTGTAGGTTCCATACAGCTGCTGTAGGTTCTATACAGGTTCTAGATAGGGATGCACCAAGCCACACATTTTCACTTCCAATCTGATCCCAATACCTGCATTTGGATATCTGCTGATATTATTCTGATAACAAGTGTTTCAACATGATCATCATTACTGTAAATAAACTACAGTCAAGTACTGTCATTTCTTTCCATTGATTAATAAGTTGAATTCCATTTTACTTGTTTTTAACCCTTTAGCTTGTAACACATTATTGGTGAATGTTCTAAATGTACAGGTTATTATAAATATTCACAATAATTCTGAACATACAATGGGACAAAACAGAGCAGTGAGTGAGACCAAAATTATATGGTTTGGAATTTCTTTGTTTTTACCATGGTTTCCAGGTTAGCTGTAATTTTCCTTTTCTTCCACTGTATCTTTATCAAGTTTTGACTGAGTGTAATTGTTTATTTTGGAGTAGAATCAGGTGCCAGAAAGCACCTGATTCTACACCAGAAAGTCTTCCAGTTCACAGTCCATGTTCAACAGCTTAAACTGCTGTACATTCTGAGTTCCTTCAATTTTAAGTCTTTGTCTTTCCTTTGTTATTCCACCTGTTTTGACCTTAAAACACAAAGTAAAACAAAACCCCAGAAGAAAAGGAATGCAAACACACAGTCACAGCAGATTTTAGGGCAAATTCATAGCAGCACATTTACCTGAAATAATGTCTGAGGAGTTAAAACGTTAACTAGATCAATTAATAAATGAGGAGGGGCGGAGTCTGAGGTGTTTAAAGGTGTGTGTGTGTGTGCATGCGTGCGTTGACACGCAGGCACGAGCGCCTGAATATGTGAAAGTAGATGTAGGCTAATCATTACACTACCTTGGTACATTTGCGAAAAATAATTTTAACACATGAGGCTACATGCTAACAGGTGCTAGTATTCACCAGTTAGTAAAACATAGAAGTTCTGAGTCAACTTTGATGAAGTGCCGTTGATGCGCGTATGCTTTTTGTTCAGGTGTTGCAGCATTAATGAAATACGGCAGTGCTAGGCTAATGCTAATGCTATTTTGCCATGCACACACTGTTTGCCTTATGCAGTATAAAATGGTCCCAAACTTCTGAACCCAATACCGACACTGGATCGGATCGACCCCATCTCTAGTTGTAGATAGATGCTGTAGGTTCCATATACAGGTGTTGTAAGTTCTCTATATGTTCTATACAGGTGTTGTAGGTTCCATTCAGGTTCTCTACAGGTGTTGTAGGTTCTATACACAATTTAGATAGATGCTGTAGGATCTAGACAGGCTCTGTAGGTTCTATACAGTTTGTATCCAGGAATTGTAGGTTCTATACAAGCGCTCTAGGTTCTATACAAGCGCTCTAGGTTCTATAGAGGTTCTACACAAGTTCTGTATGTTCTATACAGGTTGTATATAGACATTGTAGGTGCTGTAGGTCCCAAACAAATGTTGTAGGTTCTATACAAGTGGTTCCATACGGGTGTTGTAGGTCCTATACAGCTGCTCTAGGTTCTACAAGTTCTATTTAGACACCTATGTTCTACACAGGTTGTATACAAGTAGTAGTTCTCTATAGTTTCTATACAGGTGTTGCAGATTCTATACAGGTTCTATTTAGGCACTGTAGGTTCTATACAGGTTCTATACGGGTATTGTTGGTTCTCCACAGTTTTAGGCACTGTAGGTTCTATAGGTTCTTTACAGGTATTGTTGGTTCTCTACAGTTTCTCTCTACAGGTGTTGCTGGCTCTATACAGGTTCTATTTAAGTTATGTAGGTTTTCTACAGGTTCTATACAGGTGTTGTAGGTTCTATATAGATGCTCTATGTTGTATAGAGGTTCTGTACAGGGGCTGTAAGTTTTATGCAGGTTGTATATAGGAGCTGTAGGTTCTATACAAGTGCTGTGGGTTATATACAAGTGTTGTAGGTTATATATGGATGATCTAGGTTCTATACACATTCTATTTAGGCACTGTAGGTTCAATACAGGTTATATCCAAGCAATGTTGGTTCTCTACAGGTGCTGTAAGTTCTGTACAGGATCTGTACAGGTATGCAGGTGCTGTAGATCCTATAGAGGTTCTATACAGGTTTTGTAGGATCTATACAGGTGCTGCAGGTTCTGTACAGGTTCTACACAGGTTCTGTAAGTTCTATAGAGGTTGTATATGAGCGTTGTAGGTGCTGTAGGTTCTTTACAAGTGTTGTAGGTTCGATACAGGTGCTCTAGGTTCTATACAGCTATTGTTGGTTCTCTATAGTTTCTATACAGGTTCTATTTATGCTCTGTAGGTTCTATACAGGCACTGCTGGTTCTATAGAGGTTCTGTACAGGTGCTGTGAGTTCTATACACAGGGTTCTAGGGTTAAACTAGATCAATCAATAAATGGGGATAGGAGAAGGCTGAGTGTTTGGAGTTGTGTGTGTGCATCCCAGGGCTCTAGACTAACTTTTTGCACTGGTGCGTGTAACCT
The DNA here is from genome assembly GCA_020466265.1 of Siphamia tubifer. Lineage (NCBI taxonomy): Eukaryota > Metazoa > Chordata > Actinopteri > Kurtiformes > Apogonidae > Siphamia > Siphamia tubifer. The sequence goes on along the minus strand of CM035795.1, from coordinate 44,318,573 downwards.
TTTTTCTTGGGTCCACAAGCACAAAATTTAGGCGCACGCACATTTTTCAACCACATGGCATTTTTACACCACAGTTTTACATGTTCTCTCTCTTTTTTTTTTTTAAATCGTTGTCCATACAGACAATATTGATTTGTAAATGAATTAATCAACAATTTTGATAATGAAGTTCTTCATTTGGAGCACAGATCTAAAAGAAAGATTAGAACTGAATAAAAAGTCCTATTGCTTAAAGTGCTTCACTGAGCTGAAATTTCAACTTAAAACATCTAAAAATATAAAAACAGATAATGGCAAAAATATTACCTCCTTGGCGGACGTATTACATAAATAAGTTAATTAATTAATTAAAAGTGCAAGTGTTTTAAATGTTCCAATCTGAACATCTCCGTATGTTGTGGACTATTGTCACATGACCCTCAGATGTATTTAGGTCTTATGTCATTCAGTATGAGTGTGTGTATCTGCGCTGTAAATGACAGCTGTATGGTGATAACCATTAGCATATAGCCATTAGCATATAGCCAATGCAAGTGTATGTGTTGACAACTAATTAGAATGTTATTACAACGTACTCAGAGTTGGTCATCGCTCCTCTACCCAGAAAGTCCCAACGTGTTTTCAGTTTAAGTACACCATCAAATGGATAATCAGTGATGAGCCGATGCAAGTGTATGTGTTGACAACTAACTAGAACCTTATTAGAACGCTATAGGTTCTATAAGATGCTCTTTAGGCACTGTATGTTCTATACAGGTACTGTAGGTTCTATAGAGGTTCTATACAGGTACTGCAGGTTCTATACAGGTGCTCTTGAGGCACTGTATGTTTGATACAAGTACTGCAGGTTCTATACAGGTTCTATACAGGTGTTGTAGGTTCTATACAGGTGTTGTAGGTTCTCCACAGGTTCTCAACAAGTGTTGTAGGTTCTATACAGGTTCTATACAGATGCTATAGGTTCTATACAGGTCCTCTTGAGGCACTGTATGTTTGATACAAGTACTGCAGGTTCTATACAGGTGTTGTAGGTTCTATACAGGTATTGGTGGTTCTCTACAGGTTCTCTACAAGTGTTGTAGGTTCTATACAAGTGCCGTAATTTCTATACAGGTTCTATTTAGGCTCTGGAGGTTCTATACCGGTTCTATACAGGTGCTGTTGGTTCTATATAGGTGTTGTTGGTTCTATACAGGTTCTACACAGGTTCTACAAAGACTCTGTAAGTTCTATTCAGGTTCTATTTAAACACTGTATGTTCTAATCAGGTTCTGTAGAGGTGCTGTAGGTTCTATACAGGTATTGTTGGTTCTCTACAGTTTCTGTACCGGACTTGTAGGTTCTATACAGGCTATATTTAGGTGCTCTAGATTCTATACACGTTCTCTTTAGATACTGTGCATTCTACATGTTCCGTAGGTTCTATACAGGTATTGTTGGTTCTCTACAGGTTTTCTACAGGTGCTATTGGTTCCATCCAGGTTCTATTTAGGCTCTGAAGGTTCTATACAAATTCTATACAGGTGCTGGTGGTTCTGTACAGGCGCTCTAGGTTCTATAGAGGTTCTGTACAGGTGCTGTACACTCTACACAGGTTCTAAAGTTCTATACAGGTTGTATATATGCGTTGTAGGTGCATTTGTATATTCTATACAAATATTCAGTTGATAGAGGTTCTGTACGATAGGGCTGTAGTGACACAGTAATCATATCAATATTCATCTCACAATACGATATATATCATAATATTTGTCCAGTCATATAATTTGATACAGTTAAATAATTTTCAGACTTTAGTGATATCTTATCAGCTTTTCATTAACTTATATTGAAGGAATTGAATTTAAAAAATGGAAACATTGATCAATTGCACCATATATGACTCTGACTGGACAGAGTATACAACTGCAAATGCTGGACAAAATGAATCAAAGATGAAATGAGAAAATTAATTTCATAAATTGAAACAGTACAAACTGTCGTTTACACTAATCAATTGGAACAGAATTAGAAATTTTCATCGAACAATGACTAAATATGGGATAATTATGTTAAACAGTACCTTGGTGATATAAAAGGAGATTTAATCTCCTTTTTAGCTCATCCGGACGAAGTCACGATGAGCTATTGCTGTCACACTTCGTCTGTTGTCGTCTGTCATCGTCGTCCACAATTCAGTAAAATCATTTCTCCCTCAATTCTCAACGGAATTTTGAAAAGTACCGGTACTTGCAACAAACTCAGCATGTAACATTGCGTTGTATTAGTAGGATACAACTAGGATACATCTGAGCAGAACAGGAGAAAGAATGACTGTTGCACACAATCCTACCCTCGTTAACAAAAAAAAAAGTGGAACATGGAAGGATTTCAGTTTTACCACAAACAAGGAAGGTGAAATCATAAATACAGAGGCACCACTTTGCAAGCAGTGTTTTAAAACATGCCTGATGTAGGGTGGAAATACTTCCACCTTGCTAAACACTGACAAGACAAACATCCAAACCTTCATGTTCAGGGAACAACAGCTAGGTTAACCCATTAACTGTATGATTTTTTTCCTAAAATTCCAGGAAGTAATTAAGTTAAATATATTTTTGGGAAGTCTGGAAATCACAAAAAAAAGCCTTCAACAGTGAAGAATGTAACGTGTAGTCTACCCTTTTCAAATAGTTTACAATAGTTCAGTAGTCTAATTATAATAGTTCATAGTGCACGCACAGCACAGCCACCTAAAAGTTTGTTTCGGTTCATAACACACTCACTCAAAGACAAACAATAGTCTTTCAACACATTCACTGATGTTTCGCAAACATTCATGCATGGACCTCTCTCTCTCTCTCTCTCTCTCTCTCTCTCTGTCGCTTTCTCTCTTTCTGTCTCTCTCTCCCTCTCTGTCTCTCTCTCTTGTCATGTGCTGCTGCACGGAGACATGAGCTTAGCCTATGTTTTTTTTTTAATTTATTTCCATACCCACATCAACTATATAAAGGTAAACAAAGACTTAAATGAAGCGAAACACTCACAGTAATAACAGAAAACACACTATAAGGGAGACACATAATTACAGTATATACATATATACTGTGGCAAAAATGTACGGGCGTATCTTATATAATTCAAATCATCGTATTATATGACTCCAAAGACTGATGTCGTTTTAATGTATCAAAATAATGTCCAATTTCCATTTTAAATTGTTGAATTAGTGGTGCTCTTTCATTCCATTTTGCTTCATGTATATGATATTTTCCAAATAATAAGTAATTCAATACAAAATTACAAAACTTTCCAATTCTTACTCAACATAAAGCATAATGCATATGAGCATATTCTTATTTGATCTTTAACTAAAGTTTCCATGTTCTCACTGCTCTGGTTTAATTCCTTTTATTTGACTATTGTGATAATTACTGTTTAGTTGATAAGATCTTTGATTAATAAAGTAATGACATTTTCTGCATTCTCTCTTTTTTTTTTTTTTAAAAAAAAGGATCAAAATATCGAAATACCTGTTGGTACCAGTACCAAAATATTGGTATTGTGACAACACTATTGAAAATAGGATTAAAAAAAAGTGTAAAGAACAGAAGGAACAGTGTAAAAAAAGAACCATGTATGTAATTGTATGCAAGAGGAAGAAATGTAAACACCGTGAAAGAATAATGTTAATCAGCATTCTGGGATATGTACATATATGTTGGAGGGGGGCTATTTCAGGTGGGAGAATAGCCCATGCTAAGGCTGAATGATTTTAAGAAAAAAATTTAATTGCGATTTTTAAAACATTTTTTTTACATTTTTTTTTTTCTGGTCGATATTGCAATTTCGATTTCAACCATGACTGGGTTTTTAAAAATTAATTTCAGTGAAAATTTATGAAAAAAGAATGAATTCCATAAAGCCAATGCAAGAAAGAAAACTGAAGGCAACAGATTTCAAATGTAAGACTGTTTAACATTGAGTGGCTGAAGAACAACAACAATTACAAGAACTAAAACAGTTAAAATAAAAACAAAGCCATCTTTCTTAAGTTAACTTTTGCTTCTTTTACTTTTCAATTTAGCAAAATATCACACATTAAGACCAAAACCAGCTGCTTGCAAAGTCCTGTGGCCTGTGATTCGTTGGTTTTTTTTTTTTTTTTACAGCATTTTCTGTGGGGAAAAAAGATGACATAAGTATTACAGTCTGAAAAAAATCATTGATTACATAGTCCATATTATTATCTTGTATAAGGGTCGATGGCATTTTTTTCTAGCAGACCTCAGGTGGTACAACCACAGCCCCGAAAATAAGTTGTAACAAGGCAGTCAGAGACAGCAGACCTCTGCAAAGGCTTGATAAGGTGTCATATGACATTAACATGTGATAGGTGTTGACCCATCTGATGTCTGAAAGTGAGACGATGTGAATTAAAAAAACTGTCTTGTCTGAATCGTGAATTATTACCACTGCTGTGTTTTTAGCTTTTGACCTTTAGTGTGACCTGACCTTTGACTTTCATTGCTCAAAACCTAATGGGTTCCTCCTTGACCCATTATCTATCATTCCTGAAAGTTTAATCAAAATCCATTTAGAACTTTTTGCATAATCCTGCTGACAGACACAGACACAAATGTAATACCTCCTTGATGGTGGTAATTAATGCGCAAGCAATGGATATGCTTCTCTGATATTCCACTAAAAAAGCAAAAAATAAATTAATTAATCAATCCAGTAGCAGCATCAGCTGTGGTTTCACCACCCGGACGTTTGCTGCAAGAGACACGTGAGCAGTGTTGGGAGGTTTCAAAGTTTACCCATGAAAGGGTTAATTTTTCTTCCTATAAAATAGTCTTCTCACAACCGGTCTCATAAAAAGCAGACCTTGTTTTGTAAACTTGTGTTCTTGAAGCATTTCACAATAAACATGACAAATTAATGCCAATGTTGAATATAACACAACTATGGTGTTTGTAATGTTGAAGTAGCATTTTGCTAACAGTTTGTCAGCTAAGCTAAACAGCAATTATGAGTGCAAGCAAACGCTAATGTCTGTGATATGTTAACAAACAGACTATGTAGTTGATTGTGCTGAGAAGTTAAACTCACCTTCTGGCAGTTTTATATCATTTGTGCTGTTTATTTTGTGTGCTTATCAGTGCAACATGAGACAAAGAGCTAGCAAGTGCATGCACATACATGCACTCACACATGGGCACAGAGTTCCCCATGTATAAAACCTCTTGAGTGTTTGAATGTTTCCAGCGAGCTCGAAACATTGGATTTCTTTACTGATGTTCTCACTTTTGACACAATACCTGTTTCTGGCCTTGATCAGCAGCGTCAAATCCAAAATAAAGCCAAACAACTGAGGTGCTGCCTTTATTCAATATTAAATCCATCGGCTTTTCTTCTCCTCCCGCTTCAACCATGTCTGAAATTAAATGACCAGCCTCATTGGTTGGAGTGGAGACACGTTGGAGTGATTCCATTTCAGGATAGAACTGGCTTTGCCTGAACATCATAGCGGTGCGTTACTTCTTTTGTAGTCTGCTCAGTTAGTTAGTTTTACTTCAGTTACAAAATTACAGCATCATGATTTAATTCTGTGCATTCAGTGGACACACACGCACACACACACACACACACACACACACACACACACACACACATATATATATATATATATAAGGGTGTTAACGACTTCAGTTTTTTTCAAGTCAATTTATCCATCAATAAAGTCGAAGTCGAGTTGATGGGTCGTGATGACGTTATCACGTTGTCAGCGGAGGAACAAGACAGACACACGTTTGTCCAGCAATGAGCAACTTGTATTAAAGTTCACTGCAATGTAACAGTGTCCACTGACAACACACAAGCATCAGCATTTCAGCCTGAACAAAACAAATGCTAACACCTTGGGTTTTCTGTTAAATTGAACTGCACAACAGAAAGTGCAAAAAGTTTTAGACAGTGGCCGCCAAGACGCACACCACACTTTCCACATCATGTTTGGGAAAAAAAGAGCATGTTGTCTGCGCTGCTGCTCATGTCACTCAGATTAGCTAGCGGATGCCTCTACAGATGGCCATGTGTGACGGTTTGTGTTTTTTTTAAATTGGACTTGCATATTGTGCAGGTCACTGTCATTTTTTTAATCTAATGTGAAGTATTTCTACACATATGTGTGTCTGTTACGCTCTTTTGTTTTGTTAGACCCACCCCCTATTTTACCTGCCGCAGCCATGTCTCTTCTGGTTTAGGTCCAACTAGTCTGTGTTTATGCATCGAGGGAGAGAAAGAATAACATGCGACTTGTTGAATCCTTCAAATTTAAATCGACTTGTGCTACGGGTGTCGACTAGACGGCATTTCTGTAAAAAAATAATAATAATAAAAATTATGTATATAACATATTTTGACAGAATAATGTGAATTTGAGATTATTGTCAATTTTGGCTGCTGGTAGCTCATTTCGAACAGCGGTGCCCATTTTGACAGAACACACACAGTCATTTACGCACCACGGCGTGCTTCAGTCACTTCACTTTTTTAACATGAGTCGCACTGCGAGGTCGAGCGATGTTATGTTAAAAGCTCATTTTAAACCATTACACATAAAGTAAACATTTGATGTTACAGTAAATTCTGCTGCTAAATATGGTGGGAAAGAACCTAATTAGGCTTGACAAGGTAATTTATTTATGCATCTCTTTATTACTTAAAGTCTGTCTGTCTCTAATGTAGTAATTTTTTTTTGGCCCTCATATTTGAGCCCTGATCTGATACTTTTATATAGGCCTGGGTAATATATTGACTGTATTGATAAATTGGAGGTTTTTTTTGTTGCAGACGATATAAAAAAATGTGAGTTTTTTTTCTCTTCCTATGTCTCACTTCTCCCTCCATGCTTCTAGAACACTGCCTCACTGCAATAATTCACATGGCTCCATTTCAGCCCCAATTCATACCTAACTAATGGTACATTTACTGATTTATGATAGTGACTAAGTAGTTTTCTGGTGAACTGTAGAATCTAATAGTGCTAATATAACTAGCCTAGCTCTGGCTTCATTTCCTGTGATCGTGCTATTGTAGCTAGCCTACTGTAGCTCTGGCTTCAGGTCTTGAACTAGTATCAATATAAGTAGCCTAGCTCTGGTGTGGTTTCCTGTACTATTTCTAATATCACTAGTCAAGAATTGGCTTTGTTTATAGGTGGCTGTGGCTCAGTTGGTAGAGCAGGTGCTACAAAGATCAAAGGGGTGGTGGTTTACGTCCCGGCATGTTGACACTGAACCCTAAGTTGCTCCCAGTAGCGTCAGGCAGCACTTGTGTATGTGTGTGTGTGTGTGTGTGTGTGAATGGGTGAATGTCAGGAATTGTAAAGCACTTTGGGCACCCACTGGTGTATAAAATGCACTATGCAAGTCCAGTCCATTTGTTTCCTGTAGTAGTGCTCAGACTCTGAAAATGCACAATTCATGCAGGAGGTGCACACGCTGAAGGGGGAGGGACAAATGACAGTTTAGTTTGATAGGCATATCACAGTTAAACATTTCATATAAACAGTGGAACAGACAGATTTATCCACCTACTGAAAACTATAAACCCAGGTATGTTTTAAAACTAGACTAGAGCTGTCATTATAACACATTCTACTCTGCGATAAATTGTCCCAGAAATTATTGTGATAAATGATAACATTGAAATTTTGACCCCATTTTCAACAAATATAATAATAATAATAATAATAATAATAATAATAATAATAATAATAATAATAATAATAATAATAATGGTTTATAATGGAAGCACACCCTTCGAAAAAAAAATTATATATATATATATATTTATTTCTTTACAATATTTAGAATTACATTACGACAAATGACGTACAGCTGTGGAATTGCTGTTTGTGACATGTATGTTTTCCATGGCAATTCGTGCTGCTGGTCAAATGTTATAACATTTATGGAACTGCCAGATGATGATGTTAAAGGTCTACATCTCTTTGGTGATGTAGTGAACTCCACACCATTTGGCACCGTCACACTTTGTCACACAGTGATGGTGGACTGTTGGGACCTCTTTGACGGGCCCTCTGCCTCTTTGGTTGAGGTTATTTTTTCCCAGCTGGGAAAACTGCAATGGGTGGTTGTGTTTGAGGTGAAGGTGCATCTTTGTAGGGTTGCTGTATTTAACTTTTTTCAAACAAATGTGACATACCGGCTCATTTCCGTTCTGTGGGTCACTGCGCTCATTTGGCTTGACTCCAAAGTATTCCCACACGCCAGCTGTTGTTTTCTCCTTAGAAACATATTCCATTGTTCTTTCCTCTAAAGCTTTGTTTCCAATACATGGTATCGACTCAGGTCGGGTACAACATACTTTCCCTCTACCCCTCACAGGCCCCCATGCTGCCTAGAGTGACTGACAGAAGGGTTCACTCCTCGTTATATTAAGCGTGGTTCGTTAAGGGCTCTCCATGTTCTCACAACAAAATGTCACAGTTAACTCGTCACAGATATGTCCATGGCTCAGTTGGTAGAGCGAGTCGTCTAATAACTGAAGGGTTGGCGGTTCAAATCCCACTCTGCCGTAGTCATTGTGTCCTTGGGCAAGGCCTCCTTCCTTCCAGTGCCACTCACACTGGTGTATGAATGTTTGGTGGTGATCAGAGGGGCTGCAGTCACAAAATGGCTGCCATGCTTCTGTCAATCTGCCCCACGGCAACTGTGACTACATATGTAGTTTACCACAACTAGAGGGAGGATGTGAGAGCGAATGAAAAATGGGTCACTAATATAAAGCACTTTGAGTGGCCAAAAAAGTGCTATATATATCCAATCCATTATTATTATTATATTTGTAACTTATGTCAGTGTGGGGAGTACATGGCGTGCACTATTCACCGCCACAATGCAAGTGGCATTCTCACAAACTCATGAGATTTCTCACCTGGATCCCCACTCCTTTTCATTGTCAAACAAATGTGTCTTGCAGATTCTTCCACTTCACTGAAGGACCACAATGGAGATAAGCTCATTTGAGCTTTTTGTTTTATCCTTTTAATATGTGTACAAGGTACATAAACACCATTTTATTGTATTTATTTGTTAAACTTGTGCTGTGTCACTAAACAATGTCTTGTCTTGAACAATGAGCTCATGTACACAATCGGAGGCCTCTTTTCTGGTCTTTGTGGTACTGTCTGTGGTGGGTTAAATTTTTTTGGGAGGTGTTTACAAGTGTCTGCGACGTGGGGGCTAAAGTCTCTACATATCTGTGACATGTCGCAGATGACTTGGCTTCTGAGCATAAATTAGCCTTTAGGAATCAGTCGGGACGGATACAGTGAAGTTCACTCATTATCCTGTGTCTTAGGTAAGTAAAAAAAATTTGCAAGCTCTGCAAAATTATCAAGCCCATTTTTAATTGATTTTAATAGTTAATTGAGGCTTACTATAGACCCCAGGTATGTGTTAAGACTATAGACCCAGCAACCGGGTTTTGCCTTGGCACATCCCACATCAAATATGTCATACAAAACAACTATCACTGTATCACTACACTTATTATTCATGTAAAATATATAGTTAGACCAGGCCCCTGCCCCTTCAAACAAAAGTTTGCGGAGCTTTATGAAGTCGAGAAAAGATAAATGACCATAAAGTTTTTCACTCATGCAGGAGGGGCGGTCATTGATTGCACTGCCCTGTTACCCCATCACAGTATTAATATACGGAAACTGATGCATGCAGTTACAGACTGAAACACACGGCATATGTCTGGTTACAGATATATCTCCCCAGTTATCATACATTTATCATTATTGAGGTAAACCTGCCCAATTTATCGTGATATTAATTTGAGGTCATATCACCCAGTCCAAGTTAAAACTATAGAGTCCATGTTTGTAAAATTACACACCATAGTGTTCTGAGACTGGCCATGGCCTGCAGGGTCACAGATTTACACCTCGCTGTCCACAGACTACTTTACAAGGAGTCCCCCAGTATAATATAAGCATGGTGGGCCGCTAGTGACACTAAAGACGGGGGGGTACTAGCTCATTGCGACTTCGTCCGGATGGGCTAAAAATAAGATTCTGTTCACAATTAATCCGGCTGTTGTGAACACACGCTCCCAACGGCTGCAGGCACAGAAAGGTACGCCCTTGCCAACTTTGCCAGGCAGGGGTATTTATTTTTTTGTGGTTGTGCATCTTTCTTGTGTTTGCAGAGTTTTTTCGATGTGGTATGTTTAATTAACTCCATCGGCCGCCGTATAATATAAATCAATATAACATTCTTTCCAAGTGAAACGTAATACAAGTAATGCAGCATTTGAAATTAGTATTCAAATACTTGTGTCACAAATATTTGAATATTCAAAAATCATGTCCCATCCCTAGTAGTGACACAAAGACGTTATTTAGAGCTTCCAACCGTAGGTCTGTCTGTTGAGTTTCCGGGTTATGAACACAGGTAAAGTTAAAGGAAATGCGAGTGGGTAGCGGACATGGAAGTAAAAATAAGAATAACAAAAGCAGATTCATGGATGAAGCCATGGATCTGTGGTTGAGCAACAGCCAGTTTTTTATTTTGAAGGAGCTTTATACCTGGCCACAGATTGACCCAGCATTAACGATGTGTTTTGGCAAAAAACAAACTCCTAAAAAGTTCCTGGATGTTTAATCATGGGGCGGGTTAGGGGGTTTAATTTATGTGGGTACAGGTTTGTAAAGTGGACCATACAAGACTCTGTACTTCTGTACCATCAGTCCATCTGTAGTAGAATTCCTATTGATGATCATTGTTAAGTCCCGTTTCATTATTTGACTTTAGCTGAAATTAGATCCTACTTTGCTCGCGCTAAATGTCAGATAAGTCTCATCAGTTTTTTTTTTTTCAAAAGACCAGTAAATGTGATTAACTTAAAAATGTTGTGAAATAAGGACTAATATGGTGGAAGATAATGATTATTATCCATCAGGAACCTCAGTTAACAAACAGCTAGATTCAAAAGAGACACATGAGCTGATTGGTTCACCAATCTATGTGACGACAATACACACTTCCATACAGTTTATGAGTAGAATAGAATATTTTATTCTCTGTCCCAAATGGTGACAGAAATTAATCTTTGACACATTTACAAATTTTAATCTCTTGAGATCAAGGAAAGTTTTTACTTTTTTATGTTAAATAATTGTTACTGCTTTTATACCTCTATACACATCTATGCAGTCAGTGTTGAAATGCATCCTTTACTTTGACACCTCTTCCTTTATACATTGCACAAACCATTTCCAGCTTTAAGTCAATCTCAAACATTTAATGTCAGTGACAGTCTAGACAGACCCAAGTATGAGCACATTAATATTAATTATACCTCCGCCAAGGAAGTACTGTTTGTTTTGTCTGTCAGCAGGATGATGCAAAAAGTTCTGAACAGATTTTGACTAAACTTTCAGGAATGACAGAAAATGGGTCAAGGAAGAACCCATTAGATTTTGAGCAATGAAGGTCAAAGGTCAAGTTCAAACTAAAGGTCAACAGCTAAAACATAGAAGTGGTCATATATCAGGATTCAGATAAAATAGAATCTCACATTTTTTGCATTCACATCTCACCTTCAGACATCAGATGGGTCAACATCCATGGCTCGATCACGTGACGTGTGATCGAAAAAAATCAATCCTTGGTGCAGGTCTGCGGTCTCTGACTGCCATGTTTATTTCACTTTTAAATGTGACTATTGCTTGACCTTTTTTTGCATTAAAACACAGTTTTTGTGCTTTAGTTAGACTGTAGTTGATGCAAGCATTGTTAATAAATGTCTTACAATAACGCATAATAATCAGAATTTCACATTAACTTTTTTTTACAAAAACATGGTGGGCTGCTGGTTGGATTCCCGAGCAGAACTACCACCAGGCTTAGCAAGAGTTTTTTGGTAAACTCTGACAACTCAGGAAATTGTGGGAAAGAGTAGTTGAAGCTAGACTGAAGTGAGCATTTGTGAAAAAAAAAAAAAAAAAGAGTACGACAGATGCAGTATTTTCTTTGAGGATGTTGGTAGAGAAGTACAGAGAAGGTCAAAGGGAGCTGCATTGTGTCTTTATAGATGTGGAGAAAGTTTATGACAGGGTGCTCAGAGAGGAACTGTGGTATTGTTTCAGGGAGTCTGGAGTGACAGTTAGAGCAGTGTAGGACATGTATGAGACAATGGTGACGTGTGATGGTGGAGGTGGGAATGCATCAGGGACCAGCTCTGAGCCCCTTCCTGGTTACTATGGTGATGGACAGGCTGAGACCAGCTTAGAGTGGAATCTCCACAGACTATGATGATGTTTGCAGAGGACATTGGGATCTGTAGTGAGAGCAGGGAACAGGTGCAGGAGAAGCTAGAGTGGTGGAGGTTTGTCCTGGAAAGGAGAGGAATGAAGGTGAGCTGCAGCAAGACGTGTGAATGTGAGGGAGGCAAGAGGATGAGTGAGGCTACAGGGAGAAGACATGAAGAAGGTGGAGGATTTTAAGTACTTAGGGTCAACAATCCAGAGCAATAGAGAGTTTGAAGAAGAGGTGAAGAAGAGTGTGCAGGCAGATGGAGTAGGTGGAGAAAAGTGTCAGGTGTGATGTGCGATAGAAGAGTTTCAGCTAAAATGAAATGGAGGTCGTAGCCATGTTGTTTGAACTAGAGACAGTGGCACTGAGGAAAATGCAGGATGCAGAGCTTGGAGGGAGCAGAGATGAAGATGCTGAGGTTCTCTGTGGGACTGACCAGGATGGACAGGCTCAGGAATGAGGACATGAGAGGGACAACACGGTTTTGGAGATAGTTAGAGAGGATAGGCAATATATTGACAGAAAGGAGCCTGAGTTTTAAAGTGGTAGGCACGAGGCCCAGAGGCAGGGCCCGGGATGAAATAATCTGAGCAGCCCCCTCCCCATTCACACACACACACAGCCACACAGCAACCATCCACAGCCAACCCCTCTATTCACTCCAACCATTAAATAACAGGTATTCCAAACCCATTATAACAATCAACTATTTTATTTCATCATAAAAAAGCAACAACAAAAAAAGACCATCCAAACAGAATGTCTCTCCATGGATTTGAACCCCTGAGGAACATAAAGAAACCAATTCCTAGTTCAACACATTAACCACTAGACTATTTGATATAGTTAATATTAGAGGTCACTAAGGTACAAGCTGCTATAATTGTTTTAAGTACAAAACATAACAAAGTAAATTGTTTATTTCTTAAGTTTTGATTTGAAATAATAAATAAATAAATAATAAATAAAATAAATAAATAGTTCATGACTGAACTAAACAAGGCTTTAGTCTTTATTATTATTTCTCTGTTCCTGACTTGTGCATGTTGGCAAACGGGTTCTCATGTTTACTGTTGACGCCTTATGATGGAATAGTGCTGTGTTATTTGGCGCTTTAATCAAAGACCAAACCATGTCTGCATTAGGGGTATTGGGGGGGGGGGGGGGGGGGGGGGTGTTCTTGAATCTATTTTCAAAGACAATAAAGGCAAAAGAACCAGAAATCATTTATTGACAGGGTTAAAAATACTGATTCACTGTGGAAAAGCTGAAAGAAGAATAAGACATGTAGATGATACTGTTGACTCAAATAATAAGGTATTTGGTCAGAGACTAAGTTTCAATCAAAAAGTCCTATTTGTTTAGTTTCTTAATTTTATCAACTCAGACCTGATGCAATGCATCATAGTCCATACGGTCACAGATTCCTGCTGCACTGTATTATTGGATATCTACTATTGTACCTGCATGCATCAAGATGCTCTTGTTACACTTTCCTCATATCTTTGATTTCTTTATACATCTACTGCACAAACCAATTCTAGTTTTAATCGAGTTTCAAACATTTATTTATTGGGGATCCCCATTAGCTTTCATTATCACTGGTTGCTTGTCTTCCTGGGGTCCCAGTTAAAACAGTGACAGTGTACATCACTGCACCTTTATTAATTTGTCCCCAAGGGGTGATTTGTTGTGCAACATGATTAGTTCATAAGCAAACTCTTTTCACAAGTCAGACATTTATAAGTCAGACCAAGAGTTTTTAAGTGCAAACACATTAATGTTGTTAATCTATTTTACTTTTAATTGTGACCATTGCATGACTTTTTTTTCTCTCCATTAAAACACTGCATGCTCTTTTGTTAGACTCTATAGTTGGTGTAACTATTGTAAATAAATGTCTTGCAATAACACATAATAGTCCTAGTTTCATATTTACTCTTTTTTAAAATACAAAATCACAGTGAGCTTCTGTAGCAGCCCTTCCACCAGGTTTATCAAGATTTCTTGGGGAAACACTGATTATATCAGTAAAAATTACATATTCTTTCTGATAAAAACTTTAAAACTCAAAATATTCATATTTTTCGTTCATCATCTTTTCAACCTTTACTCCACATAACCCCATTTTTGTTTTGGCTGGAAGTGTGAACCAAAGGACCCCAAAGTTGACCAAAGCAGCCAAGCACGCTCTGGGTGGCTTTCTACCACAAACTGGTCAAAGTAGTTTTAGCACCTACCTGGGGTGTATAGTAGGGATGTTAACCGATGACCATTTGACTGACGAATGGCCGCATGAATGTTGTCCGGCCATAATTTTCTGCTGCAGGCTGGTTTTTCCACAATATTTAGCAGCATAACTTCCTATAACATTGAATGTTTTCTCTGTGTGTGATGGTTTAAAATGAGCTTTTATGATAACATCGCTCCACCTCGCAGTGTGACTCACGTTTAAAAAGTAAAGTGACTAAAGCGTAGCGATAGCCACACTATCCCCATTCATTTCATGTATGGGTCGAGTCATGCTTCATAATCAGGGGAAACGAGGCTAAAAGCTTGTCTTTCAAATCCCTCTCTATGCAATAGAGAGGGATTGTAGGCAATGTACTACAACCATCCAGTCTAGTCTTTAGGGTGACATAGAGCGCCAGAAAGTTCACAGAGACGTCCAGAGAAATTTATGAATAACTAAACAAAATTGGGGAGTATGGCGCTTAACGACTGTTGTTGCTTCTGTAAAAAGAATAAAAAAATTGCTAATGTTTTCTCACTTCACTTCTTCTTCTATGGTAGTATCTGGTGGTTTCTCTTAATCGTTGTAGCATCACTTTGTTTCGCCCACTCTCTGGCTCAACACTTCACATTGATTCGTGGCCAGTTTCAGGGAAACTAGCCATAAGTTCCATTGAGCGTAACTAGACCATCTACAGTAGCAAATTATATTTTCTGCCGCTAGGGGCGTTGAGCGCAGCTAGGCTAATTAAAGCATGCCACAGTGGATAATGGCTTTGCGTGTGTGAGCTGGCAAAGCAGTTGTTTTCTTTTCTCAGTGACCAACTGCAACCGGTTAATGAGGCTCAGTGGTTGGTCAAGATATTTTTAAATGAATTTCAACCATAGTGGTAACTATATACGGTATGTGTTACATATCGTATATAGTTATAAATTATAATTAAAAATTATGACCGGACAACATTCATGCGGTCATCCATCGGTCAAATGGTCATCGGTTAACATCCCTACTATAGACTCCAGGTAGGTGCTAAAACCACAGACCTGGGGTCTGTAGTTGTAACACATATCTGGGGTCTATACAGAGTCTTCCAAGTCTGTTTACATAGCCTCCACCACTGTATGTGTAGAACAAAACACAGTGAAAAGCTTTGCTGCGTGCCAGGGGTGTGCCACATGTAGCGGGACTTGGGGGCAAATTTGGAAACTTTAGGGTTATTTGGTTGCCACTGGTGAATTTTAATTGTGTAATATTACTTATTTCTAGCACTTGAAATGTGTGTATTTCAAGTACAGTTTCCATCAAAATGTGGCATTGAGAAAAAAATTCTACATAGTTATGGAGCTGTTTGAAGTTCACAATTTGAATGAAAACTGCACTATCACTAGCTGTGTGCATGTGAGGTTGGCTAGTAAACCTGTGTAGTGTGTGTGTTTGGTCTCTTTGTAAACCTGTGGAGTATGTTCTCTGGCTTGTAAGATAATTCCATCTTTAGCATAAATGTTGTGCATTTTCTGCGTGATTCGTTTTGGGAAAAATACTTTAATTAACAGACTAATTATTTTGACTTCTGCAAAATAATAATTGGTGATGGAATTTCATGATCTGATTGTGGTCATGATGATACATGATCTAAGATTTATTTAATCATGTATAACCTTTGATATATTGAAAAAAATGGGCAGAATTTCTGCTGTATTTTGTCATTTCACTCTTTTATAGAAGTTAATTGAACAAATCTAAGAAATGTTTACATTCATAAGATTTAATCGGGCAAAACTAGGCCTATGCAGTCGTCTGCTAAAGGTGTATCCCCAAAACGCGATGCTTCTAGTCACACATAATTTCCACCACTCCTGTCCACCCATTCACCCATTCATAAATGTATATATTAAATACAAAATATAAAAGAATGAGTTCATGTGCCCAACCTACGGCATGAACACACTGAATTTGGTGGTAATCGATCCACCCGGTCAAAAGTTATGGGCCAGACAAAGTTCGGCCATCTTGAAAGTTTTGACCTCCAAAACCTATGCGAGAGCATTAGTGCACTGAATTTGGGACAAATCTGTCCAGCTGTTCATTATTATTATTATTATTATTATTATTATTAGTAGTAGTAGTAGTAGTAGTAGTAGTAGTAGTAGTAGTAGTAGTAGTAGTAGTACGCTAGCACCACATCTCATGTCACCAGGTCAGGAATTCACATACACCGGTTACTTATTTGTAGTTGTCTTGTATTATCACTGTCATGGTCCAGTATCTCCTCATTTCCACATTTAGTATTTCCAATTCTAATGTGCTGTTAGCACAGTGCTAGGCTACTTGGCTCTTCACAGAGGCTTTAATAAACACTCTGTGTCTACAAGTGCTTCATTAAACAAGTATTCAGAGAATGTCTTATCTTGTCCCTATTTTGTGACAATCTCAAGGTTCTATGACAACCTGTTCTTGAATTAGAGCCAATAATGTGATTTTAACCTTTTTGGTAACCTTTTGAAATATTGATAATTTTGTTATGTGTGTTTATATATATATATATATATATATATATATATATATATATATATATATATATATATATATATATATATGTGTGTGTGTGTGTGTCAGTGTGTGTAATAATATGATAATATATCCCTTATTAAGTTATAGTGTGATATGTCTATGTTTGACACACACAAACACTGTTACACAAGTTAATCTTGTGACATGTCATCTTTGACCTCCAGACATTTCAAAACCTATGGAATAAGTGATAACACCAATTCTAGAAATCTTCATTCTATATTGTTTGGTACCAATCTGAATGTTCTGTGATCCTCCATTCTTGAGTTATAACCAATAATGTGATTTTGACTTTTTAGTTAATTGTGACCTTGACCTTTGAACTTTACTCAAATGAATCATTGCATCTGATGCAGATTAGCTATATGTATATGCCCATGTAATTTCATGGTGATGTCTCAACTATTCATTGAGTTATAGCATGATATGGGTCTGCACACACACACACACACACACACACACACACATACACACACACATATAAGGTAATTCCAATAATCTCACCAATGTTGGGCTAGATTAATTCAGACGTATTCCAGCCTTTACATGTACATGTCTTTAACATCTGTAGGCTATAGAAGAATCTGGAACGTCTTGTGAACTTGAACCACACGTTCTGTGTTTTTGCATTTTGACATGTAGCTGTCTGCACCGCTGTGTGTTGCAACATGTGTTCACACACTTCTGTTTACCAGTGGACAGAGGGCGTAATAAAAAAATAAATAAAATTAAATTTAAAAAAAAAAAAAAAAAAAAAAAAAAATATATATATATATATATATATATATATATATATATATATATATATGTGTGTGTGTGTGTGTATATACAGTAATATCTCAATTTATGAAAGAGCCAACTAACAAATAATCCAAGTTATGAAACACCTTTACATAAAGTGTTTGTCTCTAAATACGAAAGAAAATTAAAGTTATGAAACAAAACAAAACCCCCGAAATGTAAATAAAGTACTGCACATACTGTACATACATATGTACGTACTGTACACTTGTACATACTGTGCCTTCCACCCTCATTCGTCAGACAGTTCTAACGCCCTTCCACACTGATCGTGGCTCGTCCAGGCAGCGGGCGTTAAACCCATTCATTGCGTTTGTGTCACCACAGCACAAGGGCACAGAGGTCTGTGCACCGCTCAGTGGCACTTGTGTCGTCCTTATTAGCACTAAAGCCGGGGCTTTTTGCTGTAAATTTGACAGGTACATGTTTGTAATGTTCACGCTCTGAACCTTTTGCATAGCAACTGGTGCCTTGCCGTGCGGCATGGCGGTAGTGCTGGGTACCGGCTGTGCCATATCGAGCAGCGCCGAGTTTACTGTAGTAAATGTGAGAGCACTTTTACTGATGCTCATTTTTAAAGGCTTTAGGGGGTAGTATTGGGGGCCTTGGAATGAACCAGGCCTTTTACATGTACAATGCGACTCTACTTATGAAAAAATCCTGTTATGAAACCACTTCTGGAACAACTTAATTTTATAAATTGAGGTACGACTGTTTCTAACTTCATGTTAGATTTTGCTCTGGTTACTACCGTTAATGTTTGCTCCGGTTCTGTACTTATACCAACCCTCAGTACCCAACCCTAGCAGAGCAGGAGGGAGTTTATTCTGCAACAATGGACAAATCAAACTTTTTATTATTACTTCAAGATGTTTTTAATCAAATTAAAGCCAAAAAAATCTGCCAATGGAGAGAAATGATCTTTGTCAGATTTCTTAAATAAGATTTTCTAGTTTTATTTTCTATGAATCAGTTCTTATAACTCACCGAAGGTGATTCTGTCTGAATTTAAGTATGATTTAGAGTTTTGCTGCACAAAGTGTATTTTTCAGACCAAATAACAGCTGGGACTTTAATTCCAGGAAGGAAATGGTCATTACATTTGTTAAGGTTTTGATGTAATGAAAGAAAAAATTGTTCTGAGCTTTCTTTGTCATTTGTACTTAAAATGTGTGTGTGTGTGTGTGTGTGTGTGTGTGTGTGGGGGGGGGGGGGGGGGTAAATTCTTTAATAAACAAAATAATAATAATAATATTTTCAGGTCCTATCACTCAGACATAAGAAAAATGTAAAGATATTAAACAGATCCAGGATGTCCCATTGTTTTATTACTCTGCTGAGGAATGTTGAGTTTTTGCTTGTGTTTATCTGTCTAACAAGAAAACTCAAAAAGTTAAAGAAGGATTTAGCTGAAACCATCAGGAAATGTTGATGCTGGCACAAGGAACAAATAATTAGATTTTGGTGGTGATCAGTGCAGGTATGTGGGGGGGGGCGCACGTGTTTTATTCATTTGGTCGCTGATAAGTGAAGTCAGTCATGCGGGGATGGGGGGGGGGGGGCTGATCTGCCTTGGTGGAGTCTGCGTTCTGAGTGCTTTTGTACTTGTTCTTTTAGTTGTTGTTTTTACTTAACACTTGTAAATGTAGTATTTCTGTCTAAAAACAGACATTTCATGCTCTGTTAACGTATTTTACTGCTTTTTTGGCGTTGTGCCAAGGTATGTATTCCCACTGAGAATTGTTTCCTCTGGCTGCAGGAGCATAATTTCAACTTTTATCTCATAATCATTTATTACCCCAGGGGATTTTTTTTCCCGAGTAGCAGAAATGTTCCAAATAAAAAGTCATAATTATGAGAGAGAAAATTTAAATTACAAGATTAAAAAGTCTAAATTATACTATTGTTTTTTTTTCTTACCTCTCCAAACTGTCTCACTATAAAAGACTTTATTGCACTTCATCATTGAGGCATGAAATATATATATATATATATATATATATATATATATATATATATATATATATATATATATATATACCTTTTATTATTATTTTTATTATTTATTTATGTAAATGTTAAACCTGTCATGTCCTTTGTCCTTAACAGTAGAATGTTAGTCTGGCTCCTTTTTGTGCTAAAGCTAATTAGCTGCTTTGCCAAGGGAGACTTTAGACTGTGCATGAGGCTCAGCTTGGTTTAATACTGATTTTATTATGGGTTTTGATTAAACCACATTTTGATTCCAGGGTGAAGGGGGGGGGGCAACAACAACCACAACAAGGACTTGACAAAAATAAAAGAAAGAAAGAAAGAAATTATTAATAATAATTTAAACATGAAATGGAAACAATTCAAACCTAACCCAGGGTTTCCGTGGTGGTAGAGCTGCTAGAGAAGCCCACCATGGTTGGATAAAAACAAACAAAAAAAGTTAAAAGTTGACAGAAAATTTGGAATTAAGACTATTATGTGTTATTGTAAGACAATAGGGTACAAAAGTGTACACTGAGTTTTAACAAATGCAAAAAAAATAAAAGTCATGCAATGTTGACATTTAAATGTAAAATAATTCACAACATAATGGCTCCATTTATATGATTTTTTTTTTTACAATTCAAAATTATTTATTATGAATAAAGAATTCAGAGTAAAAGCCTATTTCATTTATGTTCACATGGAAATGATGATTCTGAATAAAGGTTTACATAGAAAATCGGTGTATTCCACTGTAGTTAATTCGGCTTTGAGAACCGGGGGTACAGAGGGTTCTGATTGGACAGAACGACCGTTTAATGGCTGGTTGCCGACCAGTAGGAAACAATCACATCCACTTCCTGTTCTGCTTTTGCTTGAACTAGCAACATGGACGACCAGATACTACATATGATGTTTGCATTTATTTTTGTAATAATTACGAAGCACAGCATGAACGTATTAACCATAGGAATCAACAAACTAATGCTAGTACGGAATATGTGTGTCATCAATGTTAAATATGTGTGTTATTGTGACGAGACCAGGAGCATGCGGAGAATGAAAGGAATAATGTTAAAGTCGAATTAACTGCTTACATGTCAGAGGAATTGTTGAATTTGGAATTAAAAGTGGAATAAACCAGTAACTTTCTTTGTAATTAAATGTAATCATGAATTACCATTTCCAGGTGGAATTAGGTGTTTACATGGTGATTTTAAAGTGGAATTAACCTTGATTCTGAATTAAACAGGAATAAAAAACTTGCATGTAAACAAAGCCAATGTGCTCACACTTGTAAACTGTCGGCCTGACTTATCCAAATCTAGACACTGATGCCAAATGTTTGAGACTGAATTAAAACTGGAATTGGTTTGTGCAATAGATGGATTAAAGACTCAAAGATGCCAAAGGTGCATTTCAACATTTCAGTACCCAACACAGTCATATTGGGTACTGAAAGGGTTCCATTCGATACTGATACCAAATCGGTATTTTCAAAATGGTATCGGTTCCTAAATGGTATTTAAATCAGTACTTTAAAAAGAATCAAACTTTCATTATAACCAGAGACATACGCAATTGACATCCACAAAATTTCACCAATGACTTAATGAACCAGTCAAACACACAAACTGTGAAACGCATCTCTGCTACAACTTATTAACCTACTACTACTACTATCATTATTATTATTATTATTATCCAATATCTCATTTTCTGGTCTGACGATGTATGTCTTGGTTCTGGTATTTCCATACTGAGTATTTCCATTTCTGACAGCACAATGCTAGGCTAGGTAGGTCTTCATGGAGGTTTTAGACGGTGCACACTTCTGCTTTAAGGTGAACACTGTGTATCACCAAGTGCTTCACTAATTAGACCTATTCTCTATTACGTATTTAGACACCTGTTGCGTTTGAAAGAATCTGGATCTTCATGTGAACTTTAACTGCATGTTCCACCTTTTCACATTTGACATGTCGATGTCATCTGCACTGCCGCATGTGTCCTGCTTTCATTAACAGTGAACAGGGCGTAATTAATTAAACAGCTGCATATGTTACAGAAATTCACATTAGATTTTCATCTAGTTACTACTGTTAATATTTGCCCCAGTTCCATACCTATACCAACTTTCAGTACCCAACTCTACTACAACCCTATACAGTGTAAACTCTGTGTTTCAACATTATCATACAAATATTTTAATTAATCTATGTATTTTTTTTTTGTCTGTCACCTTAGGCAGCTGTCTGTATCGCTTTTATCCACAGCCAGTCTCTAACATTGTACCATAAACATTAATGTTAACATCACAGTCATTTTCACAGGTTTGAGCTAAATATTGGTCACAGTTATTTTGTGATAGCAAACTAGTGTATACTTTCAGCTAAAGACAACTAAACAACAAAATGGGAGTTGACAATGAGTGATTAAAGGGGTCATGGCCATTTTCTGCACCTTAACACAGTTCCCTGGTGTCTCAGTGACATGTCTGTCACATGCTTTGGTCAAAATACAACATTGAAGAAGAGATGCATCAGCCTCTTCAACCTGTCAAAACAGGTCTTTTCAAAACACTTGCTTTTAGTGCCTCCTCCTTTCATGCAAATGACCCACAGGTGACTCCGTCCCTCTCTTCCATGGGGTATGCCAATGTGAGAACAGCGTCATGATACTATGGCAACTGCATAGCGTGTCGTGACCCCTGGGCGAACAATGGCCATTGGTGAAAACATAGCGGTACGCACACGGTTTGATGTTGAACAAGAGGCTCCTGAACAAACTGAAGAGCCAAGGATACAACAAGCCTTTTCTACATGGTTAACGTTGTCACTGATGTTTCCTTTTACACTGACTCTAGGGTGTTGGTGAACGTAGTTACTGCTAGTAACTCCCACTAGTTTATTGGGTGTTTATGTGTTGGTTAGCAAAGACTAGCCTCTTAAACTAATCATGGTTCACTGGTAAAAATACTTACATGTCCAGTTTTGCTGAAGACAGTTGGTGCTGCTCAAGGTTTAAAGAATAGTTTTGATGCCAGGCATGTGTACTGACCCAGGTTAAAGAAGCAGTCCGCTGTGAAGTGACACTAATGGGGTCTTCTTGGGGACTGTAGCTGGTACATTTCCATCAAAAATAAATTGAATCTTCTGAAGCTGATGGAGACACGTGTACCTTTGTGTGTAGCCAGAAACAGAGCAGGAAACTTATTTTGTTTTGTCTGGCCCTGCGTGTGCTCTGACAAGGACTGCTATAGCAGCCCACCACTCTGAAGCCCCCACCACCACACCAACCACCTGTGTGTGCTCTGATGAATGGACCACTTTTCCCATTGGTCCCAAAGCCCTCCACTTATGAACTAACCCCACACACACCTGTCCACTTCCCACCTACCTCACAATTCATTCTGCAGATAGTGTAGGGGAGACTGGGGACAGTGGACTAACCTTATTCACTCTGCACATGCTCAGTTCAGTCCTTACTCCACATGGGCAGTCATATCCACGCGTCCACATTTATGAGGGAAAACATAATTTTGTGCTCAGTAATATTTTTTATCCAATTATTTTGGGGATTCATAGTTTGTTTGTAGTTGGACTCATTAAAGGCAGGTCTCACTGACATTTTAAATAATTATTTAACAAAGTATTTTTATTTCATTTCTTTCATTCATTATCTGAACCCACTTTATCCACACTTGGGTCACGGGGGTCACTGGGGGCCTAATCCAGCTACAATGGGCGAAGGCGGGGTACACCCTGTATGAGACGCCAGTTCATCGCAGGGCTGAACATATATAGACAAACAATCACTCTCACATTCACACCTATGGACAATTTTTAGATTAACCAATTAACCTATCAGTGCATGTGTTTGGATGGTGGGAGGAAACCGGAGTGCCCGGCGAAAACCCACGCGGACATGGGGAGGACTGGTAGAAAGGTCTGGTACGGGATTCGAACCAGGGTGCTTCTTGCTGTGAGGCACGAGTGCTAACCACTGCACCACCGTGCCGCCCTATTTTTATTTCACTACTTATAAAATATAGACATCGTTTTCATTAGTCTGCTCTCACCAGAATAAAAATGACTTTACCCACAACCTGTTGTTCCCCATGAATCAAATGTTAGTCTGATATCAGAAAAGTTTTGTTAATTATCTTTGTGAGATAAACAAAGATTTATTCAAATGTTAATCCACATGTCCACCATTACCTAATATAATATTGTTATATCCTAAGGAGATAAATGTTCTATACTTAATCGGATTTCTAATTGGTAAAAAGTTCAGTCAGATGACTCTTTTTGCTTTATTCCCTGCAGTTCAGTGGGCAGACATAAAGCACCTTCAAAATAAAACAAATCAGTTGTGGATCAACCACAGATCTACACTTTCATCCATGAATCTGCTTTTATTTCGTCACTTCCGTACCTGCCACCCACCCACATTTAATTTAACTTTACTTGTGTCCATATCTCAAAAAATCATCAGATGGACTTACGGGTGGAAGCTCTAAACAGTGTCTATACTGACATGAGTTTTAACATGTAAACATTTCTTAATTAAATAAATAACAAATAAAATAAAAATAAATAAATAAGTGATGCTTTTAGCCTGGTGGAGGGGGCAAATGAGGCCTGGTGGCCCACCAGGCTTATAATGCACTGAGGGAAACCCTGCATTGCTTCGATGTGCAGTCCAATTTTGAGATGCTCTGTATCAGCCACACCCACTCTTCTTGCTACTGTCTCCAGCATCTCACTATTGATTTAGTGATGCTACGCTAACATGCAGCAGCTCTATTTCCTTCTTCGGCACCAGCTCCATCATTAGCCCATCTAACATAAATTAGACACAATCCGTATTATTTCCGATCACTGTTCAGGATGAAATAACTAATCCTGATTGAGTCTGAAATCAGGTGATTGGCCCTGATTTCCAATCATTTGACAAGATCCCTAGTTCTGTACAGGTTACATGCCAGTCCTGTAGGTTCAGTACATGTTCTATAGGTTCTATCCAGGTTCTATATAGGTGTTGTAGGTTCTATACAGGTGCTTTAGATTCTATACATGTGTTGTAGATTCTATATAGGCTCTATATAGGTTCTGTAGGTTCTATACAGGTGGTGAAGGTTATATACATGTTATGTAGGTTCTGCACACAGGGCTCTAGAGCAGGGGTGTCAAACTCAATTTGCCTGTAGGCCACTGGAGGCAGAGTGTGAGTGAGGCTGGGCTGCATCAGGTTTTCCACAAGAAAAGCTCTGATAAAATCATTCCAATGTTCTCAAATATCTTTATTTTTGACACAAAGTCAGATGGAAAAATAAACAAATTAAGAATTAATAAATTAATGAATCAATCCGTAATAAATAAAACAGTAATGATAACAATAATACAGCAGATATAGACGGCTGAAGAAACCATATATAGTTACTGACTAGAAAAATCACATTATTTTAATTTGGATTCAAATATCTGAATTAACAGTTCTGGAACTTAACTTTCTGAACATGAATGGAACATTACACGGACTGTTCTGAATGTGGCTTCTCTTGTCTGGGCGGCTGTGGCTCAGTTGGTAGAGTGGGTCGCCCAATGACCGAGAGGTTGGTAGTTTGTGTCCCAGCTCTGGCTGTCCACATGTCGAAGTGTCCTTGGGCAAGACACTGAACCCTGACTTAGGCCCCCAGTAGAACTGACCTTAGACCTTAAAAATCTACTGGTGTATGAGTGTGTGTGTGAATGGGTGAATGTGAGGCTAATGTAAAGCGCTTTGAGCACCATGAAGGTGGAAAAGCGCTATATAAATGCAGTCCATTTACCATTTGCCTACTTCTTGCTGCTAGAGACCTGCAGCACATAGCTGAGCCACATTTGGGGCTGTGTAATATAGATATCATTTTAATCAGAGTCAGTGTCGTGTTGAGGTTTCAGTATCGGTGTTTCACCAACGCGCTGAGAACAAGCCCGGCCGATGTCCCGCCGTCAAGAGCCATATACCCCACTGTGATTGGTTGCTTTGTTCAGCTCTGCATACAACACTGTAGTGCCACTTTTCCACTGCAAAACTGCCACAGCACAGTACGCTTTAGCACAGCACTACTCTACACACTTGTCAAACCGGCCCTGTTCCTTTTCCGCTGCGAGCACTTACTAGTCGGGACGATTAAAGTGGGTGGAGTTGGTGGGGCCGCCACTGCCCTGACATAATTTTCAGGTGACAAATAAAGTGCCTACGCTGCAGTTAGTAAAAAGTAAACAATGGAGGCACTGGATGACATTGAGGCAGTACTGCAGCCCTGTCAGAAGAGCCTGGTCAGTGGGAACACAAATATAACATGAAGTTCCTGTGAAATGGCCTGGAAGTTCTGATAGTGGAAACACGCTTCATGTGAAGGGAAGCTCCGACACAATCATTCATATCAAACTTGCGGACCACACCAACATTAATCTTTCATGTTAAGACAGGGGCCACAGTTGGCCCACGGGCTGCGAGCTTGAAACCCCTGCTCTAGAGTGTGACTAATTCAGTCACACATGCAAACAAATTTTTCACTGGTGCGAATAAAATAAATCTGAGGTTGTATCGGTGTGACCAGCCCTTTGAGGAAACAAGTCTCCGCAATCTCTGAAGAGTCTGTATTGTCGTCCAGTTCATAGTCAATATTCATGTCGCACACAAGCAATGTATGCAATGTGAGCAGTACATTTCATTTTAGAAAGAGAGATTAGGCATTTTCCCACAGAATACTTTTAAAAACGTAGTTCTAGGAACTAAAGAATTCTTAGGGAACCTTTGGATTTGCATTCTGACAGAGCGGTTGGAACCATGGGAGGAGCCAATGTGACCACAATGATGTATTCTTTAAGTACTACATTCAACAATCACACAAGGAAGTAGAATACAGCGCTACTATAAGCTAGAATAGAGAATGAGGAGGCCACAGCGTTTATGTTCTGTATCGCTGGAATGGTCAAATACAGCGTCTAATGTACAGAATGGAGGAGTTTACAGAGAGAGTTAGGAGATGAAGAATCCAGTGGCAGGTGATACTAGGATATATGTTAATGTCATAGCTTTAACCAACATCTTTATTAACCCAAAACCTCTCCATATTTTTTCCAACACACAGCTGACCCTATGGGTGTAAAGATAGCGGTACTGCAAGATGAGGAAATTCAATTCCATACAATTTTATGTATAGAGCCCCAAATCACAACAATGTCACTTCACAGGGCTTTAAAAAAATAAACTATCAACCACAGAAATAGATGAAGTCCCAAGCATTCCCTGTCCTTACTTAGCACAGGACAAAAGTGAGTCACTGCAGATCCTGTTTTCTATGGCTCCTTATGCGGATACGGCTAAGAAAGTGGGGAAAGGGGATGGGTGAATAGCTCCGAACAGACTTGAGAGAGGGAGAGGGAGAGAGACGGGGGGAGAGAGAGAAGGACTCATTGCCTGTACCTCTCCCCAGCATTCAAGCTCTGAGGGCAGCTTAGACTGAACTGTGACTTCAGTCTGTTTTTAACTAGCCTGCCCATAAACTTTCTCAAACAGGAATGGTTTCAACCTAATTTTAAATGTAGAGAGTGAGTCGGTGTCTTTAATATTAAATGGAAGCTGATTCCATAAGACAGGAGCCTGGTAGCTATAAGCTCTAGCAGAAATAGGCGTGGTCTCGGCTCTACCAATCACCAAACACCTACGTCATATAGTTCCTGGAGAACTAAAAAAGACCATGTCTACCAGGAGGAACTAAAAACGTTTGAGGAACTACAAATTGTAGAGAGATTCATCCCAAGGGGAAATTCACAGGTTTCAGCATTGCAGTACTACGATAGTACAAGTTTTTATAGTCTATACATGGAACACAAGTGAGCTGAGTGACGCATAAAATGTAATATCATTAGTGCAAGGGAATAGTTCTGAGTTTGGTCCAGTTTGGGGTAGGGTTGAGACCCGGAACTGGCTCTGAAAAAGAACCGGTTCAGAAATTATGAAACTGGACCCGTACCAGTTCCTGGACATTCTCTTCTGCGATCTGTGCATTTATGCAATGACAGAAGGACACGCCCACACTGCACTGAATGCCAGAGGCAGACCTTCTCAGCAGGGAGGCGCCCACTGCATTTAGCTGAGCAGTTGCTTTCAGCAACTTCACGGGACAGTCACCCCTTAAGCTAGCATGCAAGTCGCTAAGTACAGCATGCTCTGAACGCAGTATTGCTGAAGGCAGTAGTAAAAAGTAAGCGCTCCGAAGTGTGGTTATACTTTGAGAGACATTCATACGTGTAGGTACCAAAAGTCGGTATAGGTATGGAACCAGGGAAAACATTAACCAGACTGGAATCTAACATGAATTTCAGTACCACACATATATGCAGCTGGTGTTTAATTACATCCTATGTTCACTGTGTGCGGTTATAGTTCGCAAGAAGATCCAGATTCTTCCATATGCGAGCATTTAGTGGCACACACTGTTTACCTTAAAGCAGAAGCATGGACTGTCTAAAGCAGGGGTGGGCAACTCCAGTCCTCGGGGGCCGGAATCCTGCATGTTTTCGATATTTCCCTTTTCCAGCACACCTGATTCAATTAATGATCAGCTCATCATCCAGCTCTACAGAAGCCTGATAATGATGTAATGGCTTCCAGGTGTGATGGAAGACGGAAACATGCAAAACTTGCAGGATACCGGCCCTCGAGGCCTGGAGTTGCCCACCCCTGGTCTAAAGCCTCTGTGAAGTAGCCTCGTACTGTGCTTAATAGCACATTAGAAATGGAAATACCCAGTGTGGGAATGACAGACACAAGTGATAAAGCTTCTGACCCGTGACTGGGGTGATACTGGACCATGGCAGTACTTTTCATAATGATTCATTAATTTTGTGCAAAGGTGGAAGCACATTCAAAATGAGGAAGCATCTTTTAAAACACACCATTACCACAGACACATGAACCGTGTTTGAGAACCTACAGATGTCCACCTCAAGAGAGCCCCTGCAGGGGGATGGTGATGATGGGGTGGATGATGAGTCTGCAGCAACTTCCCTCTCTCCAGGCTAGTACTATATTATATAAAGAATATACTATAATCCACTGAGATTCAAATGTCCATTTAACTAGGCAGCTAAGCATATTACTGTACTGTACATCTGTTAGCATTAGAATATTAATGAATAATGATGCCATGTTTGTCGGACTATTTATAATATAGAATGGTGTAAGAAAAAAAACATTTTTTAAAAAAGTATATATTTGGGAACTTTTAGGACCCAGAATCATTATAATTCAAATGTGTCCCAACCCTAGTCTGGGGTCAAAGCAGCTGATAAATTAGATTGACATGTCCACTAAAGAGTGTGTTCCGGTGTTTGTTGCAGTGGAAGATTTTAATGGTAGGAAAACTCCGGTAATTCACCCAATTCAGGGCAAAACTAGGCCTATGCAGTCGTCTCCGGCTCCTAAAGGTATATCCCCGAAACACGATGCTTCCAGTTACCCGTCATTTCCACCACTTCTGCCTAACCATTCACTTATATATTAAATACCAAATATAAAATAAGTAGTGTATGTCCTGACCTACAGCATGAACACACTGAATTTAGTTGCAATCCATCCACCCGGTCAAAAATTATCTTGAAATTGTCAGCCTCCAACACTCGTCGAGTGCATGTGCCTGTTCTAGAGCATTAGCACAGCAAATTTGGGAAAAATCTGTCCAGCCGTTCAAAAGTTATAGTGTTAACACAAAAGGCCTAACTTGGCAGACATGGCGGCAGCGCACACAAAACCATTACATCCCTGACGCTCCCCGTTTCGGAGATAAAATAATCGCATACACATTCACGTTTAACTGGAACTTACGGAGGCGGTGTCACTTTATTAGTGTAAATCATGTTTGACCCTTCGGAGAACACACAACAGGCTGGAATATTTAACCCTTGTGCGGTCCTTCGGGTCAAAGAGACCCGGTGGCTCACAAATATACCTTTTTATACGTACTGTAGGATGCCATTGCTTACTACTGAAAACAGTAATATATCCTTGGGGGGTGGGGTGATGAGTCTATGGAACTGAACTTTGGAATCTGGGTTTTTAAGACCCGATTGTAGGACACAGCCAGTGTGCCTTTTACAAAGGACCGCACAAGGGTTAACAACATTCATTTTGAATCGGTGGTGCAAAAAACCAAAAACATGCCACATGTCTGACCTCTGAACTGCAGCAGAGACTGAATCAGGATGGAGAATTATAATCTTTTGTTCCTTCAAAGCAAATACTAGACGCACAGAGGTATTTATAATATTTCTGAATATCACATTCAACCTGCTGGCTCCAACTTCTGCTGGAGTGAATCGCTGTGTTCTTCTGAAATGTTAAATTGTGTTAAATTACACTTCAGCGCTTGTGTACTGACCCTGCTGGTGATGCATGGTATTACAGGCATGACATTCCTTCATACAGAGACAGTGAAAGACCTGATAAGAATTGATGTGCACTGAGGGACATGGAGGATAGTCCATAAGATATAAAACAGTTCAGATATTGAGGTGTTCAGTTTGAAGCCACTTTCACCTTTAATTTAGATTTTCTTCTAATATCATATATTTTGAGACATTTTAAGTTTAGACTTCAGATCATTGAAGCACTTTAAACACATGCTCTTCCTTGTAGAACTTTGCTCCAAATTAAGAGCTTGACATTGACAAGATTGTTGGTTAATCATTTACAAATCCATATTGTCTATATGGACAGTGATTTTTTTAAAAATGAACAAATTTTCGTGCTCCTAATTTTTGTGCTGGTGCACCTAGTAAAAAAAATTTGCACCAGTATAACCAGTCCAAAAAGTTAGTCTACAGCCCTGGTACAAGTTCTATCCAGATTCTGTAGGTTTTATACAGGTGGTTTAGATTATATACAAGTTCTTAGGTTTTGTCTTCGCACCTGTATAAAATACTGGAGTATATTAAAATACAGAAATACAGGTACTATAGGTTCTATACAAGAAAAATAATAATAATGGATTTAATTTATATAACGCTTTTCTATGTACACACATCCTCAAAGCGCATAGTGGATCCATTATTCATTCACTGTCACATGCTCCCTCTGGTGGTGGTAAATGACATATGTATCAAAAGCATTCTGAGAGCACAGACCTCCACCAAGGTTGACCCCCCCACACCCCCCCGGGGAGCCATTTGTTGATCTACCATTACCACCATACCCTGAAAATGTCATCAAAATCCATCCATTAGTTTTCAAGTTATGTTGTACACAAAGCAATAAACAAAAATATCAGCTCCTTGATGGAGGTAATGAAGTTAATTATCATTACATGTCATTCATTTCTATTTAAAACTGGTGGAATATGTATTTTTGATGTCTCATTCCTTAAGCTAATTCACTTCTGACTGAGTCTGATCATTTTCATTTTGGTTGCTATATTTAGTCCAGGTTCAATGTTCAAGTCACACACATTTGCTCAAAATCCTGCATTTAATTAGCTTAGCTGTGCTAGACCCTCCTAGTGGCAGCAAATATAATGTGCTACCTTAATAGTCTAGTTTCACTGTGTAATGTAACTGTTGGCTAGATTTCCCTGAAACTGGGCAACGAATTACAGTGAAGTATAGAGTCAGAGGGCGGGCGTAACAAAGTAAGGATTTGGAGATAAACAACCAGAAACAACCATAGAAGAAGAACAGCAACGGGTGGCGATTTCCTTTTATCAAAGATGAGTGAAGAATCTGAGAAAACGTCAGCAATCTTTAAATTCCTTTTACAGAAGCGACATCAGTCATTAAGCTCCATAATGTTTAGTCATTTGTAACTTTCTCCGGAATCCTCCATAAACTTTCCAGCGTCTAACTACGTCATCCTAAAGATTTTGCTGATTCGAGGTCGTACCGTCCTATTGCATGCAGAGGATTTGAAGGACAACCTTTTAGCCTCGTTTCCCCTGACGATGAAGCGTTCTTAGACCTATACATGTAATGAATAGAGATAGCGCAGCTATGCTAACATTTAATTTGACTGCATGTTAATTATAAAAGTAGTTGGATTCTTATGTTTTTATCCTTATAACTGAACAGACAATATTTGGTTAGATATATTTTTAAATTAAAAACTGAAACAAAAGGTGCAAAAAAAAAGGAGTGACTTGAAACAAAACAAATTGATTCCTACCAACATCGTGTGACTTGTCAAATGTCTGACCTGAGTCTCTTTTAACGAGAGTACTAATGAGCCCTGGTTCAGAAAAAGAGGCAAGTCTGTCCAGTCCATTTCAGGTGGAACTCGCAAACATACAGAATTAATCAGTTCAGTTCATGGCGAAAACACAAATACATTTAGTGTCAGACTGTTGACCAGTTGGTATCAGGGTAACGCGACTTCTGACTAAACAGCTGATGTCACCGAGTGCTGCTACAGCTGGAATGAAGTAAACAGTGAATATTTTTGTGATACACATACAGTTTGTTTGCTGGTCAGACCACTGTTCTCTTTTAGTTTATTATAATTGTGCATGAGGTTACTAGAATTTTACTGGAAACTTTCTTGTTTCATGTCAGCAATTCAAAGTTTGAATTTTCTCCTCTGCAAAGACACACAAAAGAGTCTGCACCTCGTTGTTTATCTACTTGTTGAAGCTTCTCTTTTGGTTCTTTTTCCAAATGATCAAAATACAGAGCTTGTAGAAATGAAATAAAGAATGAGTGAATGAATTCCAGAAATGTTGCAAACATAACCCACCAATCAGCATTCACCAGCACACAGCTCTGTCCCTAAAAGTTCCTGGTAATCTAGAAAGGACGACCTCCCTACCAGGACCTTTTTGGGAGAAAGTTGGAGGACGAGGGAAAGTTATTTACCCGAACACAAAAAGGTTTTTCAAAGTTCAAGGTACTGCAAGTTATTGCAAAAGTTCCTGTGGTGGGAAAGGGCCTATAGTTACCTCCGCCAAGGAGGTTATGTTTTTGCTGGCGTTTATCTGTTTATTTGTCTGTATTCAAGATAACTCAAAAACGTATGGACGGATTTTGATGAAATTTTCAGGATATGTTGGAAATGTGAACAGGAAGAACCAATTTCATTTTGGGGGTGATCGGGGTGGGGGGGGTGATTTACCTTGGCGCAGGTCTGCGCTCTCAGAGTGCTTTTCTAGTTTATACAACTGATAGAGTTGTAGTTTATACAGTTGATATAGTAGGTGAAGCAGTTGAAATTGTTGATACAGTTGACGCCTTTGGTATAATTGAGATATCTTTGGTATAGTTAATGCCTTTGATAACAGTTGATGTGGTTGTTAATACTAGAGCCCAGCCACTTAGGGTCTCACCAATTAATTGGTATTGGCCAAAATGTAGCCTCCACATGGGACGTTGTAGCCACACATCCACCTTTATGAGGAAACACATAATTTTGTGCTCAGTAATATTTTTTCTGTAATTTTCTGATTCACAGTTTTTTTTTTTTTATAGTTGGACTCATTAAAGGGAGGTCTCACTTCCATTTTAAATAATTATTAACCACACAATTTTTATTTCACTACTTATAAAATATACACGTTTTTCATTACTCTGCTCTGCCCAGAATAAAAACTACGGCATCTATAACCTGTAGTTCCACATGGATCAAATACAAGTCTGGTATCAGAACATTATTCAGAGTTTGAAAGTTGTCAATTATCGTTGTGAGATAAACAAAGATTTATACAACTGTTAATCCACATATCCACAATTACCTAATATAAGATTATTATATCCTGTGTAGATAAATGTTCTCATTTTATATATTGGCCAATATATCAGATATCGGGTTTTTTACCGTCCAATATCTGCATCGGTCCCAAAAATCCAATATCAGTCAGGCTCTAGTTTATATAGTTGACATGGTAGAAGCAGTTGATAGAGTTGACATAGATTATACAATTGATACAGTTCATATACTACATATGGTTCATATAATTAACACCTTTGATACGCATGATATACTTGATGCCATTGGTATAGTTGATACAGTGGTTACATTTTAAGTAATTGACACAGTTCAGGTTTGGATTTCTTATTGTCTTTCAGAGATGCATTGCAGAATGAAATTATGATGCATTTTGAAGTTGATGCAATATATATTGTAGATACAGTTGATGCCTTGGAAAACATTGATATAGTTGATACAATTGATGTCTTTGATACCGTTGAAAGTGGCAAATAATCGACTAATCATTGGCCAACCAAAAATCCATTGGTCATTTGGTCACAGGAAGGATAAGCCATATCTTGTCAAAGGGCTTTTAATTTGAAGGGTATGAAAAAAGAAGTCATGACATGAATTTACTGTTGTGAGTTTTTTTTTAACACAGATGGCATCAACTTATATCACCATGTCTGGAAGGAGCTCTAAAATATGAGATAATTTTGAAAAGAACAAAGATAACCCAAAGAGGGTTACTGCAGACTTTGCAAAAAAAACAAAAACATTAGCCTTTCATTCGTCCACGACAAACATGCTTTACCACTTCAAACATGTAAGTACTAGCCTAGCTAAAATGTACCTGTGTAAACAGACAGCAGACTTGTAGTGTGCAGCTGTGCGCTTGTAAAATTAACCATTAGGCTACTTATGTCAGCCATGGTCACTAATGTCAGGGTTTTTTTCCACTCTCTGACTGAGAGAAAAACTGAGCAGTCAAATGATTTCGTGTAGGCTAGTATTTAGATCAACTAGGAAACATTTTGTTGTGTATTTCAATGTGTATTTCAGTCAATCAGACAACAGAACATTTTCCATGTGCTTTTAAAATGCATGCATGGCTGAAAACTGCATGAAGGTTACTGCCGGTATTAGTGCTAAATGTGCAAAGATGCAGAAGCCTTAAAGGTAAAAGTAACCAGATGTGTATCTTGGACAAAATGTGCAGATTTCTTTTCTTTTTCTTTTGTGTGTGTGTGTGTGTGTGTGTGTGTGTGTGTGTGTGTGTGTGGCGGGGGGGTTTTAGTCGGTGTACATGATAACACTGGTCAATCAAGAAAAACAGCCCTAGTTGATACTGTTGATGCACTTAATACAGTTGAGGGGCAGGTCTTGCTACCTGTAAATCTTTCATCACTGACAGAGTTTTCTTAAGATGACGTATAATTCTGAATAATCATTTTGACACATTAAAACACTGAGGATAATCGACCCAAAAAAGCTTCACACAACACTGTAAATACAACCTTTCATGACAGTGTTTTATTAAATAGATCTTAAGCTTTTCTTTTATTTGTTGGTATGGGCCACATCTTAAAAACCATCTTCAATCCTTGTCTTGTACAAGAGCAGGTCCCTGAAAACAGCCAGAAGGATCATTTCCCACTCAAGTCACTCACTGTTTTGTGAATTTAGACTCGTCCTCTTATGTCCGCATTAGTCAGCCCTTGTGTAGAACAAAGAGATTCAAAAGCTCTTATACCATCTGCCATCTGTCTGATCAATGACAGCTTTTAATGTGGTGCTATTTAATACATTTATTATATTTACTGCATTTATTGGTATTTGTCTTTGTGTTGTGTCTGACTGTGAATGTAGTGAACTGCTGGCTGCAGAACAACTTGTCCTTCGGGGGGATAATAAAAATACATAGAACCTTGGACCTTAGATCAGTTTCTGAACCTTGGACCAGGATCTGAACGTTCAACCACGATAACTGTTCTGTCCGGTATAGAACATACAGCAACCTGCAAGAACATGCAGATACGGATCAAAAAAAATATTTTGGGAGTACAGGCACAGGTAAATTAAAACTAAATGTGGATGGGTAGTGGGATAGGAAGTGACAAAATACAAGCAGATTTGTGTATGAAACTGTGGATCTCTGGTTGATCCACATTGGGTTAGTCACACGTCACTGAGCAGCACTGATGGTGTGTGTTTTATCCAAAAATAAAGCCCTTAAGAGTGACTTCCTGTATAGAGGAAGTGCTTAATCACAGGTTTGGTTACAGGTCTAATGTACATGGGTACAGGGTTGAAAAACAAATCAACATTGATGAATCTGTAACACTGGTACTTCTGTCAGATGAGTCTGTCAGTCCACCTGTAGTAGACCTCCTGTTGATGGTGAGTCTGCATATTAAGAATTGTCAAGTCCTGTTTGGTTGTTCAGTTGACTTTAGCTGAAATTAGATGCTACTTAACTAGCGCTAAATGTCAGGTGGTAGTTTCCTTAGTTATTTTCAAAAGCCCAGTGAATGTGATGAACTGATGAACACAGTGAAAACAGAGGGACAGATGTGATGGAACATGATGATTATCATCCATCAGGAAACGTGTTTTTGAACCGTAAATATGACTAAGTATGTCTCATTAAGGTTTTCATTTGAATTTATGGACAATAGTGTGTTATGACAGAATTTTTATGACCCATGACCATCAAAATGACAGACAATAAGTGTCTAGCAGAAGCTCTGGGTTGATGCCTTTAATACACCTGATATAGTTGATGTAGTTATTACTGCGGATCAGTGATGTGCGGGCTGACCTGAAGTGAGCGGGTGCCCGTGGTCATCCACAGTTCCAGGTCATTGAAAAATATTTGATCGGGTCATTTGAGATAAACATTAGAATAACCTGGTAAATCATTATAATGTAACTATTAGGTATAATTGTCTATTATTAATAAATACACTTTATTAACTGAATTTCCATGAAGGTGATGTACAACGTCGGAAGTATGCTACGGTATGGAGGGAGCAAGAGAGAAAATAAAATTGGAAGAGTGGAAGCTCTGGAAACATACAAACAAATAAAGTAAGGTTTGGGACACATTCACTGAGTTTTTTAAAGATGATGAGTGGCTCCCAGTGTTTTCTTTTCTGTGCAAATCGGGTTCAAATGTTTCTTTGGGTGTTGCAGGTTGTCAACCCCTGGTTTAGATGCTGCACGTTGATAACTTTTCAAAGATGAAGCAGGACAAACATATTTTCTCAACATATTAAACTTACAAGAAATGACATTAGATTTCAACACAGAAATAAAGGCAAGTATGTAAGTAAGGTCATGTGATGTTCATAAAGACCACTGACTACTTTTTAAAAATGCGGGTTGCGACGCAGGTCCTTATATTTCTTGCGGTCCGAATTGCGGACAGGCTACTTAAAAAAGCCGTCGGTTACAGGTCGTTTATACATCAACCCGCGCATCACTGCTGGGGATGTAAACAATGAATCCACTATAGGGTTGGGTATCAAAAGTTGGTATAAGTACAATATCAGTGACATGTAATGACCTGGTCAAGGTAAAATTTCCTACACAAAGTTCACAAGAAGATCCAGATTCTTCCATATGCAACATGTGTTTAAAGACATTTACATGCAAAGGCTGGAATATGTCTAATTTAATGAAGTACTTGATGACACACAGTGTTTAGCTTAAAGCAGAAGCTGCACCATATTTGAACGCTTCTGTGACTAGCTAAGAAGGTCTAGCACTGTGCAAATAACACATCATGAATACAAATACCCAGTGTTTGAATGACCAGCTACTGTGGAGATACTGGACCATGACGGTGCCAGTGTTTTAATGCTAACCACAAATATTGCTAATGAACTGATACATGTGAATTCCTCAACTAGTGACATGACATGTGGTGCTAGGTTGATGATAATAATAATAATAATAATAATAATAATAATAATAATAATAATAATAATAATAATAATAATAATAATAATAATAATAATAAGTTGTAGCAGTTTGTGCATTTCCCAGACCGACCGGTTTCAGTGAGTCACCAGTTAAATTTTCATGGTATGGTTCAATCTCTGGTTGTAATTTTTAATTTATTTTTTTTTAAGTACCAATTTGAATACTGGTTAGGAACCAATGCCATTTTGAAAGTACCAATTCAGTATTAAATTAAACCCTTTCAGTACCCAACCATAATTCAGGTTCACAGGAAAACCACCACTTATCAATTAACTGTTAATCATTCGATAAGGTCAATCAACTAATGATTAATGGATTAATCAATAATTTGCATCCCTAGTTAATAGAGTTCATACAGTTGTGGATGTTTCCATGCTTTTGGACCATTACATGTAAAAAGTAAAAACATCAACCTGCATTGTTTTTTGTTGTTGTTTTTTTTTAAAGTAATGTGAGGTTATCCTCCCTTTTCCTCTGCCTCTAACGTTTGTTCAGATTGGAGGGAGGAGGGAAGCTGAAGAATGGGACCTTTGGTGCTTTGTTTTTTGTCCAGTGGACTTGAAATTGTTAAGTCAAGCAGTTGTCAACGCTGTCCTTGACCCTGGTGGAAGACCACAACAAAGATCTTACAGCTTCTGTCCCTTGCACTGTGTGTGTTGGTTCTTTTGTTTTGAGCCCAACAATGGGCCCCTGGTTACCCCCCCCCCCCACCCGCCAGCTTTAACAGGGGCACGCGCTGGAGCTTAATGTGCGCTGCCTTGCGTGAAAAGAGACAGCATGTGTTGCTTTTGTTGTGTCGACCAGCTGCTTCGTTCACTACTTAACAAGCACTTGTAGGGAAGTGTGTGTGTGTGTGTGTGTGTGTGTATGTGTGTGTGTGTGTGTGGGGGGGGGGGGTTGTTTTGTGTTTTGATCGTGGAAGATAAGACACACACACATGCATTCATACTCATATTTTTTCCCCTTTCTCCTTTTCCCTCTCTTCCTTTGACCCCCCCCCCCCACCTCCTCCCATCAGCCATCTGTGCAGTAGGGTGCAGCAACATGCACGGGTTCTGCGAGTCTCCTGGGGAGTGTGCGTGTCGCCAGGGCTGGCAGGGTGAACGCTGCGACGAGTGTGCCCGACACCCCGGCTGCATCCACGGAACCTGCCAACAACCCTGGCAATGCAACTGCAAAGAGGGCTGGGGAGGCCTGTACTGCAACCAAGGTTAGTACCCAACCCAACAGGGTCCACAAAGACCAGCTGTTCTCCAAGTGGGAACTAGAGCTGAGAATATTTTACTATTAATTTTTATTATTTGAATGACGCCCGGCTCTGGCTTTACGTTAATATTTGCACGGTAATAAGCAATCATGTGATGCCTTTTGATCTGTACAAGATGAATGTAAAATGGGAATATTTGGGTCCTGTGGGGTCGGGGTGGGTTTGGGCATAATTTTTATCATTTGAATCAGGCCCGGGCTGGGCTCAGGTCGAGTTCTATCATTTCGGGTCTGACTTTTATGGCCTGTTTCATGGTCTAGTGTGAACCCAAGGTCAATCATTAGATGCTTTTCCATCATTTATCTGCTCAAAACTTTACCCATATTTACTAAATGTGTTCCAGCTTGAGCTGCAACTAACAATTATTTGTTCATTTTTTCAATCAATAAATGGAGATGGAAGAAGGTTGAGGTCTTTTGAGTTTTGCATGCATGTGTCTGTGCCTAGATCAGGGGTCTCCAACTCCGGTCCTCGAGAGCTACTGTCCTGCATGTTTTAGATGTTTCCCTCTTCCAGCACACCTGACAGTCATTCTCAGTCTTCTGCAGAGCGTGATGAGAGGCTGATAAATGATCAGCCTCTCATCACGCTCAGGTGAACTGGAAGAGGGCAGGACAGTAGCTCTTGAGGACCGGAGTTGGAAACCCCTGGCCTAGATAAATGAAAGAGTTGAAATTTAATCATTCCATTATCTGAGTGACATCCATTCCCCGAAAATGGTTGCAACAGGTAAGGCTACATTCTAACAGGTGCTGGCAGGGCTGTAGCACCAAATTCTGGGCCCGTATACAAGAACTCTTGCTACCCCCCTGTCATCACATTGTCAATGGAAGAACAACATGGACGCACGTCTGTCCAGCAATGAGCAACTTGTTCACTGACATCAGCATTTTAACCGCAACAAAACAAAAGCTAACACCTTGAGTTTTGTTTTAAATTTAACTGTACAACATAAGTAGGGTGATCATATGTCCTGATTTTTGTCTGGACCGACGGCTCTAAAACCAAGCTGTCCAGATGTCTGTCATGTGTCCTCACTTTTTATATCAAGTGCAAAAAGTTTAAGGCAGCGGCCGCCAAGACATACACCACACTGTCCACATCATGGTTGGAAAAAAAAACACATGGTCTTAATGTGTGTTGTCTGTGCTACTGCTCATGTTTATTTATCTATTTTACTTCTTGATGAAGTCTAATAACAATTAGCAATAAATGAACACTCAAGCCTGTTACTGCAGATCAAGTTTATCAAGAACATAAAGTGACAGTAACAGTATAAATTGCAGTGTTTGGGATGATGCATAAGTGTCCACTGTGTGTTGGCTGATATGGAACTAAAAGAACAAAACTAATGAATATCCAAGAGAACAGCTGGAGAATAACTGTCCACCGTAGTGACCAGTATTCATCAAAGGGTTAAACATATTTGACTTCATGTTCATCTAACCTTACCTTGTCTTAATGCATCAGAGGAGGATGATGCTTGATGTTGTTGGTCCAACTTTGGGACAGTTTCTGGAATGTGTATCATAAATGAAGTTTTACCTGCAGGTAGTTAGGATGACATAGCCTACGTAGCCATTATGCAATGTCAATGTCTGGGGCTAACTGTCAGCTAACAATGTAGGATAATATTAGCTTGCTTCAGTTGCCTGCTGTTGCAATATTACCCTACAATAGACTTTATATCCTTTACTTTAATAACAGGACCTTTTGAAAATTTATATTTTCTGCTCTTGATTAGAGATTGTTTGTTACTGTGTGTTTAGCAGCGATAACGGAGATAATGGGAGTTAAAAATGGAATTTCATCTTGCGTGCCGAACTTTTGTTAAAATTGTGCTCACCTTTCTTTGGAAAGAAGTTCGTCTGTTTCTGTCTGTCTGTCTGTCAGCAGGATTACACAAAACGTTCTGAACGAATTTTGATGAAACTTTCAGGAATGATAGATAATGGTCAAGGAAGAAACCATTTGATTTAGAGCAATGAAGGTCAAAGGTCAAGGTCACACTAAAGGTCAACAGCTAAAACACATCAGTGGTAATATCTCAGGATTCAGACAAAATAGAATCTGGTGTTTTTTTGCATTCACATCATCCCACCTTCGTACATCAGATGGGTCAACACCTATGGCTGGATCACGTCACATTTGGACGTCATATGACACCATATCAAGCCTTGGCGGAGGTCTGCTGTCTCTGACTGCCATGTTATGTCTGTTACATCTCTATTCCAGACCGGTTTCATCATGTACATTCAATATTAAC
This sequence comes from Siphamia tubifer, assembly GCA_020466265.1. NCBI lineage: Eukaryota > Metazoa > Chordata > Actinopteri > Kurtiformes > Apogonidae > Siphamia > Siphamia tubifer. The sequence continues at coordinate 44,277,408 of CM035795.1, read as the reverse complement.
TTGTTTCTCCAATACACAGTCAGGTAATTATGTCTATTAAACATTGTCACACTAATCTAATCAACCATGTATCTGCTTTAATGTATTTGTTTATGAACTATAAATGGGCAGTCCGGGCTTTTTAGACCAGCTAATAGTTCTAATCTCCAGCCTCACGCTTGCTCAGAGTAACTAGGCTAACTACGCTAACAACTAGCTAGCCATTTTCAGTATGTTACTTTGGCTGAACGAGTAATGTTCATAAACACCACTACATAAAGTCAAAATGGAACTGTAAACTACTATATAACAGATTCACCCATTAATTAAACAAGTCTGACACTCACTCCTAACCTGTGAAGACAGCTCAGTACACATATACAGTAACTTCCAACTCATGTGTTCTCATTCTCATTCACATGAGTCTTCCCTTCTCCCTGAACACAGTGTAGCAAACGCATCCTCTGCCGGCCACAGTTAGACACTGCATTCTGCTAAACAACTACATTTTCCAAATGATAAACCAACATTTTTTTAATCAGAAAATACACAGACAATTTTTACTACATTCTGAACATGAGCTGTACTAAATGCAAATCATGTTAAACGTGTAAATAATAATAATAATAATACTGTAGCTATATTAACCCACTGATGCGCATCTAAGCAAGTATCATAAGCAGCCTTGATTGTGGTGCAAGGTGAAAAACAGCTGTGTGTTTTACAGTTTTTGGGAGGGGTGTTCACAAAGTAGTCAGTCACAGTAGATTTGATGTTACAATAATATGCCAATGAGTAATACATCAGACTTGTGTTTAGATCGATATTTATCATGAAATTTAGTTTTGTTATTAATATAAATGTACATTCATTTGTTTATTGTACCTTAACCCCCATTGACCCCCCTCTAGCTTGGGCCCCCCTAAGGCTGTCCGACGGCCCTGGGTGCTAGTATTCACCAGTTACCAATAAGTTATTTATAATAGTGTACCTTAGGCTCCAAGTCCACTTAATTGCTGTTGATGTGTGGATTTTTTCGATTGCAAAGGTAAACTAATGCAGGGCTCTAGAGTGTGACCAATTAGGTCACATATGTGTATATCCTCACTGTTGTGACAAAAAACAAAAGACCTTCCATCAGTGCACCCAGTTGATGAAGGAAAAAAAGTGTCAGCAAGTCTGAAAGTGTCCATATAGTCTTAGGCCTGGGCATGGTTGATGTGTGCAAGTGTTGTGAGCAACGCATTTCTTTTCACAGTTGTCTCCGCCAGTTGCTGGTGTTTATTAACTTCACGAATCTGAGATTTGCGAAGTTATGTTGCTTTAACGGTCTGTCTGTTTTTCTGTGTATCTGCGTACACATTCCCTCTGTTCTCACTTTAGCATCGCCAATACTTGATGGATTTGGCATGTAGACGGAGACGCATATAGGGATGAAACACACCAAGTTTCAGCCGAATCAACTCACGACTTTCGGTGTGACGCCATATTGAATTTGTGTGCGCATACGCATTTCCGCTGTTCACACTAGTGTCGCCAATTATTGACGGATCGTTCTGAAATTTAGAGTGTCGAACAAGACAGATACAAGGATGAAACAGACCCCAAATTTCAACAGAATCAACTCACGATTGGCTCTGACAGTGGCTCTGTCTGTGAAAAGTGCTATATAAATAAAATTTACTTACTTACTTACTCACGACTTCCGGTGTGACGCCATATTGAATTTTTGCATCATCACAGCAGACCTTTGCCGTTTTCAACATGTATTTGTGATTTAACATGGTAATGTGTAATCACGGTGTATTTGTGATTTGACAAGATCACAGATTGCATATAATTTGCAAAGTTGCCATGCTCAGCATGGATTTCATGTCTCTGTGTGTGCACATTTCCTCTTTTCACACTCTAGCATTGTCAGTTCTTAATGGATCGTTCTGAAATTTGTAATGTACAAGGAGACGGGTATAAGGATGAAACGCACCACATTTCAGCCAAATTGAGTCACTACTTCCCAGTTTGACGCCATATTGAATTTTCGTGTCAATGTCACAGCAGAGATTTGCCGGTTTCAACATGTATTGGTGATTTAACATGGAAATGCATGATAATAATGTATTTGTGATTGAACAAGATCACAGATTTCATATGATTCGTGAAGTTACCACTCTCCGCGTGGTGCTTTCATCTGTCTGTTTGTGTGTGTGTACACATTTCCTCTATTTGCACTCTAGTGTCACCAATTCTTCATGGATCATTCTGAAATGTGACGTGTACAAGAAGGCGGATACAAGGATGAAACAGACTAGATTTGAGCTGAATCGACTCACTACTTCCGGCCTGATGCCATATTGAATTTTTGTGTCAAGGTCACAGCTAAGATTGGCTGTTTTCAACATGTCCTTTACATCTAGGAAACTGATAATGATATATTGGTAATTTAACATGGTAATGCATGATAGTCATGTATTCATGAATGGACACGATCGTAGATTTCATATGATCCGCAAAGTTACCACGCTCCGCATGGCCTTGTACTCTGATTGTTTGTTACTTGATCAAATCAAATTTGGTCAATTATGTTGATCAGTAACGTTTGCTTGTTTGTTTGTCTGTTGGCACTCTAGCAGCATATTTTCGTGGCTCAAGGTCTATCAATATAACGTCATCATGACACTTTGATTCAGTCAAGTATCGTAGCCTAGCTGCGCGACCCCTATTCATTACATGTATAGGTAAAGGAATTCTTCATAGGCAGGAGAGGCAGGCCTTAAAGGTTGTCTTTCAAATCCTTCTGTATGTAATATAATGGCGCTCCAACCAATCAGTGTAATCTTTAGGATGCCGTAGTTAGACACCGGAAAGTTCACAGAGGACTCCGGAGAAAGTTACGAATGTCTAAAAAAAATGGGGGATTGTGGAGCTTAACAACTGTTGTCACTTCTGTAAAAAGAATTTAAAGATTGTGACATTTTCTCACATTCTTCACTCATCTTTGATAAAAGGAAATCGCCACTCATTGTTCTTCTTCTTCTATGGTTGTTTCCGGTTGTTTCTCTCCAAATCATTGCAGCATCCAATATGATATGACTCTATACTTCACCATGATTTGTCAGCCAGTTTCAGGGAAATCGAGCCAAAAGTTACATTGAACATAACCAGACTACTTTGGTAGTGCATAATATTTGCTGCCAATAGGGAGAGGTCTAGCGCAGCTAGGCTACAAGTATCGTGCTGTGCACACCTTTTCATTTGTTTGTCTAACCATGTACAACATAACTCAAATTTTTATGGATAGATTTCGACAAAACTTTCAGGTTATCTTAGGAATTACACAAGGACCAATCGATTCAATTTTGGTGAAGATCCAGAAGAGGTCCTGGATTCTGGATCACTTTGACATTTATCACCTCCGCCAAGGAGATTATGTTTTTGCCTGTGTTGGTTTGTGTGTTTGTTTGTTTGTTGCTTTGTGTACAGCAGAACTCGAAGACTTATGGATCAATTTTGATGACATTTTCAGGGTATGGTGGTAATGGGACATCAACAAATGATTAGATTTTTGTGTGGGAGGGTGGGGTCAGCCTTGGCAGGGGTCTGCACTCTCAGAGTGCTTTTCTAGGTCTCCATTTACCGCAATGTTCAATTTCAAAGTAATCCAGGATCTCTAACAGATCTTCACCAAAACATAATTGATTTGTTCTTGTGTCATTCCTAAGCTATCCTGAGAGTTTCATAGAAATCCATCTTATACACAGACAGACAGATACACGATGACAAAAAAATACCTCCTTGGTGGACCTCCTTTCATTGGGGGGGGGGGGGGGGGTGCCTTGATGGAGGTTTGCACTTTAAGAGTGCTTTTCTAGTGTTCAGCAAGTGAGCCAAATATTGCAAAAAATGCTATACATCATTAGTGCAAAAGTGGGCAGTTCAGAGTCAGGGACAGTCTGGGGTCAATAGTGGTCAGTTGTGAGCATAGCTGCCAACACTCTGGTTTTTCCCGGAATGCTCCCGTATTACAGAACCATCTTCCACCCCCCTCCCATTTTGTAATTTCTTCTGGTAATTTATTAGGTCTGAATGTCAAAAACACAATCTGAAGACCTATCATTTGGCTGATGTTCTCCAGTTGCACGCACACACACGACAGCTCAGTTTTAATATAAGAAAGCACAAAACATTAATATGTTTGAGTATTCTCAGTCAAGTTACATCCAACCAGAGGATATATCTCTCACAGTGTGTGTGTGTGTGTGTGTGTGTGTGTGTGTGTGTGTGTGTGTGTGTGAGAGAGAGAGAGAGAGAGATATTAAAGAATCAATTAATAAAGTTAATGTGAATTTAACAATACATGCCATCCAATGAAAAAATAAAATTAGATTTCTGGATAAAAACAGTCTTAGAGTATTTAATTATGTACTGAAAACTAATGACATATCACTTTACCATCATTTGTCATAAAAACATTTGCTCACTTGCATCTCCTGAAAACGCAACACCCACCGGAAAAATCTTCTGGATTCTGCTACTGAAATCTTGGCAGGTGTGGTTGTGAGTCAGCTACAGTCTGGGATCAATAGGGGGGCAGGGATGTAGTACTCGAGTCTGGTCGTGGACACGAGTCTGGACTCCAGATGTTTTTTTTTTTTGTTTTTTTTTTATGGTCTCGGACCTGTCTCAGACTCGCTGGTGTTTGACTTGAACTTGTCTCGCCCACTGGTCTTGCCAAATATGGTTCTTGGTCTCGACGGAGTCCAGCCGTCTTTATTTTGTTACAATATTCAAGTGAAAAGCCATCATTCATCTGGGTAAATTAACTGCAGAGCAAGATGCTGCCTAGCCTCATAATCTAGGCTATGTGTCATATTAACATTAACATTAGCTAACATTGTGGAAGATAAGCCAAGGTAATGTGTTTTTGGACAGTTATCACTTGCTGTACGCCTGGTATTACAGTACTGGTTTCATGAGATATACAAAAAAGCTTGGTTCCTCTTCAGCTTTTTGCCTCTTCAGCTTTTTGCCTTTTTGCCACTATAAGGCCTTCGCCTTATAGTGGCCAGAGTACTCTGGTATCTTCCTACCAAGTGAAGGCCTTTTAGACATATGCCAGAGGATTTTTCTGGAACATCTGACATATTAAGACCAAGTTCAGCCCCTGGTCAACCTGTTTTCCCTAGGAAAGTTCAAGGAATATCCGCTGGCTGTTGCCGATGTTGCCTTTTATCCTCAGATTTTCCTGCACATACGACAATGGTCATTTACAGACAACGCAGTGGTGCGTTTAGGTGCAGCCATACTGTGGCCTTTGTTTTGATGGTCTGCTTACAGTATGGCTCTCTTCCTGCTGTCATTCTAAGTCACGGCTTGAGTCCAATGTGTGTGTGGTTGAAGCGGTGCGTCAAGTCAAGATGTCAGACAGATTCTTGATCTAATCACATGCAAGGATTTTAGATAAGGCCACTCCTTTGAAAATGGATTGGTTGTGGAAGGGTCCCAGATGGTATCGTGATACCATCCGATACCATCTGGCGACAGTCAGGTTACTTCTAAATAACAAAATGATACAATATTGTTTTTCCAGTGAAGGCAGAATCGAACCATAGGAATACACTGGTAATACTTGTCATTCTGGTCTATGTTACACTTGTAATACTGGTCATTCTGGTCTATGTTACACTGGTAATACTGGTAATTCTGGTTTATTGTGCACTGGTAATACTGGTCATTCTGGTCTATGTTACACTGGTAATACTGGTCATTCTGGTCTATGTTACACTGGTAATACTGGTAATTCTGGTTTATTGTGCACTGGTAATACTGGTCATTCTGGTCTATGTTACACTGGTAACACTGGCCATTCTGGTCTTTGTTACACTGGTAATACTGGTAATTCTGGTCTATGTTTCACTGGTAATAGTGGTCATTCTGGTCTATTGTGCACTGGTAATACTGGTCATTCTGGTCTATGTTACACTGGTAACACTGGCCATTCTGGTCTTTGTTACACTGGTAATACTGGTCATTCTGGTCTATGTTACACTGGTAATACTGGTAATTCTGGTCTATGTTTCACTGGTAATACTGGTCATTCTGGTCTATGTTACACTGGTAATACTGGTAATTCTGGTCTATTGTGCACTGGTAATACTGGTCATTCTGGTCTTTGTTACACTGGTAATACTGGTCATTCTGGTCTATGTTACACTGGTAATACTGGTAATTCTGGTCTATGTTTCACTGGTAATAGTGGTCATTCTGGTCCATGTTACACTGGTCATTCTGGTCTATGTCTGAACTGAAGCTATGTTGCAATTTAGTTGCTCAAATGCTCAGTACATGTACTAATCAGTGGTTATAGTAGGGGATTGGTGTTTGTATCACTTATACTTGTAACTATAGGTATCTCCTTATATCACTCTGTTTTCTTTAGATTAAATGATGTGATATCAAGGGTAATGGCTCTACTTGGAATTGCTTTTAGATCAACAAATAATAATCCAAAATGATTGACTTTATAATGTCATGCATACAACTTTTTTTTTTTTTACCTGGACTCAAGTATATTGGACTCAGACTTTTCTTGGACTTGAACCTCTGTGGACTTGGTCTTGACCTCTCCTGGTCTTGGACTTGTCTTGGACTTGACAAAGGTGGTCTTGACTACAGGCCTGATAGGGGGTAGTGGTGAGCCAGGGACAGTGTAGGGTCAATAGGGGGCAGTTGTGAGTCAGGGATTGTCTGGGGTGAATAGGAGGGGGGGGGGGGGGAGTTGTGTATCAGGTACAGTATGGGGTCAATAGGGGGTAGTTCAGAATCAGCTTCACTCTGGGATCAATAGCGGGTAGTTGTGAGTCAGCTACAGTCTGGGGTGAATGGGGGGTAGTTGTGCGGCAGGGATAGTGTGGGGTGAATGGGGGGTAGTTGTGAGTCAGCTACAGTATGGGGTCAATAGGGAGTAGTTCAGAATCAGGTCCAGTCTGAGCTCAATGGGGGACTGGGTGGCTGTGGCTCAGTTGGTAGAATTGGTCAATGACCGAGAGGTTGGCGGTTCGCGTCCACGTGTCGAAGTGTCCTTTGGCAAGACACTGAACCCTGGCTTAGGCCCCCAGTAGGACCTGCTATTGTATGAGTGTGTGTATGAATAGATGAATGAGAGGCTAATGTGGCTAACCTGGAAAAGCGCTATATAAATACAGTCCATTTACCATTTAGTTGTGAGTCAGCTCTAGGGGGGGGGGGGGTTGTGAGTCAGTTAGAGTCTGTGGTCAATGGGGGTAGTTGTGAGTTAGGTCCAATCTGGGTTCAATAGTAGGGCTTGGTATCACCGCCAAGTACCTGGATCAATTCCATTTTGAATCTTTGGGCTTGAAATCAAGTAATCATGATTTGATTTGATTCAGTCGAATCAATTCAATCTGCTTCCCTCTTAGCTCCACGATTTTGCCAATAAAAGTTACAGCAAAATTTTTACATAAAAATTTGAAAGGGCTGTAACTTCACAGCGTTAGCAGTTTACCAATTTTTAATTAGTAATTGAAAACATTGAGTATTTTCAATAAATCATTCTATAGACAACATTTCTCAAACCTCATGGGCACAAAGTCTGAATAACGGGCACAATAATTTACTTTGGCATGAATAAAACATATGAAATCAGGTTCATTCATGCCCAGTTCACTCATCAAAGGTTTGTACTAATTTTGGCATTGTCATTCTGTACTGTTGCTACTTGCTTAAATACACTCAGATCATAACTACATCATTTACACCTGCCAAGACATTTCATGGCTATGCCATTTCATCAACTATGCAAGAACAGAACACCAAAATCAACTTGATTTTGGTCTACAACAGTACAAAATATCTGTCTCCGGACAAGGGATGGCAAAATTTCAAAAAAATCTTGACTGATCACTGAGCCTCATTAACCGGTTGAAGTCGGTCACCAAGAAAAGAAAACACTTGCTTTGCCAGCTCACACAAACACAGCCATTACTCACCGTGACTCACTTCAGTCACTTCGCTTTTCAAACACATGTCACATTGCGAGGTTGAGTGATGTTATGTTAAAAGCTCATTTTAAACCGACACGCATAAAGAAAACATTCGATGTGACAGTAAATTATGCTGCTAAACAGCGATGGGAGTAAGTCCCATACATGCAAGTCTCCAATAATTCACAAGTCTTCACCCTCAAGTCTCAAGTAAGTCCAAGTCATCTCTATAGGATGGTCAAGGAAGTCAAGTCCAAGCAAAGCTTTAGTCAAATCAAGTCTGTATTTCACCAAGCCTGTTTTTCAGAGTCAACATGGTTTTACTGTGAGCTGACCAGTTAATTAATCAGATCAACATGAATGAATATTTAGAAAGCACAGTAGTCAGTTTTATTTAACCTCAGGAATGTATGGTCAAAAAAAGAGAACTGGTTCAAATGTATGTATGCAGTTGTGTTTTTTTCTTCCAGTCTTGTCCTAATATTATGTTGGCTAATTTAGTATCTTAATTAGCTCTTTTTTTGATCACGTGTATTTGCATCAATGACTTTAAACACCAGAGTTTTGAATACATATTATCCTTGTTCTAGGCATATAGTTGTGGTGTTAACACTCAGCAGGGCTGCAAATGCAAAAAAGAGAAAAAGAAACTAACTGCACACAAAGGGTTACGCAAAACAACAGTGAATAGAGAGGAAGGCAGAGGCATTTAAGGATGCACTAAATTAGACTGAATATGACATAAGGACACAATGGGAAGAGAACAACTTTGCCTGATATCAATGTTGAACATGTACCTTACCTACACATGCACCGTAGTCATAACATCTAAAACAAATGTACTAGGAATCAACAGGTTTTTTTCACATGTTAGGACTGTAATGAGGTGACACTATAACCTTATTGTTATAAGTTACTATAACCACATTACAGCTATTAGTACATAGACATTTACCATGCTAACATTAGCCTGTTCTGGTGTTACAGAGAACTTCGTTAGCACTAACATTAGCACTGCTTACAGTTCCCACTTTTTATTTTTCAGCTAAGGTAAAAAAAAAAAGAAGTTGATAAGAAAAATATTAGCATATCAGCCCTGCGATGAACTGGTGTCTCATACAGGGTGTACCCCGCCTTCGCCCATTGTAGCTGGATTAGGCTCCCAGTGACCCCCGCCACCCTAGTGAGGATAAAGCGGGTTCAGATGACGAGACGAGTCAAATGACGAGCCACTGGTCTAGTAGTATCTCTGATGTGAGCAGCGAAGTAGCAAAATAATAATCAGGACGTTAATCCATCTATCATGTTACTCACCTTTTACTTGCTCTTGTTTGATAATCTCTGAATCCTAAATGTATTATTTTCAGGATAGTGTTGGTCTGTGTTGGTCTGAGTGCCCTCCATCTCTCTGTTGATCAGCACTAGACTCGTGCAGGCACGTGGCGTTGTGTGGAGCAATGTCAATCTAATAATCTATTTGACAGGGCTGGCGGGGAACGTTCTGCGACCGCGGACTGTGTGGTGTGGAAAGCAAAGTAGAATGTGGTGGCAAGACCAGGGTCTTCACGCTCCCATCCCGCTGGCCTCTGATGTGAATTCAGTCTAACTCTCACCCTTAATCCAACCTAGGCAATGTGTGTGTGTGTGCTTCAACATCACGAAGTAGCTGTGCAACTGCTTTATCACATATGAGATGGCGGAGGGAGGAAAATAATATAACACAGGAGTGTTATGGGAGAAAAAAAATCGATCTCGTGCTCTGTCAATCAATACTTTGAATTTTAGATGAAATCGATCCAAAATGAATTAAATTGATTTTTTTTTTTTTTTACACAGGCCTAGAGGGGGCAGGTGTGAGTCAGGTACTGTCTGAGGTCAAAGATCACATTCAGATGGACATGTCCACCAAAGCACAGTGTGATCTGGTGTTTAATATTGTATGTTAATGGTAGGAAAACGGTGGTAATTCATCAGAGAATAATCACATACATAAGCATCAGTAATGTTTGACTGTAACTCACTGAGCCTAGGTCATTATTATTATTATTAGTGCACAACCTGTTTGACCCTTCAGTTTAAAAAACACAAGGCAAGGCACATTTATTTGCACAGCACATTTCATGTACAGGACAATTCAAGGAGACATAAAAACATTTAAAAGACAAGAATGTAAGTGAAGGTTCCAGTGAACAGTAATGCTTTCAGGCTTGATTTAAATGAACTGACAGTTTTTCTCAGTCCTCAGGTATTCAGGTAGTTTGTTCCACAGGTGAGAAGCAGAACAACTGAATGATGCTTCTCTTTGTTTGGTTCTGATTTTGGGAACACCCAGTAAATCTGTCCCTGATGACCTATGACCCCAGGGCTCTGGATGTTTCATAGGGAACTAGCAGGTCTAGTTTGTATTTGGGTCCACGACCACTTAGTGCTTTGTAGATTGGTAGTAAGATTTTGAATTCTATCCTTTTGACCCGCAGGAAGCCAATGTAAGGATTTGAGGACCAGTGTGATATGGTCCACGAAGAGCATGCAACAGTTTAGAATATTTAAGAAAGCAAAAACCTGCTACATATAGATTGTGTTTGTGATGGTTTTGATTAGTGATGCACCGATCAGCATTTTTTGGCCTGATCACCAAAAATTTGATCTGCCAATTGCCAATCACTGCCAATCATGGAAGGACTTTGAAATGTACATACCTTTCATCTAGGTATGGATAGATGCAGCTCTAGATGCAACTATTTGAGAGTTGCAGCAAGGGCTGCATCTATCAAATATTTTTGTAATTGAGTATTCTGTTGATTTTTTTTCAGCAATTTTTTTCCAGTAATCGGACGAATTCCATTTTTTATTAGGGATGACCTATTGCCGTCATGCTTCGTCCGGCTTTGTTAGTCGAAATTTGACTTTGTAAACAATTTGTTTAGAACTTTATTTTTCCAGTTGCTCTCTAAAATCACTACTCTTCCCTCAGTTAATTGTAATTGCCCCAATATTAGTTTCCACCAACAACCTCCTGCATACCATTTAACATCTTTAACCATATATATATATATATATATATATATATATATATATCTCAAGGATTAGCAGGAGCTAATCCTTGAGCAGCACATCACAGCAGGGTGTAAGATGCTGGCAGGCAAGGCATACATGGAGAGGCATAACCAGGTAGCAGTCATACTGTACAGGAACATCTGTAAAGAGTATGGACTGGAGGTCCCAGGGTCAAGATGGGAGAACCCCCCAAAGGTGACAGAGAACAAACAGGCCAAGATCCTGTGGGACTTCCAGATCCAGACTGACAAGATGGTGATGGCCAATCAGCCTGACATCGTGGTGGTGGATAAACATGAGAAGACAGTGGTGGTGATAGATGTAGCAGTCCCCGGTGATAGCAACATCAGAAAGAAAGAACATGAGAAGCTTGAGAAATACCAAGGGCTGAAAGAGGAGTTAGAGAAAATGTGGAGTGTGAAGGCAACGGTGGTACCAGTAGTGATCGGAGCACTAGGGGCAGTGACCCCCAAGCTGGGAGAATGGCTCCAGCAGATACCAGGAACAACATCAGAGATCTCTGTACAAAAGAGCGCATTGCTAGGAACAGCTAAGATCCTGCGCAGAACCCTCAGGCTCCCAGGCCTCTGGTAGAGGACCCGAGCCTGAAGGAGACACCGCCCACGTGGGGCGAGAGGAACATTTATATATATATATTCACAGTTCATGTTCAACATCCTAAACTAATGGACATTTTGAGTGTCTTGAATTTCAACTGTCTTTGTCTTTTCTTTGTTATTCCACCTGTTTTGACCCTAAAACACAGTAAAACTAGCCTAGCCGCGCTGTCCCTATTCATTACATTTATAGGTCTCTGAATGCTTCATAGGGACAGGAGGCGGGCTAAATGGTTGTCTTTCAAATCCTCTGTTTGTAATAGGATGGTATTACAACCAATCAGCTTAATCTTTAGGATGACCTAGTTAGACGCCGAAAAGTTCACAGAGGAGTCTGGAGAAAGTTACGAATGACTAAACAAAATTGGGGATTATGGAGCTTAACGACTATTGTCACTTCTGTAAAAAATAATTGAAACATTGCTGACATTTTCTCATATTTTTCACTCAACTTTGATAAAAGGAAATCACCACTCGTTCTTGTTCTTCTTCTATGGTTGTTTCTGGTTGTTTCTCTCTGAATCATTGCAGCATCATTTTATTATGATGAAATGATGATAATATGACTCTATACTTCATCGTGATTCATCGGCCAGTTTCATGGAAATGTAGCCAAAAGTTTAATCGAGCACAACTAAACTACTACTGTAGCAAATTACATGTGCTGCCGCTAAGAATCTAGCGCGGCTAGGCTACAGTAAAACAAAATCCCTGAAGAAAAGGAACACAAACACAGACTCACAGCAGCTTTTAGGACAAATTCACAGCAGCACATTTGCAATAATGCAATAATGTTCCAGGAGTTAAAGGGTTAACTAGATCAATCAATAAATGGGGATGGGAGAAGACTGAGGTGTTTTGAGTTGTGTGCCCGTGCATCCGCGCACGTGAAGCAGATGTAGCCTAATAAATACATGTATGCCTTGGTACATTTGCTAAAATTAATTGGGCGAGACACATCACCCTCCTTGCCTCCAGTGTCACTCACACTGTTGTATGAATGTTTGGTGGCGGTCAGAGGGGCCGTAGGCACAAAATGGCAGCCACGCTTCTGTCAGTCTGCCCCAGGGCAATTGTGGCTACAAATGTAGTTTACCACAACCAGAGTGCGCATGTGAGAGCGAATGAATGATTGGTCACTAATGTGAAGTGCTTTGAGTGGCCAAAAAAATGCTATATAAATCCAATCCATTATTATTATTATTATTATTATTTCTCACCAGTTAGCAAAACATAGAAGCTCTGACTCCGCTTTGACAAAGTGCTGTTGAAGTGCGGATGCATTTAGTTCAGGTGTTGTAGCAAATAAAGCAGTGCCCAGCTAATGCTATTTTTCTGTGCGCACGTTGTTGTCTTGCACCGCATAAAATGGTCCCAAACCTCTACGATTAATTAACTATATTTTTAAAAGTACATAAATAGTCAAGACGAGATGCACCTGTTCTGTAGCATGTTTCCAAGATTGAAAATGGTAGTAATTTATGTCACATGATCGGCTTTTCAATCTGCATGTTTTTCTGATCAAGCTATTTTTAGACAATATCGGCCGATTATGATCGGCAGCAGATCGATGCAACACTAATTTTGATGTTGCCATTGATGAAGGTGTTTGATGTTTGTGATTGTGATCATTTGTACATGCAGTCAAGTGGAAACAAATCTCTGATTTGAGACCAATAAAGTCTTCATTTTGTCCAACCTTTGAACTGCAGCAGAGACAGAAGCATGTTGGGGAATTCCAATGTCTTTTTCAGTCTGTGTGAATCCTTTCAGAGGAGGCATTTCTAATATTCCTAAATGTCAGTCTCCAGCTTGTCAGATCAAGTGACTAACTTTCTGCTGGGGACTGAATTACTGTTTTCTTCTTCTTATGTAATATGTGTTAAATAAAACTTGCCCCCATTGATGACACATGGTATTACAGATGTGGTATTCTGGGGACATAAGAGGATTAAATCGGGCACAAGAGCATCCCTTTATACAGAGACAGTGAAAGACCAGATCATAATTAGGCAGACTACACACAGCAATGTTTTCGAGTGAATCAGATAAAGTTATTTATTGTTTCAGCCTTGCATTCACATGGTACTTGTATTTTGGGTATCCCAAAATTATATCTTTTAAGAATGGGTTATAGAGTGCAAAGATCTGGCAATGGTGCCGTTGAATTTTCATCTGGATGAGTAAAATTGATTAGTTGACACCTAGCATCTACATCACAACCAGACCAGAACAAATAGCAGCTTCACACTCAACATTAATTAGTAAACAAGACAGTGACCATCATGGTGGACACCAGAGTAGTGGTAGGAGCAGAACTGAAGTCACTGCTAAGTTTAATTGTTTTATTGAAGGGAAATCTATTGATGTTAAACCAACAAGATGAGCAGCAGCAGAGGCGCCTACACACGCCTTCTTAGTGTTTTGTTCCGTGGTGTGTTTCCACCATATGCGCATATGCTTTGCTTCTTCTATTGTTCTGGTGTATCTGGTGGGACTGTCTTACAGTGCACCTAGAGGTGTGGCATGTGCATTGCATTGTCTTTAGCATGCGTTTCATTGCCATGTTTATGTGACACAGTGTGGATGCAATATTTTTTATACCCAGCACAAAAAGAAACCTTGTTGCAACCTGGGGGGACAGCTGTTTCTGTAGCTGCCCCAAACCTCTGGAACTCACTCCCCCCAACCATCCGGCACTGTTCCGACCTCAACACATTTAAATCCCTTTTAAAAACTAATTTATTCAAGATTGCTTTTAATGTTTGATTACTTTTTATTCTGTCTGCTTTAATCTGTGATTGCTCTGTTTGCTATTGTTTTTCTTTCATTGTTGTTTGACTCTTGTTGTTCTGTTTTTACTGCATGTAAAGCGTCTTTGAGTGCCAGGAAAAGCGCTATACAAATAAAATGTATTATTATAATTATTATTGTTGTGTAGACATAGCCTAAGTGTGGAGGGGCCAAGTCTGGAATGTTTGGATGCTAGAGACTGTGACAAGCTGGTTTGACCCAAGGTCAATTGTCAAGAAGGCTAAATGACAGGAGTTGGCCATCTGAGGATGAAGGTACTGCAGTAGAGTATAATCCAGAAGGTATCCAACTGTTGAGAAATTGTACAGATATGTGGAGTGGCACGGCACGAGTTTGCAGGTTCTCCCCGTGTCTGCGTGGGTTTATCTAGCTACTCCAGTTTCCTCCCACCATCCAAACACATGCACTGATAGGTTAACTGGTTAATCTAAATCACCGATAGGTGTGAATGTGACAGTGGTCGTTTGTCTATATATGTTCAGCCCTGAGATGAACTGGAGACTCATACAGTGTGTACCCCGCCTTCACCCACTGTAGCTGGATTAGGCCCCCAGTGACCCTAGTGAGGATAAAGCGGGTTCAGATGATGAGATGAGATGTTTAGTTTGATGCCTTTAACTTGCACTTTTAATTGATATTTTCATTTCATTTAATGTATTTTCAGATGTTTTCAGTTTAAATTTCATCTCAGTGAAGCGCTTGAAGCACAAGCACATTATTGTAGAACTGTGCTCCAAATAAAGATCGATGTTGACAATATAATTGTTTTGCAAATTAATACTGTCTATATGGATGCTTAGTGGTTCAAACTCGTGCCTCACAGCAAGAAGGACCCTGGTTCAATTCGAACACCAGACGTTTCTGTGTGGAGTTTGCATGTACTCCGGTTTCCTTCCACCATCCAAACACATGCACTGTAAAGCTCGCAGCCAGACCCATGAGCCAACTCCTTCCCATGACCCTTCCTGGCCCACCTTGAGTAGGTTGCGGTGCCTTGCCTCCGAGGAAATGCGCGGGGGGAGGTCCCACAAGGGGATCCTCCCAGCACTGAGCAGCCACCCAGACCCACAGAGGGAATCCTAGTTTCTTTTCCTCCACTTAGTAAAATGCTTACATTTGGCGGGTCATCTCATGTGATCTGAGGCCGTACTCAAAAAAAAAAAAATTACAGTGGGGGTGAAGGGACTCCCACCAGCTCAACCCCCGGTACCCCCCTTTGAACGTGACCCATCCAGGGATAGGTCTTATTCGCTCAGTTTGACCTGACATCTGCCGGAGAGAAACGAAACCCGGTCCTGGGTGCACCGCTGTACCATGCCCTCGCATGTGGGCAACAGAAAAGGCCACATGAACTGCACTATTGGAGAAAAGTGTTGATTTTAAATGTTTATTTAGTGATTTGAGCCTCATTTATGTTATTCATGTGGGAATAAGGGTCATAACATCTAACACAAGCTTTTTTCTGTGAAAAAAATCCCTCCTCTGTTTGTATGTAGTCAGCCCTGCAGGGAACTGGTGACTCATACAGAGTATACCCCACATTCGCCTGTTGTATCTGGAATAGGCCCACAACGACCCCCGTGACCCTAGCGAGGATAAACCAGGTTCAGAAGATGAATGAATGTAAAACTGTTGTTAAATGTGATGTGGTTGAAAAATTTGAGTGCACCAAACTTTTGTGCTGGTGCACCTAAGAAAAAAAATTTAGTCACACTAGTTTAAAAAGTTAGTGTAGAGTCCTGTGATGCTGTTTTGCCGTACACATATTGGCACCGTGGTGCATTGTGGTAAACTGGTCTCACAATTTCAACTTTTTTTGTACATGCTGCTACTTTCTGTTATTTTCACAGATGGGTGAGTGTAATGCACCACCAACTGAACTGATGTACAGTATAACAGTTCAGTCTGTGTGAAATAATAACGGAGGTGCCAGAGTGATTTGATAGCAGCCAGGCGAACTTTGACATGAATTAAATTAATCTTTCTTTGAACATTTTTTGTACTCAAATAATTTGAAATCCTCAAAGAATCATTTCACTTATAGTTCCAACAGAAGTATGTAATGTGTTTGTCCATTCAATCTAAATATGAATCTGATTAGTTTCTTTTGGTTTAAGTCATTCTATAAACAGGAGTTGCATAAATATCTTGTTTTGTTGTAGAATGCTCTTCTCCTATCTGACTAAAATTATGTGGTATCCTGTGTATGGGGTGAACCCATACATTTGGGTTCACCTCTTCTTTTCTTCTAATATCTATCCTTTTTTTTTACTCTAGTTGTGCGAAAAGTTATTTCCATTGCAGTTTTGAACAATAAATAAATTTCACTATGCTTGAAAAATCACCTCTTGCCAGCACAAAATCTTTTAATGTGAAAAGCAAGAGTTTTGGTGAAAGTGTAATTTTTCCATTAGACAAATTTATATCCAGAACTTATTTTAATTTTTTTACATTGCATACAGAAAACTGAAATTACAAAACTCTGAGGGTGAAGACACACCAACCCAACTGATCCGTTGTACCCAGTAAAGTTTGTCTGAATGATTGGTTGCTCTTGTCTTCCCGACACAGTTAAGAAAGTGTGAAGAATGCACCAAATCTACTACTGATTGTAGAGTACATTCTGTGATTGCACGAAATGTAAAACCACAAATTAGGGAACATGTGAGTTGAAATGACACTATGCTAACAATTCTAACAGTGTTGAAATTGCACTATGCTAACAATTTTAACAGTGTTGAAATGGCATTATGCTAACAGTACTAACCATTGAAAAAGAACTATGCTAACATTGTTGAAATTGCTCTATGTTAACAATACTAACAGTGTTGAAATTGCATTATGTTAGCAATGCGCACAGTGGTGAAATGAGACTATGCTAACAATGCTACTAGTGTTGAAATTGCACTCTCCAAACAATGCTCATCATGTTTAAATGAAAATATGCTAACAATGTTAGCAATATTTTAAAAAGTTAAGACATTGTAGACACAGAAGCAACAAGACATAAATGAGAAAAAAACTCAGACAACAAAACAGAAACCACAAGGACAGAGTAATGACAATACTGACATGATGTTACAGTGAAAAGATTGATGAAATGAATGTTTTTGTCGTTCAAGAGGAAGATCAGAGTCAGAAGCAATGAAGTTAGAGTTGCCGTAAAACCTAGTTCTTCCTTTTTGGCAGATTACTCTTGGTTAGGAAGTAAGTAAATAATTCACAGGGTGCTATAGAGCGGCTGTGGCACAGTTGGTAGAGTGGGTCACCCAATGACCGAGAGGTTGGCAGTTTGCGTCCCGGCTCTGGCTGTCCACATGTCTAAGTGTCCTTGGGCAAGACACTGAACCCTGACTTAGGCCCCCACTAGGACTGATGTATGTGTGTGTGTGAATGGGTTAATATGAAGCTAATGTAAAGCACTTTGAGCACCATGAAGGTGGAAAAGTGCTATATAACTACACAGCAGTTTTACAGTAAAAACACAATAGGAATAAAATAAAAACATAGAAAAGACAAAACATTTAGAATAAGTGCAAGATCCAGTACAGTATAAAGTACAAGTGCATCGTCACCAGTAAACAAGAACAGATCAAATACTATAAGGTACAAAATTTGAGAGGAGGTACTTCAGGCTTATGCTAAGAAGGCTTATTGTTAGCATGGCATAGGCCACATTAGCATGCTGGTCAAACCACATTCCAGGATAGAGGGATCAAATGAGCCAAATTGATAGGGATCAAAGGATCCTTAAGGAGTCTTTGGGGTGCTAGAGTCCCCCAAGAGCACTGTGAGAGTCATGTTCATTGAATTCTCCAGTGCTTTTAATACCATCAGACTCTTGCTGCTGTGGAGGAAGATGGAAAAGGCAGGAGTGAACCAACACCAGGCTGTATAGATATAGACATTGATTAACTGACTGGCACACCACAGTATGTGAGACTACACTGTGTGTCAGTTGTGGTAGTCTGCAGCACGGGGCCCTGCAGGGGATGGTGCTCTCACCATTCCTATTTACACTTTACACATCAGACTTTAAACACAACACCATCTGCAAAGGTTCTCTGATGACACCACCATTCTTGGTCCTTTGTCTGAAGAGAATGAACTTTAATACAGACGTATTAGACTGGTATGAGCAAAACCACCTGCTCCTAAACACCAGCAAAATCAAAGAGGTGGTGATTGACTTCTTCAGGACGCCCTCGCAGCCCACACAGGTGGACGCCCACGCAGGTGGACGCCCACGCAGGTGGACGCCCACGCAGGTGGACACCCACACAGGTGGACGTCCACGCAGGTGAACACCCACACAGGTGGACGTCCACGCAGGTGAACATCCGGGTCTTGGAGCTTGAGATAGTGAACTGTAATCAGTACCTGGGTGTTCACCACAATAACAAACTGGACTGGACTCCCAATACAGACACTTTGTTCAAGAAGGGCCAGAGTGGGCGTGCCCAGAGTCACCTTCATGTGAGGAGGCAAGTACTTCAGGGTGGGTGGAGCCAGTCACCTCCATGTACTGGGGAGACTGAGGTCCTTTGGTGTGAATAGGGCTCTCATCTGGACATTTGGATTCTGTGGTGGTCTGTGCAGTTCCCTTTGCTATCATGTGCTGGGGAGCAGGCAGTATAGACAGACGGAGGTTCAACAAACTGATAGAGAGCCAGCTCTGTCTTAGTGTGACCCCTACTGCTCACCCTAACCCTCTGTCCTAGGCTGCCCGCTGGACTCAATTGAGGAGGTGGCGGACAGACGAACATTAAAAAAACTAATGTCCATCATAGACAACCCCTCGCATCCCATGCACCACACTGTACAGGCCTTGAGCAGTTCCTTCAACACCAGACTGTTACACCCCCCCATAGAAGAAGGAGCTTCCACAGGGCATTCCTTCCCACACCCATCAGACTGTACAATAGTGCTCAAACACCCCATATATACACTCATCACTATAATGCAATGCAATTTAAATACTGTAAATATGTTCTTCTCTGGTATTTATATGTGGTTTATTTTTTCACTGCTGTAACATTTCCCCAGGGTGAAATTAATCTGTAGGTCTATCTGTCGTGAGGGGAAAAATGATAATTGTAGTCATAATTATAACAAAAAAGAAATATATAATAATACTGATGATAATAATCTCAATTGTTTAATTTGCTGGTATTATGACCCCGCTCCCTGAAAGGGCAGAGGTGTATTGTTTTTGGGTCATTTTTTTCTTTGTTTGTTTGTCAGCAATTTATGGAAAAACGACTGGACCAATTTTCAGGAAAGGTGCGAGGTGGCCCAGAATAGATCCCATTAAATTTTGGTGAATTTGTTGGTCAAAGGTCAAGGTCACAAAAATGTGTGACAATGATCATAATGATCAGAGATTAGCCTAGCCGCGCTAGATGCCCCTAGTGGCAGCAAATCTAAGTTGCTACTGTAGTAGCCTAGTTATGCTCAATGCAACCTTTGACTAGGTTTCCCTGAAACTGGCTGATGAATCACAGTGAAGTATCGAGTCAGAGGGCGGGCATAACAAAGTGACGCTGTAACGATTCAGAGAGAAACAACCGTAGGAGAAGAACATCAACGACGATGGATAGCTGCCGACTGGGCGGCGATTTCCTTTTATCAAAGATGAGTGATGAATGTGAAAAAACGTCAGCAATCTTTAAATTCTTTTTACAGAAACGAGAACAGTCGTTAAGCTCCATAATCCACCATTTTGTTTAGTAATTCGTAACTATCTCCAGACTCCTCCGTGAACTTTCCGGCGCCCTAACCATGTTATCCTAAAGATTATGTTGATTGGTTGTAGTACCATCCTATTGTATACAGACAGATTTTAAAGACAACCTTTTAGCCGACCTCCCCTGACTATGAAGCATGACTAGAGGATAGCGCAGCTAGGCTAATCAGAGATAGGGAAAATCAGGAATTTCTGTTTCATTCCTGTATACTCCGTTTTGCATATAGGTTGTTTTTGCTCTCATTGTTAATGTGCATTGACATCAGAACTCTGAAGAACAAATTTGAAGCCACTAGGTTAAAGGTCAAGTTCAAAATAAATGTCAACCGACTCTTGGATATAACTTTTGAACTATTCATCATGCTGACGTCCATTGAGCACCAACATTCTTGTTCCTACATCATTTCTACATCATGCTTGTATAGATTTTGACCTATTGTTGAACCAAGAGGTCAGGGGTCACTTGGTCAATATGTTAAAAAACTAAAATGGTCTATAACAGAAAAACCAGTGGAGACAGAGACTACAGTAAGGGCCTGTTTACACATACCTGGGTATTTTTTGAAAACGCAGACATTTGCCTTCAATGTGCCTGTAGTTTTTTTCCACTGAAAACACATCTTTATAAAAATTCGAGCAAGCGTGAAGATTTTCTGAAAAATTTCTTTTTAACATTTGTGTATAAAGAAACCAAAGGCTAATTTCATGCCAGAGAGAGCAGCGCTGTACACCTGGCAAGCAGGAATGCACTCTAAATAGCAACATTTCTTTTATTAAGAGTTATATTCACAAGTTTCACAAGCTGATCGAAGTCATAGACTAGCACAGATGCATCAGGGTTTGGAGGGCAGCAATTGCGCATCTTTTAGTAACCGGTCAAACAGCGCACCCGTACTGCCAACGTTGGTGGGTCCAACCTGGACAGGCTTTTGTCTGGTGGGAGAATTTTGTGAATGGCGTAGTTGTCCTGGGGGAATGGAGGGAAAATTCCAGGGCGTCATGTTTAACAGCTCTTGAGCTGCTCTTGGGCAGCTGTGGCTCAGTTGGTAGAGCAGGTCGTCCATTGACTGAAGGGTTGGACGGGTCACGTCCCAACTTGCTGTCCACATGTTGAAATGTCCTTGGGCAAGACACTGAACCCTAACTTAGGCTCACAGTAGGACTAACAGAACCTTAGAAATCTACTGGTGTATGAGTGTGTGTGTGTGTGTATGAATGGGTGAATGTATATATATATATATATATATATATATATATATATATATAATATGTCTTTATAAAAAATATATAAATTAAAAAACAGGCCCTTAGTTACTATTATTCACAGATAGGACGTTGAGCGACCTTGAAAGGTCAAATCCATAGCCTCACAGGGAGATGTCCATTAAGAGCTAAAATGTTTCTGACTGGTACCACTTATTTTTTTAAATGATGAATTATATGTTGGTGTTTGTTATTCAGAAATGATAATAATATAATAATAATAATTTTATTTATGAAGTGCTTTCAGTCAAAGTGCTGTACAGGTAGTCAAAACCGATGATTTGACAGTTTACGTGTGAAACACAAAACTTAAAACACATTAAAAACTAAATAAAACACATAAGTTACAAATGTGGCACTAAACAACTGGCTCTTCAACCTTGCTTTCAACACCTCGACAATGTGCCTGTTTAACATCCTGAGGAAGTCTGTTCTGTAACACTTGTGCATGAAAAGAAAAAGCATGCTCATAGACCGTCTATAAATAGCATCAAATATAAACCAAAGTAGGTCATTGAAACAGCTCCATCTTATAGTGAGAGTGAATGTTTAATTTCAATGTAAATTCATAAATCAGAGAGAAGTAAAAGGAGTTAGAGACAAAGATCAAATGTATATGACCAGCATTAGTTTATAATATTTAAATTAAAAATAAAACTCCAACAAATACAACTTGCCCAATTCCAGGGTAAAGTTTCATGATAGTTTTGTTGGGCATATCTGTGGACAGGGTTGTATCTCAAAATGAAGGTCCTTCAACCATTCCTTTTTCCATGGTTTTCTTTACTTTAATTCAACAATCAAATTGTAATTATATAGCACTAAATCATAAATTATATTTGAGTGGCTCTAGACCAGACTCTTAATAAAATGTGGGTGTTTATGTTACTGTATACAGATGACACTCCTTTTGCCTTTCAGTTCATTCTCTGTTCAAATACTTAACACTTGAAAGTGTCGGTCCCATAGAAGAAGGTTTTTTTGAAGCATACTCGTATGTAAATACTTTGAATTACAAAAATGTCTGACCTTTGAGATGTTCCTCTGAAGACATTGGGATTAGAGGTGACAAAAATCTTTGAGTAATTAAAGTACAGAAAAAAATTACCTCGAAGATTTGTTTAATTTATGTCAAAGTTCATCACGTTGCTATCATATCACTCTCCGCTATCATTGTTTCAGATGGATGGTTTAACTGACATACTGCCCATCTGAACACATTAACTCTTCCACCCTGTCCATATTTTCAGGGAAAAATGCCTAAAAAAACATTCCCAAAGTAAATGAAGAATTGCTCCACAATCCTAACATTTATATGGAGGTGTGTCTATGGACATCTACAGACTTAACAGAATCTATTCCCATTATCTAAAATAATGTAGCTATAACTATGACTGAGTAAAGTGCAATAAACTAAAAGATTTTTTTTTTTACCTTGCCTGTTTTTTTTCCTTATTTGACAAAAGATAACACCCTGCTAACAATGATTTGATGAATGTAGACATTATTGATCACCTTCAGGAACTCCTTGATAAACATGTATAAAAATTTATATAATTAGAGCGAAGTACAAAGTGTCCAGAAAGGTTTAAATCAAGATAACATCAGGCGGACAGTCCATTTGGCACAGTTTGGCACGAATGCCAAACTGTGCCAAATAGAGTATTTTACACTTCCAATAAAATATGTCTGGAAAATACAACTCACATCCATTACAGAAGTCTATTACAGTTTACTGGAGCTTTTAGAAATTAAATTTACCTTGTACTTCATCAACTTCTACCTTTGTGCACAACTAAAATCAATAAAAGCAAATAAAAATGGATTATTTTGTATCCAAATGGAGTAGTTTTATTAAGAACGTGCTCCAAACTATATAATGATAGTCATTAATCATACACTTTAGTAAACATCAAATATCAAAGTTGAACAAATGTGCAAAAATTATATAATAAAGATATAATAAATCCAATTACAATAAATTAATTAAATAAATTAGTGCAAATAATGAACTCTATAAAGTACCTAATACAAACATTCAACATAGAAACAACTGCAACAAAATCCCAAAATGTCCATGTGTTATAATGAGGTGGGGGCTGGCAGCAGACTGAGGTGGTCCATGTGATTCTCCAAGAAACAGTCAAACCTTGAAAGGACAGGTTATGCATCCTCCTGCCATGGAAAAATGAAAACAATCATAATTTGAGACTAAATACATACTAAAATATGTACATTTGGTCAAAATAAATAGATAAATGTAGTTCAAGTATGTAAAAGTACTTTTCATTAGTGTTGAATATTATTACTACTATTGTCCAAAGTAGGAATAACATTGTTTTTTTCTTTTCATGAAATGATATAATGTTAAAATGGAATTTATTTTTGACAGAGAAAGTTAATAAATTATCAAAACATCATCAATCTATTATAATCATATCTACTTACATGTAGAAGTAACAATAAAATGAGAAATGAGACTTAAAAAATGACTACATTATAGTCAACAGTGTGCAATATGTGTTTACATGTCTATATTATAAAATTCCGAGTATTATTATTATTACTATTATTACTATTAATCACCATTACTAGAACTTACTGGGTGGATGTTTATCCTTTTTTGACTCCACATCTCTGCTGTTGTCAGTCAGATATTTCCATGTGAATTCAACTTTGAGCTTATCCCCATCATGTCTTTTCTATATGCTAGTACGGCTAATGGCTAACACTAATAGCACTTCACAAAACATACGTAACAGTCAGTAACATTCACTAAAATACACTGTCACTTACTGTTATTCACTAAAACTCTCTAAAATTACTTAAATCTAAGAACAAACTCAGTAAATATGACCAAACACTAAACACTACCCTGTGCGCAAAAGGCAACTTCTCCACTCTTTTAGCAAGCTTTTCACACCTCATGGGTAATGTAGTTCATTGAATGCTGGATGTTAATGGATTCAGTAGGCTCTCCTCTTTCAAAAGACTACAAACATGGCCGCCTTACCGCTCAATAGAAACAGATATTGATATTGATATTGCTCATATCAGGGATTAAAAATATCTTATGTTTCACCCAACAAACATTAAAAATCATGTTTGAACATTGTTATCACTAAAATACACTTTATATGTACTTTTATTAACATTAGGGTCTAAACTTTGAGTAAAACTTGAAACAATTATGCCATGTCCAGATTAATTATATTTTTACGATTGATGAAAATTGACACAGGCTACAGGCTAGAATGGGCTTCATACTTTGACTCTTTTAAAATGTCTTATTTCAGGAAAATGTGCTGCTGTGAATTTGTATTAAATTGCTGCTGTATGTGTGTGTGTATGTGTGTTCCTTTTCTTTATTTTTTTTTTTTGACTGTGTGTTCTAGGGGCAAAACAGGTTGAACTAGAAAAGCACTCTGAGAGTGCAAACCTCCGCCAAGGCAGACCTCCCCCCTCCGAACGAAGAGAGGTCCACCAAGGAGGTTATGTTTTTGCCAGAGTTTGTCTGTCTGTCTGTTACTTAGCAAGATAACTCAAAAAGTTATGGATGGATCTTGAAAAATGGAGAATACATTTGAAAGTGATCCACAATCCAGGATCTCTTCTGGATCATCACCAAAATCTAATCATTTGTTCTATGTGAGACCCCCAACAAGTCATGAAATTTTCATCAAGATCCACCCATAACTTTTTGAGTTATCTTGCTAAATAACTGACAGACAAACTGTCAAAAACATAACCTCCTTGGTGGAGGTAGTAACAGAGAAAAGAGTTGAAATTGAAGGAACTCAGAATGTACATCAGTTTAGGATGTTGAACATGTACTGTGAACTGCAACACAACACATATTTGGACGTTGGTCCAGCAGGTCTCGTTTTGGCCTCTTAAAATTTTTTTTTGTTCAGATGCTTTTTGGTGTTCGGTTCGACTCCCAAAAACAATAACACAGTTAAAACTTTGTAAAGATACAGTCGGGAAAAAAAAGGAAAATCACAACAAAACTGGAAACCATAATAAAATAAAGAAACAAATCCCAAATCGTTTATTTTTAGTGTCACTCACTGCTTTGTTTTGCCCCATTGTATGTTCACAATTCTAAATATTTACAACTCATACACATAGAATGCTCATCAACGATGCGTCAGAAGCTAAAGGGTTTTTAAAAAAATGGAATTCATCCAATCACTCGATTAATCCATAAAAATAGTCAACAGAATACCCGATTACAAAAATATTCAGTAGTTGCAGCCCTAGTTGGCATTTTTTTTTTACCATACATAGTCCGTACAAGGTAGATGGATTTCGTGACAATAAACCTTCATAATATTCCAAGCAGTTACGTTTGTTGAGGAACCTCTTCAGCATTTAATTATTATTCATATTTTAAGTAATGGTTGCAAATCCTTCAAACATAACTGAGTTAAGTTCCTGATCCTGTTGTTTTTTTCCATTCAGACCTGAACTACTGCACCAACCACAGGCCCTGCCAGAATGACGCCACCTGCACCAACACGGGCCAGGGCAGCTACACCTGCGCCTGTCGACCGGGATTTACTGGCAAAAACTGTGAGATGGAAATCAACGAGTGTGAGAGCAACACCTGCAAAAATGGTGGAAGCTGCAACGTGAGTCAATGCACCGACTGGTCACAGGTTTAAAATGACTGTACCCGAACCTTTCAAAACTTAACCTCCTGACCTTTGTTCTCTTCTGTCTGTAGGACTTGGTGAATGACTTTTCATGCACGTGCCCTCAGGGTTTCTATGGAAAGAACTGTGAGATCATTGCCATTACATGTGCAGATGACCCGTGTTTTAATAACGGAACTTGTACAGAGAACATTGATGGTGGGTACAGCTGCCATTGTTCACCTGAATTCACCGGTTCCAATTGTGAAAAGAAGATCGGAAGATGTGGTAGCAACCCCTGCGCTAACGGTATGTCTGTTTAAAACTGTTGTACAGCTGGAATTATGTGTGGCTTTTACATTAAAACAATAAATATCTTACTTTTATTTCTTTGTTTTAAAGCAAAAAGTAAAATTTAACAGATTTCCTTTCAGTCATCCTTTTTTGGTATATTTCTACTAATGTGGTGTCCCCCAAGGCTCTATCCTGGATCCTGTTACTACCCAGTGACAATAGAATTAATATTTGCAGATTGTGGGATACTTTTTAGCATAATTTTATTTTAACTTGTTTTCATTATTATGCAGAAAAACTGTTTTCCAACAACCATTTAGTGTGGCCATCTTTTCCAATTTTCCTTCTCACATCCTAAGGCTTAACAGTTGCTGAAAGATATAATGATTAGAGATTTTGGTGTTTATCATCAGGGAAATAATTGTGATTTCACAATAATTAATTATTTTGCAGGTTTTTATATGTGGGGTAGAATGTGAAAGTGAAACTTTGTGGAAATTCACTTATGTTTTCCAAAACGACCTGCTACAATACACTTTATGGTGAAAAGTAGATTAAACATCAGCACAAAATAATTAAAAGACAAAATAAGTGTGCATTCGCTCTATATTGCCCTTTTCATCTCCACAGGTGAAGTTAGCATAGCCCCCCCCCCACACTATCATTATGTGAGTTTTCAGCACCTACAGAGTAGCTTTGCATGATTTCCAGCTCAGAAAACTCCATAGTTATCTTATACCGATGTTCATAAAAGCCGATCCAAGCAGATTTCTGCCTGTGCTTGAAATGCCAGAGCGTCAGAATGGACACAGCTGGCTTGTACAACCCATGTCATACTGAGCCTTGTTATGAAAGCAGTCATCACTGAAGTGGCACAATTTGCTGTGGCTGTTACCTGGCAAATATAAAAGCTTCCCACAGTTTTATGGTTGGGACATCTTTTGGAAAGGAAAACTGTTGATATTTTCCTTCTCATTTGAAAAAACAATAACCGACTGTTTTAGAAGGTATGTTCCCTCTTCTTCTTCAGGTTGGAAATGTAACTCCTGGGAAAGTTTAAATTATATGCTGGGTGGGCATGTTTTGGGGCTGGATCCACGCTGCTGGAGCATTCGTCCTAATTTGACGTTTCAACCTCATGTCCAGTTTTGTACACATCTCACAAACATCTCACAATGAGCTGTTTAGAGTGGTAGGAAACCACATTGCAGGATTACAGCAACATTGTATGTATGTAGAAAAACACGGATCGGCATAATAGGTCTCGAAGAAGCTCAAACCCCAAATAACGTTTCACCTTTTAGTCCCCAACATTTTTACAAACACCAACAGTTCTTGGCATAGATTACCATCAGTGCAGCAACAGCCTGTGTAGCTCACGGCACTGGCAAATTGGTTCCAGTAGATCCACAGAGGACAGTAATCCACTACACAATGGCAGAAGTTTAACCCACAAAGGCAGTAAATCCACAGTTATTGCTGCTAGGTTAAACTCTGACAGGCTAACCCCCTAGCATATGCTGTCCCTCTGCTCCATTCATGTATCATATCCTCCCATTTTTGTGCCGACAGCACACATACAATTCTTTTCGAAGAGTAAAAAATAAATTTGGGGTGGCCGTGGCTCAGTAAAGTGGGTCGTCCAATAATGGAAGGGTTGGCAAGTCGTGTCCCGCTTTGTCGCAGTCACGTCCTGTTGTGTCCTTGGGCAGACACTTCACCCTCCAGTGTCACCTACACAGGTGTATGAATGCTTATGTATAGTATATTCAGTGGTAGTGGGAGGGACCATAGGTACGAGCAGGCACCCATGAGCCATGCTCCTGTCAGCCCCCCCACCCTGGCAGCTGTGGGTACAGATATAATTTTTCATCTCCAGAGTGAGAATGTCTTCTCTATTATAATTTTTTTCTTCATTTTTTATTACAATTTAAAATATGTTAGACAAAGACAGTGAAAAAAAGCAAACACAAAACCCTTTACCTCCATGTTCAAGTCGACTTATCCACAAATAAAGTCGAAGTCAAGTCGACGTGTCATGATGACGTCATCACATTGTCAGAGGAGAAACAACACAAACATGGACAAAAAACATGGACACATGTCTGTCCAGCAATAAGCAACTGGTATTAAAGTTCACTGCAACGTAACAATGTCCACTGACAAGACACAAACAGAATTTTTAACCACAACAAAACAAAGGCTAATGTTAGCAAATGTTAAATTTAACTGAACATCAGAAGGTGAACATATATCAACAATTGGTCTGGACCCACGACTCTAAAACCAGACTCTCCAGATCTGACTCTCCACATTAAGTGCAAAAAGTTTAAGGCAGCGGCCGACAAGACGAACACCATATTGTCCACATCATGTTTGGGGAAAAAAAGAGCGTGTTGTTTTAATGTGCGTTATCTGCGCTGCTTATCACTCAGGGTAACTAGCGGATGCTGCTCGTATCACTCACGTTAACCGATACCTCTTCAGATGGCTGTGCCGTTTTTTGTTTTTTATTTCCACACATGCGATGTGTGTCTGTCACTCTCTTTTGTTTTGTCTTCCCACCACACCTGTCTTACCTGCAGCAGCCATGTCAAGCCAACAACATGAAAGCACTGACCCATCCTGCCTCGTATCAGCGGTTCAGGCTGGAGGTGGTGTAGTGGTGTGGGGGATATTTTCCTGGCACTCTTTGGGCCCTTTAATACCAATTGAGCATTGTTGCAATGCCACAGCTGACCCAAGTATTGTTGCTGACCATGTCCATCCCTTTTTGACCAGTTTACTCATCTCATGCTGGCTACTTCCAGCAGGATAACATGCAATGTCATAAAGCTCCAATCATCTCAGAGTGGTTTCTTGAACATGACAGTAAGTTCACTGTACTCAAATGGCCTCCACACTCACCAGATCTCAATCCAATAGAGCACCTTTGGGATGTGGTGGAACGGGGGATTCACATCATGTGCAGGCAAAAGGGGGTCCAACCTGGTACTAGCAAAGTGTACCTAATAAAATGGCCAGTGGGTGTGTGTATATATATATATACATGCAGATACACATAAATGTATACATATACACTGGAGGTGGGTATTGCCAGCAACCTAACAATACGATACACATCCCAATACAGGGGTCACGATACGATACGTATTGCGATACATGTGCATCCCGATACATGGCATGTATTCAACACGATACGTATCCCAATATTTTAGGCTTATATTTTTATAACAGTTTTAACTTTTTTAACATTTTAAAGAAAACAGACATATGTACACTCAAATGTTATTTTTTTATTTTGTTGTAGAGAAACAAGTATACTGTAGTGCATGTAAAACAAGTCACAGGTTGTAGTGCAGAAATAAAGCTGCATTTGAAAAACGTTGTCACTGGTTCAATTTTTCAAAAAGATGATGGCTTGAAAGTTCTTATATTTAATTTAGCACCCTCCATAAAAAAACTAGTGAAAACAAGTATTTACAGTGAGACAAAACAAATATTTACAAGAAAATATTTCCAGTTTCCTCTTTAAACTAACCACACACTCTCAACAACTCTGTCTCTATCAACGCTCCAGCAACTGTCTACCCAAAGAAAGCAAAAGCCCCTTCTTATATATGCCTAGCCCCTCCCCTGGGCATGCCAAATCAATAAACTGAAGGTTTTTATATATTTAAAATACAAATAATACCTTACCAAATCATAAAACACAAAAACATAATGTTAACAAAAAGACATCAGTAGGACATTCATACTAAATATTAATACAACAAAAAATAACATAATTAAAAAAATTAACTAGTCCCGTTCATGTGACTTTTTACTGGCACGCGGCCGTGGTTCGTACCGCCCCACAGTCCGTGCACAGCAGCAGAGATGACAGCAGTGTTTGTGTCTTCACATTTGTTGAGTGTGTGGAGCATATTTGGGTGAACGTGTTACCGAACTGAGTAAAGTAGAATTTATCCAGTTCATGTCTCTGACATGTGGTGAACTGCTGCACAGCTCTGTGTCTGATGTGCAGCTTCACCTGCTGCCTCCTTATACAGCACCGTGCACTGACCCACTGTGCAGCGGTGATTTAGCGCCTATGACCGCTCTGTCACAAACATAAACTTAAAACCTGGCCTTAACAAAGCTGTAGTGAAATATTGATGCTGATGCATCTGTATTAATGCACGTATCGTGATGAGGCCCACAACGATTTATCACCGTATCAATATTTGAATACACATACAAATGCACACATACATTGTATACATGATAAATACACAACGGAATACCATTATGGAGATTTTCTTAGGAAGTTCAAATGTGTCAGTAATAGGCTCCAAATGTGATCCTATTTTTCCAGTAGGTCATTGTCATGTTCATTGGTGACACAGAGGTTTTCTAAATGTTTGACTGTGAAGTTCTCCAAGCTAGTTTTCTAAAGATGGTTCAGTAGGTGCCTTCCAATCCAAGATTAGTCTATTTCACAGTACCCATGAGCACCGCCTTTTGAATGTGGGAAAGGAAATCTACATACATTTGTGATGCTCCAAACAAGGAAAACTCTCTATTTGGAAGAAGCCTCTGAGTGAATATCAGAAAAAATATATAACTTTCCCTAAATCGGAAATCCAAGGGAATTCCTGAAATGGATGCACAGGAGTACTTTTACTTTTTTGCATTTATCACAAGTTGAAGAGAGGGATTCATAAAATTTATTGAGTTTAATCTTAGAATAATGAAAGCAGTGAATTATCTTAAACTGAGTCAATCTGTGTGAGCTTTTAATTGAACATTTATTGATATGTATTAGAGCCATGCTGTAGATATTGGAGGGCAGCACTCGGCCACTCTCTTTTTCCTAATCGCCCCTGATGTTAGTTACTGATATACACTCAGATGATCACAATTTAACACTTTTGCTGATTAATTTAATTAAAAAAAAAGCCTGTTTCCACAATCGAAACTTCTGGGACATTTTGCAGCAACTTCATGGTATGCATGCGTTTCTGACGGGGCCGCCTTATGGAACATTTACAGGAACTGACTGAATTCTTGCTTGAGAGTAGGTACTCAAGAGCAGCTCGGTAGAGTCACTGGGCAGAAGTCGTGCAGATTGGCTGTCGCAAATGACATAATCAGATCGTGACAAGCAATTAGTTGTTGGAGGAAGTTTACCACATGATGAAGCAGAGTCATTTCTTGCTTTTCTAGCTTTTCCATTCATCTTTGTGGAATCCTTCTTCGAGAGCAACTCTTATTCATTCAATCTCTGATACCATTACTGTGTAAAGCAACAGCACAAACGCAATAAACACCCCAACTTCATCCATGTCCATGTTAGGGATGTGAACCAATGACCATTTGACAGAAGTAACTGAAAGTGACTGAAGCACGCCATGGTGCGTAATCTGTGTGTGTGTGTGTGTATGTGTGAGCAAAGCAGGGTGTTTGTTTTTTCTCGGTGACCGACTTTAACCTGTGAAGCTCAGTGTCAGTGAATTTTTTTTTTAAATATAAATTTCACCAACTCTAGTCCATGTCTAGACTTTTTGTGATTTCCTTCTCTTCTCTTCTCTGCTTCTCTGCTTTGTTTTGGCGCATTTTGTTAGTGACGTTACCATAGCAACTGACGTGATACGATGATGTCATTGCAAGTTTCTCGCAGGGTCAAAAGTGTATGGACAAACAACACCTTAGAGGACCGGGCTAACTCATGGTCCAGTCAAAAATAGGTCCCCCAAAAATGTCCTAGAGTTTCCAATATTAGAAACACACCTAATATCTCGGTAACGATAAAATTTCTATTAGTGGTTGACTTTTACCTAAGGTCTCAATATGTTGTATATTATCTCTAGCAAAACATCTTATTTGCAAATAATGAAAAAAGTGAGTGTTAGGTTGTACATGATAATTCTGCAGAAGAAGCCAATTTATTAAGACCAAGATATTTTATATGTCTCATTCCCTTAGAATGACAGAGCAAAAATATTATCAAGTAAAGCTGGGATAAAAATGTAATTATGGCATATTGGTGTGTGAAGGGAAATGTCATGGATTTTATAGCACTGTTTGATTTTACCTAGAATACATCATGAATTTTGGACAACTAGACTGCTCCATCTGATGCCTGTGAGAATATATGAGTGAATGGATAATGGATTCACTGTACACGCTTCAAGTATGTGTTAATAGAAAAACACAATATGAATGTAATTTATTCTTATTCTTTCTAATAATAACAATAACAATGACAATAATAATAATAATAATATGTGACTAACTTTTACAAAAAGACATGAAAATCATTTAGGCATATTCATCATTAATATATTGACCTGTGGGGTCGTTATAACTGAACACATCTTACGAATTCTTCTGAAACTTTAATTTTCATTTAAGGAGGCAAGATGTTTATTTAAGGTAGACTGTTGTAAATGGGTTGGACAACAGGAGTCTGAAGCTGCGCAGATGACAGTGACGATGCAAACTTTATGGAAGCGAAAGTGAGTCTGGACCAAAAATATATTTGCAATCAAGACAATTCAGACCCCCCCCCCCGATGTCTCCTGATCCTTCTGTTATTTCCACTGCTGGAACGTTGAATGCAGCTTCTGTAACGTTGCTTTCATTTTACTGAAGCACATGTTGGTGTGTTTTTTGTTCCACTCTTAATCTACTCTACTTCATGAAATGGTTATTGGCAGCTCCAGCGATAAATTAACTGTGACATATAAAATGGTGACGTCCCAATCTTGATTTTTTTTTTTTTTTGCTTCCAATCCGTTTTTTTTTTTACGATCTGATCTGATACCAGGGCTCTATGCTAACTTTTTTTCAGGAGCACATATGCCCCTAGGTGAAAACATTTTAGGATCACAAGGGGAAGAAAGGGGACACAAGTAGATTTTCATTTTAAAGATTTATTGCTCTGAATTCTTTGAACCACTCATTGGTCAACATATTCTTAATGGTGACTGAACATTGGTTGTCTTTCTAATAATTGGAAGCCATTGCCCTCATTAAAGTGTTTATTTCTTTCAACAAAATCTCCATAAATGCAAACACAGATGGATACAACATATAGGCTACTTCACGTCACAGCATGTTTTCATGTTCACTTACCTCAGTCAATATCAGTAAAAGTTGGCAACACTGCCTATTTCAGACTTTACCTATGTGGCTGCTAACAAGAAATTAAGTTTTTGGGTTGGTTAAGTAATTTGATTTTCTGATTTACTAACTCAATACAGTTCTACAGTATACTACAGGGCTAGGGCTAGCAACTACAAGTCTAGTGTTAGGGTTAGCCACTACAGGGCTAGGGCTAGGGTTAGCCACTACAGGGCTAGTGTTAGGGTTACTCACTACAGGGCTAGGGTTAGCCACTACAGGGCTAGGGTTAGCCACTGTAGGGCTAGTGTTAGGGTTAGCCACTACAGGGCTAGGGTTAGGGTTAGCCACTACAGGGCTAGGTTTAAGGTTAACTACTACAGGGCTAGGACACTTAATGACAGAAGATGAAAGCATGTGAGGAGGAAAATAGTGGAAAAAGATCAACTCAGGCAGGAGGGTCCAGTTCTGGTCTTGGTCATTATCGGGTTCTGCAGAGTTTGGTGAAATGCTGATCATTTGAATCAAGTGTGTCAGAAAAGGGAAACATCTAAAACAGTGGTGTCAAAGTCATTTTAGTTCAAGGGCCACATTCAGTCTAACATGATTTAAAATGGGCCAGACCAGTAGAATAATATAAATAACAGAATAAATACCAAAGTTTTCTCCATGTTTTTTAGGGAAAGAAAGTAAAGATCCATAAAGAAAATGATTGCATCTAAAAACTGTATTGGAACATAATATGAACAAATATGAATGATCAGGAAATTCTGAATTTATCATTTATGCATAAATGATAAATCCATTACAGATGCCAAAACTGAGCAATACATTAAATACAATACAATACAATACAATACAATATATTATTCAACATTTGTGGTTTTAATTTTTTATAGGTTATTATGACAGTATTTTTCTGGTCTGACCCACTTCAGATTGAATTGACCAAATTGATTTTAACTTCCTTAATTGTTAATATCCTTACTGTAATTTTTGCATTTCACAAATTCAGCATGGGCCAGACTGGACCCTTTGGTGGGCCAGATTTAGACCCCAGGCTGCACATTTGACACCTGTGATGTAAAAGATGCTGGTTAGTGGTCCTGGAGGACCAGATCTAGAACCTCCTGAACTAAGAAGTGAAATCACAGAACATGAAGAACAGATGAGAGAATAAGAAAGACATGAACAAACACATAAAATACAGGAAAACAGACACTGGTACCAGGCTTTTTGCTTCATGGCAGTGTGCACATTTATGCTTTGCTAGATATGTTTTAGAATGTTAAACTGTGCTTAGTTAGCCTGGCAAGCCCGACTATGATATGAATTCATTGTCTGGAGATGATCCACAGACTGAGTTTAAGCGTATGGGTGGGATCAACTGCTGTCTTTCAAACTGCTCTGCATGTGATAGGCCAGCACTATGACCAATCAGAACAATGAACAATTTGATGTATACAGAGTGATGAAAACAAGTCTAAACTAGCGTCTATCTGGTTGTTTTAACATCCTGTAGGCTAGGCTAATTAACGTTAACACACCGGTAACCGTAACCCTGTCATCATTGTGCTAATCCCACTTTACAATCTCGCTACATAGATGGAGCATTGTGATTGGATCAGTTAACTGGAGCTGGTCCTGGCTGAGGCTCAAAGGAGTATGGCTAGACCAACAATTCAGGCAAAAACAAATGTTTGCCACTAGAGGCGGGCTAGTTTACAAGGCTAGTTCTCAGGGCTTCCCTAAATTGGCTCGCAAAGAGTGTTTTCTTTTTGCCATTCGCATGTTGAAAATTTTGCTCACAAATGCAAGTGAAACATACGCACCGTAGAGCCTTGTCTGATACCGCCTTTTAATTGTAAAAAGACGGTATCATTTTTTTAATTAAAAAAAAATTTTAAGAAAGAAAAAACTTTAAGATAATTTTTACACTTTAAAAATTCACACTGTGCCCATATTAGAACTTCAGTCCATTTAGCCCAACTCTAGCCCATGGGCTGTATGTTTACAGCTGCTGTACATCTATGGACAGCTCCGCGCACATGGGGGTGTGGTCTGTGACATTCATAATGTGTGGATCAGTTACTCACAGGGTGCATTAAATAAATCCACAAAAGCACTGTGGGGTGAAAAAACAAAATGACTCGCGCATCAGTACTAGACTGTAAAGTGAAAGTGAAACTTAACACTTTGCTAATTCCTCTGAGCTTCCTACTGTTTTACAGATAATTATGTTTCCCTACCTTTTGAAACATTAATTTTAGGGGGCAGAATGTTTAACTCCTCCAGAACCAGGTCCAGATCAGCCCAAACTTATGACTAAATCCGATCCGATCTTCTAAAAAATGCCGAATTGGCAACGGATACCGATCTGTAGATGGGACATCCCCAATTTAAATGATGATTAATCGTAACACCATGACATGGTTCCAACCAAGTTTCTACTTCTGTTGCTGAATATCCCACCTTTTATCCTGGATGTTGTCTGTGCAAATGAATGGGGGATCCTTTAGTTCCACCTCTAGAGGCAGAACCAGAGCCCTCGTAAAGGTGGAACCAGGGTTCAGGAAGGTTCTAGTAAAGAATCCCCTCTGGTTGTGTTTGACCTCTGGTTTCAACCAAGATGGAACATTTGGATGATGTTGTGTAACCGGGTAGTTTTTCATCTATCTCTCATGTGCCTTTTTCCGTACTGCATTGGGTGTAATATCTGCGATGTTATGTTACGTTCTGCAACATCTTCAGTGGGAATTCTGGTTCTGTGTAGCTTATACATTATAGTTCAGGCCGCACTCAGGTGTGTGACTCACTGTAGACAAAGGCGCTGCAGCTATGCCTCAAGCCTCTTTAAACAGTAACTACTTAAGTTGAAAGTGTTTTGAAGGACTTTTATATGTCTCTACCGTAGTTCATAATATTGTGTGGATGTGTTTTAAATGTTTTAAATGGAGAGCTAGTGAGTTGTTTTCAATTGTTGTTTTTCCAGAGCTAGCATGCTAGCATTAGACTTGGTTTGAATGTGCTTTTGGGCCTTAACAATGATGGCTGGTGCTTGCGCTGGTGTGTGCAACCCCTGTCCTGGGACAATTACAAATGGGCTGTTTACACCAAGAGACAAATATGGAACTGGGGACACTACCGCATCCACCAGCTGTTACCACTGTATCCTTTGAAATATTTGTGGCAGGGTGATGGAGTCTGCAGACATTAGAACAACACTATACTCTGGGTATACTATTGGCTGTAGTGTATGACAGATGGTCTGCTGTAGTTCCACCCTGTTGCTTGGTGAAGACAGGCTGGCTGTAGCTCTGCCCCTTTCTTTGGTGAAGGCAGGTTTGCTGTGAATCCGCCCCTTTGTTTGGTGAAGGCACGTCTGCTGTGACTCCGCCCCTTTGTTTGGTGAAGGCACGTCTGCTGTGACTCCGCCCCTTTGGTTTTACACATAGCCTCTGTAAACCTGTGTAACAGTGACTGGTGACATGTGCACAAGCTGTGGAGCATTTTCCAGTTTTATTAAACGCGTTTAAATCTGTCATTAAACTATGATACCCATCTTCAATTTGTAATGTAGTTTTATTTCTGACATCATGAACTCTGCGTTTTGTGAAGGTAAACTCCTAAAAACCTTGGTCTTAACTAGGACTGTATGTTTGGCTGCAGATTATCTCCAACAGGCAGCAGACAGATTTCAAATCCACTAAAAAAACAGTGAGTCCTGAAGTGTTCACAGGTTTCGTGGACACCTGTATCAGTGCTTGCCAAGAAGCACATTTTCATTTTTCAGTTATGAGATAAAATCAAGATCCTGGCTGTGTTGTAGATGTTCAGACTTGCAGGCGACCTTCATCCAAACACTTTATGTAATCTGCTGTTTTCTTCATTCCGGGTGAAGCTGTATATATATCTACAGTGTTGTACAATATCCCGTGTATCTGCATTTATAGTAGGTATCTTAAAAGTACTAAAATTATAAATTATTAGGGTTGTCAAGCGATTAAAATTTCAAATCACAGGTTTGCTGTGAATTAATTTCTCTGAATCATGATTAAATATTAATGTTTAATCTATATTTGTTCTTTCTTTTTAAATGAACAAACACTCAAAGATCTGCACTTAAGGTTTTTGTCATAAGCTAAGTGGTGCATTAGCCTAGTGCTAGCATTAGCCTAGTGCTAGCAGAATCCTCAACTAACATAAATGTGCTATTTTAATCTGGAAGTGCTGTAGTGAAAAGAAAACTCAATTAAAACACTGTTCTGTCTCGCAAAGAAAAAAGAAAAAAATATTTTAAAAAAACATGATAAAACTCACTAAAATGTACCCCTCCCCAAATAAAGTGATGAAAAATCCAAAATGTATTTAAAAAAAACTCTTCTAAAATACAAATTTATATGCAATTAACATGTTTTTCAACCATTTCAACAAACAAATGTTCCATTTAACAAATTAAAATGTTTTAATTACATTAACCATGATGATTGATTAGTGACTGACACTAATTCAACCTAATGTTTGCCATGGAGAAACTTTAATAATGACTCACACTGAATCAGGAAAACACCCAGTATGAACACATTGTTGGTTTACAAGAAAATGCATTTAATTCATAGCATAATATAAACGTTGTGCTAGCACAATCAACTAAGTTAGTGTCAGTTAGCATTAGTTAGTGTCAGTTAGTGCAAACTGCCATTTTCTTTTTGTCATACCTTTCCCTTTAATTTGGTGAATCTGTCCTTGGATGAAGTTACTGTAGCTTTTTGCTCCAGTTGTCTGTCCACATCTGTGAGGAAAATGTTAAATGATGCCCACACACCTCCTCTTGTGTTCATAACCTTCTGTTTACACCCACCCAAGCCTTCAAAATGGCTGCCATGTAATCAAGTCTTGTCTCATCTCGTCGTCTGAACCCGTTTTATCCTCACTAGGGTCACTGGAGTCACCGGGGGCCTAATTCAGCTACAATGGGTGAAGGCGGGGTACACCCTGTATGAGTCTCCAGTTCTTCTCAGGGCTGAACATATACAGACAATCACTCTCATATTCACACCTATGGGCAATTTAGATTAACCAATTAAGCTATTAACCAATTAGTGCATGTCTTTGTATGGTGGGAGGGAGTACCCAGAGAAAACCCACGCAGACACAAGGAGAACATGCAAACTCCACACAGAAAGGTCTGGTGTTGGAATGAACCAGCGTCCTAACCACTGCACCACCACGCCCTCCCATAATTAAGGCAAATTTTTTAATGTGATGATGACTTGGCAATTCTGTCTCGATAACGAACAACATTCAGTAGATATTATGAAAATTGGTAATTAAGGCTAATTTTCACAATATTTACTGAATGTTGTTCGTGACTGAGACAGAATTGTCAAGTCATCATCACATAAAGCTATGGGTTGAACAGTTAAGACTGAATAATATGGTTCAACATTATCAATGGGACAGCCCCTAAGTATTTGGGATCTCAAATTGTAAGGGTGCACATTCAACACACCCATGAAACAACAGCAAGTGTCCGCTCCTGTAAAGTACCATCTGCAAAGAACATGGCACGTAGCTCTTTGTTTTATATTGGGATTATGTCATGGAATAGACTCCCATAAAATATTAAAATGGCAAAAACAAAAAGGGTTTTTAAACAAAGGATCAGAGTTTTTTGTGGAATAAAGTAGAGAATTAGTAGCCTAGTAAACTAGCCCCTCTAGCGGCAAAAGTATTTTTGTCTGTATCGTTGGTCTAGTGATGCTCCATAGAGCCTCAGCTACGAACGGTAAAATTTTCCTGGTCCAATTACAAAGCTCCATTTGTGTAGCAACATTGTAGGGCAGGCTTAGCACAGTGGCGACAGGGTTGAAGAAGTACAAACTTATATAAGCAGCATGTAAATGGACCCGGTTGGATATTTTCCCTCCACTGTTACCAGTGTATTGTTAATTAGCCTAGTCTATAGGATGTTAAAACAATGAGATAGATTTGTTTTTGTTGCTCTGTATATGTCACATTGTTCTTTGCTCTGATTGGTCATAGCGCTGGCCTATTATGTGCAGAGCAGTTTGAAAGACAGCCATTGATCCAACCCACTTAACACTTACACTTAAGCTCAGTCTATGGATCATCTCTAGACTATGAATTCATATCATAGTCGTGCTTGCCAGACTAGAGAATTAGGTGACTTTGGTATGTGATTGTGTACGTTTATTTATGATTTCTGTTGCATGTATTTGCATGTCTTTTCCTTTTCCATCAGACACCATGTTGGAAATAAGTGTTTTTCGCTTTTACATGTTATTCCTTGGATACCCCTTGTCTTGCTATATCCATAACTAAACTAAACCAAATCACATTCTACGATGGTGGTGTCCCGTCCGGGTTCATCAGTACTACTATCCTACATGTTTCAGATGTTTCCCTATTCCAACACATCTGATTCAAACAAGTATTATTAGGGCTGGGTAAATAAAAAACATTAGATGTGTCTTAGATTCATTTCATTTTAATTTTGAATAATCAGTTTAATAGTGGATGAGATGGATTTTTCAGAAGAGGAGTGCAAGTATCTGATCCAGGTAGCACTGACGCAGAACCATGGCCCCTAGTGAAGACAGGGTGTGTTGGTCTGACTTGCAACTGTTCTAGTGCAGTAGTGACATGGAGGAAGTGTAAGTAAAATCCCTCTGGCCAACGTTCAGAGCACCACCACCCAGTAAATCCAAGCAACCACCCATAAAACAGATTAAAGATGAATTGTATGAACCTGGTTCTGTTTGTGCCCTGTTCATTATTTTAGAGCAGATTCATCCATTTACTGATGAAATGTCAGATGTATTTCCTTTCTGATATTAATATTGATCCCAGTATTGATATGTTCAATAACTACATTAGCCAAATAATCAGGTTACAGCTCAAAATTTTA
Source organism: Siphamia tubifer (assembly GCA_020466265.1). NCBI lineage: Eukaryota > Metazoa > Chordata > Actinopteri > Kurtiformes > Apogonidae > Siphamia > Siphamia tubifer. The sequence goes on along the minus strand of CM035795.1, from coordinate 44,236,963 downwards.
CTTTGGTTTTGCTACATGAAGCTCAATCCATCAAGTAACACCAAATGGAATTCTGATTGATCAATTCAAAAGCTTATGAATCAAAATTTAATAATTTATAGAGAATGGCAGTGATACCCAACCCTACCTATAATCCAACTGTGTAGAAGCCTGAGAACAATCGTCAGGTGGACTGGAAGACTGAAACATCTGAAACATACAGGATAGTAGATCTGGAGGACAAGGATCACTCAATCCTGTTCTTGAACATATACACTATATTCCCAAAAGTATTCACTCACCTACTTTGAAATAAGTCACATCCCATTCTTAATCCATGGAGGGGGTGGGGGGGACCTTAAGTCAAATGCAGCGGTGATATCGATTTATTTTATATATATAAATGTATGGTGTGTCAGAAGGATTTATCGGCGGCCCAGCTTTTCCACAGCTAAACATTACCAGTGGAAAAGCAGCATTTTCCAAAATTTTGGACAAAGAAACTTTGGGAATTTCTAAGTTTCCAAGTTAGTGGGAATGGTTTTGGGATGGCCCCTTTTTGTTCCAAAAGTGCACAAAATAGGGACGGTAAAGACCTGGATCAGTGGAAGAACTAGACTGACCTTTAACCCCATAGAACACTTTGAGATAAATTGGAGCACAGACTGAGAGCCAGGCCTTCTGTCCAACATTAATGTGTGATCTCACAAATGCTTCTGGAGGAATGGTCCAAAATTCTCATGAACACATTTTTAAACCTTGTGGAAAACCTTCCCAGAAGAGTTACTGTAAATTGCTGTAAAGGTGGAGTCATTTTTAGGAGTAATTTACTGTAAATCACAGATGATCTGGATGTGGAACATGAACTACAACAATTAAAACACTTTTCACTCTGAATAACTTTAGGATTATCTTTAGAAATTCATACAGTGGCCATAATAGAACCTATGTTTGGCCGGTTTTAGCCCACAGGCCATATGTTTACCACTGCTGTAGTGTCTATGGACAGGTCTGTCTGGAGGGGTAGGGTCAGTGCCATACGACCATAAATGTGAAAATGAAACTTATTGACACTTGACTAATTTATTTAATGTTCCATTTGCAGTATAATATACTGCCTTGACTTGACTCCTTGTATTTCACTATGTAAAATAATCTTAAATCTGATTCCTGGTACTAGTTTTTTGGTGTTGACATCACTAAGGTTCCAATTAGGAAAAGATGCTAAACTCTACAAAAAAACTGCACTTTGATTGGTCAGTGTTGTCTTTGTGTCATTGCATTATTTTAAATGTATTTTTATTTATAAAGTTTATTTGATAGGGATGATGTAAATTACACAGTATAACTTCTACCTGTTATAATCTGTAGTAAGTGAAGATTCACAGAAGGAGATTAGAGCTAATGCTAGTTTCCATCTGCAGTCACAAGTCAGGCTTCAACAGAGAAGAACGATAAAAAAAAACAGAAACACTTAAACACTTAAGGTTCAATGGGCGATCCACCATTTTTGAAAAACACATTTTCTAAGTTGACAGTAAATATATTGTGATATTATTCCACATGATGACAGCCCATAATACCACACCCTGGTCTCTCCAGGAGATTCAGTCTTTGGTGGCCAATGTAAAAAATTCTGATGAGGCAACAAGAAACAACGGAGTTTATCACCAATTCGGAGCAGACGACGGGAGGTAACGCACTGCATAGCGGGTACTGTAAAGTCAGTGCTATCCTGGAATGACCGGTACTATTAGAAATGGGGCCTTCATCCGCTACTGTTGTGCAACTCATGTTCCTTTTCCCTACCTTCAGGAACTTTAAATTGAATGGCAGGATGTTTGTTTAACATCCCTCCCAGAATGGTCTGATTTCATAACTAAAGCTGATTCGAACTTCTAAAAAATGCCAGATTGGGCACTGATACTTACTTTGGATTGGACGGGGACATCTGTGATGCAGAGACTGTGAAGCTGTTTCAGAATATTAACCCTGTCTTCACTAAAAGGAAATACCTGTTCCAGAGGGTTACAAGGGTTGGTGGTTCCAATCCCACTCTGTCCTAGTCAGGTGCTGTTGTGTTCTTAGGCAAGGCACTATACCCATCAGTGGTGTATGAATATTTGGCAGTGGTGGGAGGGGCCATTTGGCCATGCCTCCATCAGCCTGTAGATGTAGTTTAGAATGTAGTTTATTGCTTCTGGAGCGAGATTGTGAGAGTGAATAAATAATAGATTAATATTGGAAAGTGCTTTAGGGGGCTTTTTTAATTGAACCATTATTTACCCAGGTGTGTCCCATTGAGATCAATGATGTCTTTTTCAAGGCAGGCCCTATCAGTGCATGTCTTTGGATGGTGGGAGGAAACCGGACTACCTGGAGAAAACCCACACAGACATGAGGAGAACATGCAAACTCCACAGAGAAAGGTCTGGTGTTGGAATCGAACCAGGAACTGAACGAATTGAATAAATACCGACACATGTGTTACAATTTGTTTTGATTTTTCTTATGTCTGCAATGGGACTGAGCTGAGCTGTCAGTGGCCATGTTATATCAAGGTCCAAGCTATTTATTATCATTATCTACACACTTGGAATGACCAGGAGTACATATCATAAAAATGTACATTAAAAATATTCCTAGTTATAAATATACATAAAAACCTTGCAAGAAATAATGCATAAATAATTTAATGGAATATAAAAATGTTGTATGTTATCTCAAATTACCTGTCAATCCAATCATCATGTAGAAGCTCAGTGTTCAGGTCGGCCAAGGCCCCTCCCAGAGACACTGAGCATCTAGGGGCATTTATCCAATGACAGTCAGGTTTGGAGGCAATGAAAATAACTCCATTGACGTGCAGGTGCTGAAGATCAACAGGAAAATCCACCGAAGAAAACATGTTTAAGTGAATGTATGAGAACTGAAGAACATTAGATCAGCTGATTTATGATAAAGAGTTGATTCAGAACAGACTCATCTAAGAGACGAATGTGTTCTAACACATTTGTAGTGAATAAAATGTGAATACATCTGAACACATTTCTACATCTCCTTTGGGCTTTTCCCTTCAGGGGTCTCCACAGCGAATCTGTTTCCTCTATCTAACACTGTCTTCTGCATCCTCTTCTTTCACACCAACTACCTTCATATCCTGTTTCACAACATCCATCTCTTCCTACAAACACACCTTTCTCCTCTCCTTCTTCCACGAAAAGTAGTCCAGTTTCCAGCAGCACCCCAGAGGTTGTGCCAGACATTTTTGTTATCCGTCATTTTGACAGACAAGATCTTAAAAATTCCGTGATGACATCATTTTAAATTACATTTTTAATGAGTCATATTTAGCAGTATTTAACATTGGAAAACATCTGTGATGCAGTAACTGTAGTTCCCGCTGGATGATAATCATCATCCTGCACCGCATCTCTTTTCACTGCTTTTATCAGTTCATCACATTTACTGGAAAAGAACTAATGAGACTCAGTTGCTTTGACATTTAGTGCTAGCAAAGTAGCATCTAATTTCAGCTAACGTCAACTAAACTACTAAGAGTTGACAATATTCAGACTTATCATCAACAGGACAGGTGGCTTATGCTCGGTGGGTTGAGAGTACCGGACATGTGATAGAAATAATGTCCTGTACAGTCCACATTACAAACCTGACAAACCTGTTTGTACCCGCGTACATTAGATCCGCAACTATCATTAATGACCGTGTCTACTTATTAACTCACTTTTATGGGCTTTATTTATTGTCTAAAACACACACCATCGATTCTGCTCAGTGACATCTATGGCCAGATATCCTTCAAAATAAAACAAGCCGGCTGTGGCTCAACCACAGATCCACGGTTTCATCCATGAAACTGCTTTTATTTTTTCACTTCCTGTCCCAGTACCTACCCACACTTCCTTTAGCGTTACATGTGCCTGTACCCCTGAATTTGGCAATTTTTTTTAACTCATCCCAACATGTTTTTGCAGTTAACCCCATTGGATACCCAACCAGGCCCAGGACTGTGTGGGTTCCGGTCTCTATAGACTCTTTGGCTTTTGGAACCCCAGACCTGCTGTGGTGGTTCAGGTGTCTGTAGATTCACTTTGCTTAGTGGCCATACGTTTTTCTTCAGGTTCAGTCTGTCAAAGATAAATGATCTGCAAATTTTAACTTCTCTACTTGTTTTGTGTTGATATGAACCCACTGGATGTTGTGTTCATGTTGTGTTGTTTTTGGGATGGCCATTATACAAACACACAATGTTTGTATAATGGAAACAGTTGTAGTTTTACTGTGAAATGACTGACATTTTTTTTAGCTGCATTTATTGTCATTCCTTTATTTAATTTATTTCTTTGTTTATTTGATGAGGGCAGTGTATATTAATGAAAACTTAAATTTACACAAGTTTTACATTATTGTGGAACAACAACAAGGGTATGTCCACCCCCCAGTCTTCTTTTACATAGACCTATCCACAACAGCTGTTACTGTATTGATATGAAGCCAGTTTTAGCTACATGGACCTGATCCTGGACCCCCAAAACTCCACCCACTGAGTGAAAATAACCCTTATGAACTCTGGAGGGTAAACAGAACATGAACATTTGGAAGGACATCCATGTGAACCATAACTGAGCTCAAACATCCAATTATTTAACTGATTTAGGGGGAAAAAAACAACAACACAAACAGCAGTTTAACTACAGTGCCTCCCACTGTGGATGATTATAACACCGACAAAAGCTTAAGTCCATGTGGTTCTTCCACTCTGTTGGATTTCAAGGGGAATAAAATTAAAACCAAATCTGTTAATTTCTACAAAACCCCAAGCAGATCCAAAGGCAGTGTTTGGGCTAAAACTGTTCTATCCTTAACCTCCATTTCAGGTAACCAGGATTTATTCACACCTGAAAGTCCTTTGGTTTGCATATTTGAATCAGATCAAATGTGGACTTTATTATTTCCCTGAATAGAGTATCAGGGGTGTTGTGTTTTTAGTCTGACTAGCGCCGCTTGATATCCTTTGTGTTAATGTAATAACTTTAAAGATATTGGGTTCAGAAACTCCATGTTTTCTATATCAATGAATATAATGGAGCAGAAGAAATGATTGCATTTTGGATGAATTACCATTTCGAGATTGTCCACAAGGGGCCACTCAAAAGATTAAAATCACTAAACACACTTTAGTTCATGTCTGGAACTATTTGACTATCTGACAAATGAAAGGTCATTACCTAGGTATGAAAGGTCATGAGGGATTGGGGGCGTTTTGGGATATAACCCTAGGATACACACCTAGCTGTGTCTTTTAATGGTATAAGCCTAGTTTTATTTTCCTTTGGTTTGGATCACATCACATTCTAATGATACTTTTTCTTAATGGACCAAACTTTGTACACAGAAGCACAAATGATAAACAGGACAGAAAAGTTGAGGGCATAGTCAGAGATGCAGGTGTTGATGAAACAAACATGGAGGACCTAAGTATCATTTTCAAAATATGTATGCTATTCATACAAACAAAAATATATGAAAATATTGTCAACGGGCAAATGGACACGTGACCAAAAGCCCTCATTGGTCAACGTCTTTCCACAGCCCATGGCGGCTGTGATGGCCCATGATTCTCGACTCCTTCCACAGGGTACGATGGTTCCTCAGAAACACAAAGGCTCATGGTTCTGTGACTTCTTTACGGTGGAGGATGGTTCTGTTCTGTTCACAGCAGAACTGAACTAGATCGAAGTCCTTCTGGAAGTGTACACAGACCAGCTCCTCTCGGTGGTCTAAAGCGGAGCCAGACCAGCTCCTCTAGGTGGTCTAAAGAGAACCCAGACCAGTTCTTCTAGGTGGTCTAAATTGGGCCCAGATTTCAGGAAAAGTAGTCTGAGTCCTTTGATTTTAAGTGATCGGCTAATACCGAGTCCGATACTTTTATAATACATTCAACAAATGTAGAGTGAATAAACAGATCCAGGAAGCACCTTTGCTTTATTCACAACATTTTTATTTATTTATTTATCTGATCTGAGGGCCACAGCCCAGCTCGCCTGACCAACCCGTGTCAGACAAACCAGACCCCATTTAACCAGGGCTGTGGCAGTGAAACCACGCCCCCTGACCCATCGTGATGCTCGGTGTTTGCCCTACTTTGATTCTCTATGCCTGGTTTTCTGAAGCTCCTCCTCTTTTTTTGAAGCTCCTCCTTTTATCTGTATCTTTGTCTCTTTTTCTCTGAACCACACTGACACATACTACTCATTCTACCACTCCCCCTCACTCATCCTGTTATTTATTCATTATAATATGTATGTTATTAATAATAATAATGTATTTTATTTATAAGTGCCTTTCAGGACACTCAAGGTCATTGTACAGAGCTGTCAAAATACAAATAAATTAAAATCCAATTAAAATACACACATACATATAAAACCTATGGGTACATAAAATGGCAGAATTTGGATGTGAATTATGAGATAGAACGGGCTGGTCTGAATAACTATGTTTTAAGCTGAGATTTGAAGGTGGTAACAGAGTCTGACTTTTTGTGCTCTGGGAGGGTATTCCAAAGACTCTGAACCCCATGATGGTCAAGCAGACAGGTGGGAGGGTGGAGGAAGATGACCTGAGTATGGGTGCGAATGTTTATGTGGAGGAGGTTAGTGAGATACCTTTTTGCCTGTTGTTGACTATGGAGATGTGTTGTATATGAAAACTTCTGCTAGTGGTCTTCATAGGCCAGATAGTGTGTCCCATAGGGCACGGAGTTTCGTTACCCTCCTCTTACTCACCATTGTGTACTATATTCTATTGTTAACTGGACAAAACCATTCTGGGAAACATTACATCTTACTTGTCTTGAATTTGACAAAGAAACAAGGACGTCTCAATCTTTGTTCCATGGATGTTGTACAATTTGCCGTCCCCAAAGTACAAACTGAACTGAGCAAGAAAGTGTTTAGGTCCTCAGCACCTGGTGCCTGGAACTTCAACTTAAAGCCCTTATTACATTTAATGACTTTAAAGCTAGTGTAAATGAATTGCAGTCTATCTTGTCTGTATGCATGTGCTATGTGAGCAAGTTTTACTGCAGTATTTTTTTTTAAGTAACTTCGCTGGTGCGCTCTTGGCCAGGTCTCCCTTGAAAAAGAGATCTTTGATCACAGTGGGACTATACCTGGTTAAATAAAGGCTAATATTAAATACTGATGGGAGAAATTGTTTAAGTGCCTTGAAAGTGAGGAGTAGGATATTATAAGTGATATGGAATTTAATGGGAAGCCAGTGGAGTTGTTGCAGGACAGGTATGATGGAGGGGGTTTTGATGATGATCTGGGCAGCAGTTTTGAACCAGTTGCAGTTAATGAATGGATTTGCCTAAATAATAGAGAGTTGCAGTAGTCAAGACGGGATGTGACCAGGCTATGGACCATAACTAAAGTATTTTTGGGTAAAAGAGATAGGCAGGAACACAAGGAACAAATTGTCCAATTTTTTTGGAGATCCTGGATTCTGGATCCCTTTGAAATTTTACTTTTGGTAAATGGAGAATACATTTCAAAGTGATCCAGAATCCAGGATCTCTTCCGGATCACCACCAAAATTTAATAATTTGTTCCTTGTGACACTTCCAATACATCCTGAAATTTTTATCAAAATCTCTTCAGAACTTTTTGCGTAATCCTCCTGACAGTCAGACAAAAAACGGACTAGAATTTAATACCTCCTTGGTGGACTCTCTACATTCGAAGGGGGATGTCTGCCTTGGTTGAGGTTTGCACTCTGAGTGCTTTCCTTATTTTAGATAGGATAGATTTAGTGTCAACAAGGAGCATTTCATTTTTATCACTGTTTGAGGAAATTGATGGAAAACCAGGTACTTACTTCCTGTAAAAAGACAAAGAGGTATATGGATGCAAAGGTGGAAGTGTGGTTGGTGGACAGGTAGAGCTGGGTGTCGTCTGCATAGCAGTGGAAATAAATGTTGTATTTCTAAAATATCTGGCCAAGGGGGATGAGATAAATAGTGAATAAAAATGGGTTCAAGAACAGAGCCTTGGGGAACAGCAGAGGAAAGGGGGGATGGGTGGGATCTAACTGTTTTTAATTGAGTAAACTGGATGCAGCCAGAGCAGTATGAGATGAACCAGTTGAGAGGTGTGTCAGAAATGCTAATGGGAGCTAGTCTATCTATGAGAATGGAGTTGGAGATGGTGTCAAATACTGCAGTTATACCGAGGAGGAGTATGGAAAGGAGTTCAGAGTCAGCCGCCATGAGAAGGTCGCTGGTGATCTTTAACATCGATGTTTCTGTGCTGTGTAGAACCAGATACAAACTGTTCATAAAGGTTATTGTTGGAGAGATGGACATGAACCTGAGATGCAACTGTTTTTTTCAAGAACTTTTGACAGAAAAGGAAGATTGGAGGTAGGGCCAAGGTTATTGAAGTTATTTGGGTCTGTACCAAATTTCTTGTGTATGAGGATGACTGAAGCTTGTTTGACAGATGAAGAGACATGATCAGAGGTGAGAGAAGAGTGAACAAAGACAGTTGTAAGAGGAGCCAGGTAGTTATTGGAAGCTTTGGCAAGACTAGACCAGACTAGTCGAGCTGGCAAGTGGATGGTTTGGCTTTCCTGATGAGGTCAGAACTTTCTGAAACAGAGGGAAGTTTAAAGCTAGAGAGTAGAGGAGAGAAAGGTTTGGACAGGTGTGTGTGTGTGTGTGTGTGTGTGTGTGTATTGTATGTATGTATTTGGTTGAATAGAAGTGATGAAGAGAGAGAGAGATGTTACAGATTATTTACTTTTATCGATTCATTTTAATATATATGTTATAGATCTTTTAGTTTTATTGATTCATTTTAATATTGTCCAATAATCTTATTGGACATTTACTGTTTATTTGTATATTGTTCCTCAGATCATGAAATTCTATGATTGCAAACCTGATTTTCACAGACGAGCTCCGCCCCATCGTCCCTCAGCCCCTCCCACTAAAAAACATGATTGACATTTATAGATGTCAATGACACCAGTGAGTTAAATATATATCATGTTTCCAGTGGCCAATCACTATGTAATAACTAATTACAATAGAGTTTGAAATCATGTGTTCAGCTTAGATTTCTGATCATGTGATCAGATTGGGGCATCTCTACTTATAAGTCTGCGTACACTTAGCTATGAGGTATTAGCCACTACTTTACCATTCAATTAAACCAATGACAACATGGTGTGTTGTTAAAATATTTATTTACTTTAGTTCAAACATAATATTTTTCAAACACACAAAACCAACTTCACACAGGGACTCATACTCCACTACACACCCCAAAAACTAACTATACACTAATCTATGAACTGAAGTTCTAATCCTATTGTGTGTTTTTTCTTCACCATTACTTCAACTTTGGTGTTTATACAGAAATCAGATTTTGCTCAGTGCAGTTTGCATGTCTCTGATTGGTCCATGCAATGTAGTTTTCCACCAATAGAAACACTGTCATATGTTTTCTTTCGTGAAAACACTTCCTGTTTATAAGAAATCTGTACCTGCACCGAAGGCCAACACGAAAAATCAGGTTGTTATTGTTTCATAAGTTTGGTTTTATTTGTTCTTTAACATGATCAACTTGACAGAATTAGTTTTAAATCAGTGCAAACATGTAATTGTTTGCCAGTATGAGCAAATAAAGTTACCCAATGCAATGGAAATGACAATGAAACCAGTGGGATAAAAAACTTTATACACAAGAGTCTGAGCAGGACTCTAGACTAACTTTTCCCCTTAGGTTCACCAAACTTTTTTGACTGCCTTACATTTAACACTGCAGTTTCACATTTTCAGTCTTTTTTTAAATTGCTGTCCATACAGACAATATTGATTAACCAACAATCCTGTCAATATCACATTCTTTATTTGGAGCACAGTTCCAAAAGAATGAGCTTCTGCTTAAAGACTGTTTGCCACACTCTCTAGTACAGAGGTGTCCAAACTTTTTTTTAGAGAGGGCCAGATCTGATCATGTGGAAATTACCAGGGGCCAGTTGGCCCTTCTGACATTTTTAAACAGTAAAAATTACATATAATTGCATTGTTCTGTAACAGTTTTATCTTCATTTTTACAATTGTTTTTTAATGGCATTGAAACAAAATCTAAGCCACTCAAGTGTGAACCTTTTTTTTTTTTTTTTTTAAATGTTCTGCCTTTCTTTCCTTTCTGCTGGAAACCATAACATAGAACAAACTGTGGAGGATCTGGAGTTGATAAAAATCTGAACCCCATGTTCATATTAAACATGATTTATATAAGGACTCATTACTCTTATATTACTCAGTAATGCAAAGTCTGTTCACAATGAAGCTTTGACTTTGATGTCAAATCAAGAACAAAAGCATATGACTTTTGCTCTTGTCTTTTACAAGTTCATGAAAAAAAGTAATATTTTGTGTTACACGTACAAATACATAACACTAGCAGTTATAGACAACTATCATGGAAACTTTGTAGGTTGCCATGGTGACTTATTAATTTAACTCAGGCTCGAAATGTTCACTTCCTGTTAGCTTGTCGTATGTAGCATGTTTTATCTGGTAGTGTTTCTTAAACAAGACAGCAGTCTGTGGACAAATTAGATGAACACAAGTGCATTGATTTTCAGCTAAATAATTTTGTAATTAATATTCTAATATTGTAGCAGCAGCCCTCACTGTCAATGTTCCTCTTTTTATTTACAGGTGTCTTTAGCTAGAAGGGTTCACGATAAAGTGAGATAGCATTAGAGGCCAAAGGAGGAACTGCATTTTGAAACTTATGAGTTATTTGTCAACAGTCTGAGCTGGTCGTAAATGATGCATTATGAAACTGAAGCTGCGGGCCATATGAATTCTGACCCCGGGCTGGACTTTGGGCATGTCTACTCTAGCCTCTAAACCTCCACACTAATTATGATCAGGTCTTCCACTGTCTCTCTATGAAGGGATGCTCTTGTATCTGATTTAGTCTTCTTCTGTGCCTAGAATGTGACACAGCCACACTTGTTATACCATGCGTTACCTACGGGGGTGGTACAGAAGCGCTATAGTTTTATTTAATGCATTATTTTACAGAAGAACCAGGTAGTGATTCACAAACTGAACAAGAGATTGGAATTCCTCACCCTAATTCAGTCTCTGCTGGAGTTCAGATGTTGGACAGATGTGGCATGTGGAGTTTTTTTTGTCTGTTTTTTTTTCCACTACTGATTCAAAACAACACTGTTAAATATTCTAACTAGAGCCTGACCGATATTGGATTTTTGGGGCCAATACCAATATTGGAGGGTAAAAAAAGCTGATATCCGATATATCGGCCAATATCGGGTACCAATATAATGGCCAATATATGAAATAAGAACATTTATCTAGACCAGATATAATAATCTTATATTAGCTAATTGTGGACATCTGGATGAACAGTTGCATAAATCTTTGTTTATCTCACAAAGATAATTGACAACTTTCAAACTCTGTATTATATTCCGATAGGATCCACAGGTTTCACAAGTAGTGAAATAAAAATTGTGCGGTAAATAATTCTTTAAAATGTCAGTGAGAGTCCAACTACAAACTGTGAATCAGAAAAATAATTACAGAAAAAATATTACTGAGCACAAAATTATGTTTTCCCTCATAAATGTGGAGTAAGGCTGAAACTGAGCATGTGCAGAGTGAATTAGTTTCGTGCAAAGTTGTTCCTGATTGGAGCAATCACTGATCAGAGTTTCCACTGTCCCCAGTCTACCCTGCACTATCTGCAGAACGAACTGTGAGATAGATGGGACGCACGTGTGTAAGGGTTCAAAAGCGAAGGGATTTCGGACTGAGGGGAAAAGCGTTCCATTCTTTGGAGCATGCTCTAGGAGGGGAGGGGTCCATGATAGGGTGGTGGTCCATGTCGGAGTTCATAGGGTGAGAGGTCCTTATCCGAGTGTGCGTGGGGCCAGGGTGGTTTGGAATGGTGGACGAGCAGTCCATGTCAGAGCACACGGAGCTGGGGGAGTTCAGAGTGGAGGACTAGAACTGTGGGGTTGGCAGTGTGATTTCACAAGCACATGTGTGGGGGTGAGAGGCTGATTGTCAGAGCAGAAGTCAAAACAGAACTGACAGGTTTTACTCTAACTCTTCAGGTAGTGCACATTCAGCAGCAAAAAAACTACATATTGGCTGATATGGATTAATCTGTGAGAGCCTATAATTGGCCTAATTAAACTGATTAATCTGCTCTACTTCCAAAGTGCATGTTCTTTGTGCTTTTAAACTCAAGGGTCAAACAGGATGTTCCAAATTATGAAGAGACTCAGACTCAGTGAGTTCCAGTCAAATGTTACCAGTGGTTATGAATGTGATTATTCTGTCAATTGAATGAATCACTACAGTTTTCCTACCGTTGACATGTTCCGCTGCAACAAATAGTAGAACTTACTCTGTATAAGTGGACATGTCCATCTGAATATGACCTTTGACCCAAGACTGTACTGGACTCAGAACTATCCCTGATTGTGTGAACAATGTGTTATATTTTCACCCGGCTTGGTTGTATGCATTAAGTTGGACCCACTATGATGTGGACACTTTCAGAGTAGCAGAGACTTTTTTTCCTGGAACTGCTCATCTCACCTCAAATTTTTTTTAGTTGCACCAGTGAGAAATTTTGTTGGACTCTAGAGCCCTGCTGACAAGAGGAAAATACAAAAAAGGAAATACAACAACATGGCATAAACCGTAGAAATGTAATGAAGTCGAAAGTACAGATAATTGTCAGGGCGACCATGGGTAGAGTGGGTTGGTGGTTCAAATCCTGCTGTGTTCTGTTCATTTTGTCCGACGGCAGACACTTCACCCTCCTGTGTCACTCACACTGGTGTACGAATGTTCGGTGGTGGTGGGAGCGGCTGTTTAGCATGAACTGTGGACCCCCCCCACCCCCTGAAGGGCAGCTGTGGATGCAGATATAGTTTACCGCCACCAGAGTGAGAATGAATGAATAAAGGATCAATAATGTAAAAGGCTTTTGGTGCCTTGACAATAGCTGTAGAAATCTAATCCATTATTATTATTATTATTATTATTATTATTATTATTATTATTATTATTATTATTATTATTATTATTATTATTATTATTATTATTATAATTACCACAAAACAAACAAACATGAAGTAGTACAGTTGACACTGTGTGATGTCACGAGAGGAATGCTTCACACAAAACAACAATGGCAGACTATAGCAATTGCTGTTCCACCGCTCAAGAAAGCGAGAGTGAAGAGACATTCAGGATTTTTGATGAGACAGATAAGGGTGAACATGAAGAGAGCGAGGGGGGCATCGGACCAGACAGATTTGAGTCAGAATTGTGGGGGATTCTGACACCAAGACGCACAGTGATGAGGAGGAGAGCCTTATTAAATACAGAATGGTGAGTCTTTAGGTAATGATCATCATCATCCACCATATCAGTCCTTTTTACACTATGTATTTCAGTTCATCACATTACTGGGCTTTTGGAAAAAAAAAACAAAAAAACCAATGAGACTTGTCCAGCGCTAGCAAAATAGCTTCTAATTTTAGCTAAAGTCAAATAACAATAAAACTGACCTTAACAATTAACTCACCAGTCCTGTACGGTCCACTTTACCAACTCGTACCTGGGTACATGAAACCTGTAAAAATGGGTCGGGTTACGACATGCAAAACTGAGGAACTTTTAAAGGCTTTATTTTTGGCTAAAACGCACAACGTCAATGCTGGTCAGTGACATCTGTGGCCAGATATAAAATGCCTTCAGAATAAAACCAACTGGCTGTTGATCAACCACAGATATATGGTTTCATCCATGAATCTGCTTTTATTTTGTCACCTGCCCACATTTCCTTTAACTTTACCTGTGCTCAAACCCCAAAAATCAGCAGACAGACAAAGGTTCGATACTATAAATGGCGTCTTTCGTGCCACTAGTTTTATTGTGCATCAATTTCTTTAAAATAAACAAAACAGTGACTTTTCAAACCTGGTGGGGGGTGAAGTACTGGGGGAAACCATGTTATAATATTATTTATACCTATAAACTCAACAATACAGTCGATTAATACACTTTTCCTCCCCTTTCTTTGCTTTTGCTGCCATGACAGCCTTCCTTGGCCACTGAACAGATATTCCCAGCTGTTGGAAGTATTTTGTAGTCAACTATCACCTCAAAATGCACCAAAAACAACCAGTGCAGACGTGCTCACAACAGTAAACATGGAACACCGCGTTCCTCTTATGACGTAACATGGAACTCTGGCTGCACTTCTCGAGGATCGGCAGCATTTCCTGGCGGGAAATATAAAATCACAGTTTTCTCCCAGATTCTGGAATTGTTAAAGTTTGTGCTGATGAAAAATTATCTTTAGAATTGTATATACTAGTGTCGTTCACTTCAGTTCACCTTTAAGTAAATTACAAATATGTAAAATGTACTCATACTCGTACTCATACTCGTACTCATCGTCTCCCGCGTCATTGGGGTCTGGGTCATGGGGGCAGCAACCTCAGCAAAGTGGCCCAAACTTCCCTCACCCCAGCTACCTGTAAAATTTAAAGTACGTATACTTTGTCAGGGTTTCCCCCAGAAATCTTGCTAATCCTGGTGGTGTGTGTTTAAAAAAAATATTTTAAATGTTATCAGAACATAACCAGCTATAACCATCCTGAAATAGAACATTACACTCTTCAACATGCACTTATTTTCAACATGCACTGGTCACATGTTTTAATTTATTTTTCAATATATTTTCTTAACCTCTTGAGACCTCCAGTCCTCTTTCGGGGACAAGGCTTCCAACAGCTTTATTGAAGAAAAAAATGTTGTCCTCTGCAAAAATTTTAAAACACATCTGAAAAAACTGTTGCATTGTACAGTTTCCAAAAAAGGCACTTTTTTAATATAAAAAAAGTCCAAATTTGTCCTTTCCTGGGTCTCCAGAGGTAAAAATGTGTAAATGTGTTGTGAGCTACGTCAAAAACGAATTACTGTCACCATTTGGGAGAGAAAATAAAATGTTCTATTCATAAACTGTATGGAAGCACATACTGTAGTCACATGTATCTGTGCATATCCCTTCTGACTCTAGCCCTTTAGTTCCTGATGGATGATCCTTTATTTTGTTTTTCAGTTCATCACATTTACTGAGCTTTTAAAAATAATTAATGTGACTAGTCTGTCTGACATTTAGTCCTTGCAACGTGAAGTCAACTACACAATGAAACAGACTAATATTCAGACTCACCATCAACAGAGGGTCTACTACAGGTGGACTGATGGTACCGGACATGTGACAGAAGTACCAGTGTTACAAAGTCCTGTAAAAACATGTATCCGTGTACATTAGACCCGTAACCTGATTCATGATTAAATACTTGATCAACCCAGGAACTCATTTTTAAGGGCTATATTTTGTTACTTCTGTGTCCAATACCTGCCCACATTTCCCTTAACTTTACCTGTGCTCATACCCCAGAAGATCAGCAGACAGACTGATGGTAGGAAGTGATGACTTTAGTGTCAATAGTTTTAATATATATTTAATTTATTTAAAATAAAAAAGTGATGCTTGTAGCCTGGCAGGGGGCCAATTAAGGCTTTGCAGCCCATGAGGCTTATGATACATTGGAGCAAACCCTGCTTTGTTATAATCTACCATTTACATATTAGTGTATTGACTGCTGGGGAACCACAGGTAATAGATGTGGTAGTTTTTATGCTTGGGACATCTATTTACAGATGAACTTATTTACAGACCTATCTATTTACGATAAATGCTATGATTTTGTCCTATCCCTGGATGGTCAGTGTTTCTGGATGTGAATGGACCTATGGGTGGGGCCTCAGCCCACCTGGATGCTGAGCTTCCACATAATTTAAGGATCAGTCTAAAGGTTGAATCCTGTTTTGATTGACAGGCGTATTCAGATCTACGCCATCACGCCAGTCCCATTTGTTGGTATCTTTCATTTCTTAAACTGTAAATAAAACACAATCATAGTATTTCCTTGTTCCAGTTTAACATAATTTTCAGTCCCTGGAAAAGACACCTACTTCGTACGATAGGGTCAGGGGTCACAGAGCATTTAATAGAAAAAGATTTACTGAGAAACGGACACATTTTATGTTGTAAGCCAACAATGACTTTCTGCTGTTTGACAGACCATCGTTCTACACTGATCCTAAACATACTGTGAACTGTAACTCAAGAACCGTACTGTACTACAAACCGAACCATGGATAATGTGTACCGGTGCATCCCTAATATTTACTTTCAGTCTACACTGTCTTGGTAAATTCTACAGGTATTTTCAGTTGCATAACCTCAGATGGCATTTCTGTTTCTGTGCATGAACTCTTAGACCATGGCAACTTGGTCCTATTGTTTATCTGTTGTGAGGTAACTCACTTCAATTCTGTTTCAGGCAACAGGAACATCACTGTAAGTCTGTTGTATTCTAAAATGATTAACATCTCCTAAAATGTTGGTCCTATCAACTTACCGTTTCTACTAGTTTGTTCAATGACCAAAAAAGCATAAGTCTGACAAACTGCAGTGTTCAGCTGTGTACGGAATAATTGTGATTTAATAATTTTAATAATATAAATATTCATAAAAATTCAATGGTTTCCTCAACAATTAAATTTGCAAATGTGCTGATAGATCTTGTTCCTTCTGTAGACATCTGAGCATGCTTAGTACACCCAATGCACAGTCCACTCCCCATCACCTGTTGAGTGTGGAGTAAAGCACAGAGCAGTGTGAGACCGATTCACTATAAAAAAAATACATGATTTGGACCAAAAATAATACAATAAAGCAGATTAATCCATCTCATAGTTAATCTGATTAAAAAGTTAAATGAAATTAACCCATGAACAGCACAGAATGACTCTGAACGTCTCTAGCAACACATTTTTGGGTAGTTTATCCAAGCAGAGTTAGCATTAGCATGTACTAATGGTCAGTTGATGCACCAGTGATGGGCAGTAGAACCAAGGCATAAAGACGGAAGAAAACCAAGATGGAACAGCCAACCGACATAAAGTATGATACACACTCTGCAGGAAGTTTTCTTTTTACCGAAATATTTTCAGATTAAAATACCACATTAACACAAAGCATACGTTAGTCAGGATTTTGCTAGCACTTCAGCTAACGCGTCACCGTGCTTAGACAAATACGTTCAGTGCAGATTTATTCACTTTTTCCTTGACTCTGTTTGTTCATGAAAAATTAGATTAAAAAAAATAGATTAATAACACTGGTCGACACCAAAGTTTTTTAGCTTTTTATTACA
This sequence comes from Siphamia tubifer, assembly GCA_020466265.1. Classification (NCBI taxonomy): domain Eukaryota; kingdom Metazoa; phylum Chordata; class Actinopteri; order Kurtiformes; family Apogonidae; genus Siphamia; species Siphamia tubifer. The sequence continues at coordinate 44,219,596 of CM035795.1, read as the reverse complement.
AGTGAATGAAATTACTTGTGAGACAAAAGTTCATCCCCTGAATTTTGTACAATTATAATATAACATTCAATTTACATGTCTTTACTTTTAGCAATATATATTATTAAATTTACAGAAATGTACAAAAATTTAAATATACAATTTATAGATTACAACAAATGCTATCAATTTATTCAGAAGAATGTTTTTTGTAAATTAAATTAGCATAAAAACCTGATCTCCTCCTCCTAATTCAGTTGAAAAAACATAGAGAACTTACCTTTTTTTGTAACCCAGGTATTTAAGTATGTATAATGTGTAATCCACCCTTTGATTAATCTGATTTAATCATTTGACAACTCAACCAAAAATACTTAAGCCTGACAAACTGCAACCATCAGCTGTTTGCGGGTTTAGTGTGATGCTAAAGACAAACGCAAAAAGTCCAGAACGTATCCCTGCTGAACTCCACCGCTATCAGAAGACGTGCATGTTTCAGGTGCTACAATCTTTACAGAAATGTAGTCCAAATGCAGAAGTGGTTGGATGTGTAGGTCATGTTTTTACTAGTGCTGTCAAGAGATTAAAAAAGTGTTTTTTATTATTATCCATAATTAGCTGATCTAATTAATGTCTTTTTTGATCTCAACTAAAAATTGCTGTTAAAAATCCATAACTTGAGGTATTTACATTTCAATTCATTACATGATTGTGGCAAATCAAAAGACTGATATATAACAAAAATATATATTTTTTACAGGAATTAATTAATCTTAATTAATGCATTAATTTGCCACCGCTGGTTCTTACAGATGAACATGAGCCAAATACTTCTGTTTAAAAGCTATTTGTACTAAACAGGGGTGAAGGTGTTGGAGCAGATACATGTTAGGTAACTAGAAAAGCACTCAGAGGGTGCAGACTCCACCAAGGCAGACCAGTCTCCACCCCCCCCCCTTCACTTCTGCAAGCAACCAAATTAAAATTTCAGCTAAATCCATCCATACATTTTTTAGTTATCTTGCTAACAGCCAGATGGATAAATACCATCAAAAACATAACTCTGCTGTTCATTAGCAGTGTTATGATAAATGACACTAGAAGAGTTTATAAAAGTGTTCAGCTGCAGAATCTAAACACCTGCCAAAGCTGAGGTTCATCCTTCAGTCCAGGTTTGGATGTGACATTAAAGCATGTCCTGCTTTAGAATGAGTTTAGATTAAAGCATAAATTAATTTGGGATGTAAGTGAATGTGTACAGGCTCATATTTTAGGTGTATGTGTCGCAGGTGAGGTAATCTGCCAGTCTGTCACGGAACAGTCTCCAAACATGTCTTATCACCTTCCATCTGACGACAGAAATATTCTGCTGCTCATTGTTTCTGAGGTAAACAAGTTTGTTTTAGCAGAAATTCTTCAGTCGTCTGCCAATGCAACGCACGCCTCATTTCTGTCTGACAACACAGAACTGGGCCTCTCTACTGTTTATACCAACACTCACTTGTTTTAGTTTTCTAGCACATGAAGTCATCTGAATCTGAGCGCACTGGATTTATGCTGTGGCACCACTTTCCCTCACATACCATCAACTTGCAGAGAATAGAAAGTTTGTGCAGAACTAATCCATCACACTCAACACTGTTTAGACAAACTGGCCCGGTCCTCTTTAGATGCTAACGCTAACAGTACACTCTCATAATGGACAGTGTGAGTGCAGACTGACACCATGACTTCACATTATATGTCACACCAGTTATGGCTTTTGGTGAGTTATACCTACACATTTTCATCTTTTCACATCTCATTTTACAGTAAGATCTTCAGTCTGCATCAACCCTAAACCCCATCCCTAACCCCTACCCTTGATACGTGAACATACATGTGGAAGGTCTATGATGCATGCAGTTAACATGCCAATTAAAATGTGTGTATATTTACACAAGTTATAATATCACTTTAGTCATTTATCCATTGATTCCTCAAATTGTGAAAATATAATTTGTGCGTAATAATTTACCACATGGAATAACAACAATATCAACAAAACACTCATTTTTTTTATTAAGGTTTTGCACTGGCAAGTGGTGTTTTTTTTGTTTTGTTTTGTTTTCCAGACGTGGCACAAATAGTATTTTATGCAAAACTGCAATTGAAAGACCTTTTTTGCACAACTAGTCGGATAAATTTAAAAAAAAAAAAAAAAAAAAAAAGGATGTTGACAGATGTTACACCAGAAGAAAAGTTTTTCCAGTATAAACATGGTGTGGTATGTGTGGACACACCAGGAAACCACATTGTTTTAATTTAGAAGCAGATAGATGGAGAACCCACATTATGCACCTATGTTTTGTTTTTTTTACATTTACTGAATATCAGTACAGTTTTGTGCATATTTTTGTGAGTATATGTGAATATTTTTGTAATTGAGTATTCTGTCGATTTTTTTTCATCAATTAATTGAGTAATCACAGAAATGTAATGATGAATGAAAGGGGATGTAGTCTAATAATTCCACTAGCTGAGTGAGATCTTGCTATATTTACTAAAATTAAACACATAACACATAAGACTATGTTCTAAAAAGCGCTAGTATTCACCAGTTAGCAAAACAATAGCAAAACATTAAAGCTCTGAGTTAACTTGAGGAAGTTCTGCTGATGTGTGGATGCTTTCGATTCAGGTGTTGATGAGGCTAATGCTATTTAGCTGTCTGCACACTGCACTGTGTCATCTGCCTTATGTATTTTTGACTTTTTTTAAGCTTCTCTTCCATTTTCACTGACAGTTGAGCAGCTTCTCTTCTAGTAGGCTGCCGAACATCATTGTCATGTACAGACTTACAGCATGACAGTTCAAATGCTCTGTGAAATAGTGCTGCATGATGTGAAGAAAATGTGCAATTGCATTTATTATGGACTATATTGGCATTTGTGATTATCATTACAATTACATGAGTCTACTTGCTTGAAGATTAGGGACAACACAGAGAATTATAATAGATAAATATGAGACAAAAAATACAAAATCTGAAGTTTATAGTTTTGTATTTTCTCCTCAAATAATTTAAAATGAAAAAATAAATAGATGCAAATTGCACAAAGCAAGCCATAAAAGTTTGTTCCGTCTGCTGTTGACATGCGTGCACAGCTGACCAACCAGAATTTATCCACCTATGAAGGCTTGTTCACAGCACAGCAGGTGAACAGTTGCTGTCCCACTGAGAAGCAGGAGCAGAACTTTTCCAGCTGCTTTAAACTCACTCTGCAAGAATGACCTCGTCTAATTACCTCCGCCAAGGAGGTTATGTTTTTGCTTATGTTTTTCTGTGTACGACGTAACTCAAAAAATAATGGATGGATTTTGATTAAATTTTCAGGGTACGGTGGTAATGGGGAGATCAACAAATTATTAGATTTTGGTGGTGGTGTGTGTGTGTGTGTGTGTGTGGGGGGGTTGTATGATCATCTTCAAAGATTGTAAATGTGAAGTAGATGTTGGATTGGGTACAACTTTCATGTCTCTGCATGTTGATTTAATCAGCAGTGAAAAGGCTTCAAAGTCTGGTTACCAGGAAGGAAAAACACAATAGATTTGGAAAGGGGCCCAGCAGTAGATGGTACAGGGCTGGTTGTAAACAGCAGCCCAAACCATAAGCCCTCCCACTAGAACCGTTCCCAGTGGCAGTGGGCTCCAGTAGTTTGATTTGGAACATAAAATCACAGCGATAACGGGGATCTGACGGTTGCATTGACACAAACCGAGCGTTATCTCTGATTCTGACAGTAACATGAATGCAGTTATCACTGACCTACAAGTGAGACTGGATCCAGCCTCCAGTCTTCCCTCAGGTCCTCATTAGTGTGTAGAAACTGCCGCCAGCTTATCTTCCATCTGCACTCATTCCTGCTTTTCAGTGAGCCTGACACTGCTCTGTTTGGACTGTTGCAACACAAGCAGCAGCAGCAGCAAAGAACGACCAAATATGGAGCGGATTCCACACAACACTGTTTACCCGGCAGAGGGTTGCACCAAATACCCCCGAAGGTCCTGGTTCAATAGCCCCTCATCTGCCCCGGGGCCACATTTAGGAAAACAACTGTATAGAATCTATTTTGCTGTTGTTGTTTTTTGTTGTTTTTCATGAATATCTGCAGGATTTTTTTTCCACTCGTGAGTCGCTGATTGAAAACATTTCCACAGGATGTGTCTAATAACAAACATTTATCCTGATGGGCAGCATCTGTGTAAGGAAAAACGGCTAAAAACAGCTTTTACACTCCCTACTCCACCTCTGCTCTTGCATTTCTCTTAGAACTTGTCTGTTTTAAACTGTTATAGATGCTTTTTTGTGGCTTTTGTAATTATCTGTAACAAATGAAACCTGTCCATTTTTTGTCTTAAAGTAAAACGTAGAGTGTTAAAAAGCTTCTTTCTCTGTAACAGTTTTACTAAAGTCCAAGTCTAATACAATTAATGGTACACATTAGTCAGTGGTGTTCCCCTGGGCTTTATCCTGGGTCCTCTTTTACTGTTACTGTTACTAGGTACAATATGATTGTGGGAGACGTTTTAGGAATAGGTCCACTTTGCTTTATTTACTTTTTAATTATTATGCAACAAAATATTACGTATCCAGTGGTTTTCCAACAACCTCTTACTGAAACTGTCCTCTTTTCTTGTATCCTCCGGTCCAAGATTAATAACCTGTTAAAAAAACCTGAGAGTACCTTTCACATTTAGTCAACAGTTCTTATTTTCTCACCTTGGCACTAAAATCTCTTCATCCCGATTGTCATTTTAAATGTCTTTAATTTAAAGTTGTCTCATATTACGCTACATTCCATCTCATATATTTAATTATACTACACATGCAATTTTTCAGAATTGATTATAGTTTTCCTTTATTTATTTATTTATTTAGACAGGGACAATGCACAACATCATTAACAGGACCAGGTATCGTCCCAGGTTTTAGCACTAATGCTAATTTCCACCTGCCATCCCTGTGCAGGCTGATGCTATCATTTAAAAGAACAGACAGTAAAGGTTACTGGGATAAGTGACATTCTGCTTTATCTAAATTCATATGGAATGATACGAGGTCCCGAATGAAACTGAAAACTCTTCAGTGGGATAAGATGCAGGGAGGATTGGGTCTACCAAACTTCAAAATGTATTTTTGGTCTTTTATCTTATGACCTTTGTACGTATGGTTTAATTCTAAAACTCTAAAATTCTAAAACTAAGTTGGACTTAAATATGACCTGCCCGGTTCATCGTTTTTCTTTCATTTACAACTAAGATGTGCCATGAAAGCATATGGCGTTCCCTGGGGTGTTCCACCTCTAACCAGTCCACTAAATAAAATATTTGCCCCCCAAAAAATCACACACGTGGGTTAGTTTCTAAACTTTACAAATTCATTTCTGATCCTCGTACACCATTGACAGTGGGTAGTATTTGGGATAGGGACCACACCTCTTTGTGAGAGGAAGATGTTTGCTGGGACACTGTGTGGGAAAACCTACAGGACGCCTCCAAAAATCCTTTCAAACATTGTTTTATTTGACCCCCAGGAAACACCATGGAATGAAAATGATTGCATCTCCTAACTGTGACTTTAACACTCTGAATACTGTTGGGTCATTTATGCAGATGTATTGGGAATGCTCCAGTGTCTGCTTTTTGGAGAATAATTTCTACCACCATGGGCGATATGGTTGAGACCAATGTCCCCTGGTCGCCATCTTTATTCCTGCTTAATGACAACTCTACCTTTGAACTTTCTCTGCAACAAAGGAACATACTGGCTGGACTTACAGCAACTAAGAAAATGCTGGCATTGAGACGGTAGCCACCTCATATCTTGTCATGGCAATGGACAAACTATTTTCTTGACATTGTTATAATGGAGAGATATGTTGCTCAGATGCATGGCGCCAGAAATGTGATGCAGCTGGTCAGAGATACAGTGCAGCACAATCAGCTATAATGTAAATATGAAGAGATTTGTTTTGTTGAATCATATTTTTCAAATGTGTATTTGATTAAAACAAAACATTTGGTAAAAAAAAAAAGGACAATAAAACCTAAAATGTACAAAAGGCACTATAAAATACATTTCTTTAACTCTATTAATACATTTTTAAAAATGGCTAGGGCTTGGCGATATGGCCTAAAAATAAAATCTCTGATTTCTTTCACACAAAAAAATAAATAACATTTTAAAAGATCGATTTACGATTTTTTTTCTAATCCCCCCCCTATTTTATAGTACAAAATAGCTACAAATGACAGAAAGTTTAGCTTTTATTTCTTCAAAAAATTTAAAGCAATAACTCTTTCCCTCCTAGAATTAAAGTGCCAGCTGATACTGAGATCGAAATCTGCATAATTTTTAAAAACATTAACAAAAAATTCTCATTACTAAATCTGACTAAAATACACATCAATGACATTTTTCATTATTTCATGCTTCAAACAATTACACAACATACAGGGGTATGATATGAACATACACTACATCTTACACTGAGCAAAATCCAAAATTTTCAAACCAACTCTAACATATAAATTGCACTTTTTACAGAATACATTTTCAAAAACTAAATAATGAGACTTCTCTGGAAGGCAAAACCTCTCTTTAAAATACTTGTATCCATTGTAATGAAAAATGAAGCATAGCACATTGTATGCAACTAAATAAATAAATCAGCTCCAAAACTGAGATTGATATAATGCAGACTTCAAACCCTTTGTTAAACTTTTTGAAGACAAACAGTTCCACTTGTATCCCTGAATATGAATAAAATAAACATCACATTTTGGCTCAGAGGCAGAACCTGAGGTCTGTGCTTTTTGTCTATAAGTTTGATAAATTTTGGATTTCTACTGCATAACAACCCCCCCCCCCACAATGAAAGGTTTATCAGATGGGAGGGGGTGGGGGGGTGCAGAGGTATTTGTTGACCAGGTTACTGACCTTTGAGAAGGTGGATTCTGGATCAATGTCAGGGTCTGCGTCTGGGAAAAGCACATAAGTTAGTCACCCAGTCTGTATTTGAACTCTCTTCTTGCTCCACCTGCACAACTGCCCCAGGCTGTGGCAAGCTTTGGTCAGTGGGGGCAGATGATAGTTTGACCACTCTTCTTTACATTTGTTCCACCTTGTGTGGGTCACTGTCTGTTTTCTGGAACCTTGGGTCCATTAGAGACACCATGTCCAAGACCTCATCCTTAACAGGTCACTGTATTCTTCTTCAAGGTCCTCCAGTATGTTCTTTTTTGGGTTTAGTAAGCACTGTATCATCCTCCTCAGGCTGCAAAAGACTGGTTTAATATAGGAGACATTAGCTGTGTTTCCATTATCCTTGGAAATTCACAAAATGTAAATAGTGCTATAAAAACTGGTCATGGAAACACCTGCCTTTCGAAAAAACAGTCAAAGTAAGTGCAACGGAAATACTTTTCCCGGAATTATATGTCACAGGACGTGACATACATGGTCACATGAGTGAAAATGGCCTAATACACATGAACAGAGGAGGAGATAAAGACTTTTCTCAAAATAATTAGTGAGCACGAGCAAACAGCAGAGAAATGCAGCATGCTATTAAGATATCAAAAGGTCCATCTTCCACCAGTGAAATCTTATGAATATTTCACGAGAGTTACGACGCTCCTGCCTAGAACAACCGTCAATGGAAACACATTCAAAGCACAAATATACTTTGTCGAAATTTTAGGAATATCGCTATTGTTTTGTGAAAAACTGTAATGGATGCACAGCTACTGACACCCACTTCCCTTCAGTAAAGTCTTGGAACTCCAAAAACTTACGGTCTTCCCAAAAAGGCAAAGGTGGCAGACCCCAGAACACAGGCTCTAGTTTTTTCCTGTTCAGGAACCCCACCAAGCCCCACCAAGACTATTCTTCCTCAACTCTTCATTTTTTCTAGTGCTAGAAAAAAAGCAGCTACAACCTTCTTCCAAACTTCAATAGCACCATCAATGTGGAGATCCTTAACCCCACCCTCTGTATAATGACAGGAATAAGACACAAAGACATTACTATTGAGACATTAATAACATAGAAACAGATAAGATTTAATTAATCACACTGTGGGGAAATTTCAGTTAGCAGGAACAAACTACAAGTAATCAATGACAGAAAAGACGAGTGGAAAAACAAAGAGGGCAAATGAAGAATATAAAATAAATAACTGGTATTAATCTAAATATTTCTAAAAAAAAAAAAATGAAGAACTTTAAAAATTTAATTGAATATTATTTACATCCTCATAGTTACACATGTACATGGTATAATACGGTGGTGGGAGGGGCTTAATGTGAACTGTATGTTAGTATATATACTGATGGACATGTCAAAATGTAATTTTTTTCCCCCATATTTCAAAAGTTTATCGACTCAAACATCAAACAGACACGCTTAAGGATACCCAAACAGTATATGTTTGTCTTTACTAAATGCATATGTGTATTTTGTAGAAAAATCTGAATAATCCATTCTTGATTATGGCTTAATGGATCTAAAACAGATCAGTTGAATATGCAGCTTTAATTATTGTTGTTAGGTTATCATAAATATTCATATATTTTCCTGTTTTTATGTATTTTAATTATTTTAATAACACATGTGCATCCCTTTGAAATAAATGTGCCTTAAAAAGAAATGTTTTAAACAGTATTATTTATAAAACGGTAGATGATGATAAGCTGTGGACTACCAAAAAATTCTGAAATAATTTGACTTGTCGTTGGACCAATAACATTGTGCAGTTTGTGCCCAAAACACTGAAGGCTGAGTCACCTATTCACTCTCACAGCTTTGATCATGTTGTCATGTCACCTTTGTGGTCTTCTACAAACTACACTGTTCAGAGACAAACAGTGGTTGTTGGTAAAGTGTTAAACTCATGTGTGTCCATGGTACCACAGGTACGTTCTCTCCCAGCTCAGCTGACTTTCTCACCAGTGCTGTTGTACAAAGGTGATAGAGAATCAAAATCATGGTTTTAATTTTTTTGGTCTTAGTTCAGAGTCTTCCTGCCGTTGGGAATTCACACCAACTTCTTAGAAGTGTCATAATCTGTTTCACGTATTCGTCCTTTTTTGAATTGCCGCCAGAAAGTTGACTAATGCCTGAAGTGAAATTACAATGACTACCCCCGCCCCCCTGCCCCCCTGCCCCACACAGACACACACCACCCATCCCATTTCACACACGCCTTCTTCTAAATGTTTTCCCACCCCCTTTCCTGCTGTGCATGTGTCCTGGTCCACAGTCGGTCTGACCCAGGATGATGGAACAGGCTGGTACGCAACCGTGGTGTCATGGCTCGTGTGGCTGATCCGAGTCCAGATGAACCAGACCCGAAAGTGCACTGGGGTTGTAACCACGTGCATCCCGGTCTCAGCCCTGGTCGTTGTACGTGCGTCCAGGTCCGCAGTCAGTCTGAGCCAGGTTGATCGGACGGGCTGGTCCATGGGTGGCACCGTGACCATGGTGGCTCATCTGGTCAGCCCGGGTCCAGATGAACTGGACCTTAAAACCTTAAAGCAGCACCACTCAGTGCACTTTAATTCTCTCCAACTGATTTTATTTAATCTGTATTTTTGTCTCCTTTTCTCTGCGTCAACTTTTTTTTCTTTCTCCTCCTCCCTTCACATCATGTGGAAGAGAGGGGCGGAGTCAGCTGTAGCTCATTTGTATGAAAGCATGAGGCACTAAAACCGAGCGTTTTGAAAAGACCTGTTTCTCCAGGTCCAGGCTGTAGCTTTTCATCAATGTGATATTTTGACTAAAGCATGTCACAGACAGGTCACTGAGACACAGGGAACTGTGTTGACTTGTGGGAAATGGAAATATGTCCCCTTTAAGGCAACTTGAGCTAAATACTGCAGCTAACTAGCCTATACTTTCCACTGTATATATGGGTGCCATGTTTTTACTGATGTGTACAGTGACTGCTTCAGTCAGTATGTTTACATGCACTTAGAGAAATTTTAATTATTGGCTTAGTCTGACTGAAAGCCATTTATACGCCTTAGACTAGAATCAAACTGAACTGGACTTTTAGAAGTTGGACTATCCCAGCCAAATAATGTGGTTCTAATTGAGCTTCTCCAAACATGTAAATGCTGCTAACTCACTTATGTCTGAGCTGGACACATTCCCTTCAGGAAGTGACCAAAAAATACCATGACAACATGTATGTTACGTGTAATAAATCATAGTGTAACACTACGTACAAAATGTACTGAGCTGCTGTATCGCTCTTTCTACTGCATCTGTTTGAAATCTGACACTTTTATTTACTTATTGTTATTCTTCTGTGACACCAACCAGTGCTAAAGGACATGTAGCGCCACCTTTTGTCTGGGAGTCCAACAATAATCAGATTCTCTTGCTGATGTAAACTGAGGTTACTATCAGTTACTATCAGGGACGGACCTGGCCTGATTTGCACCCTGGGCGAGATATGTCTCCGGCGCCCCCACCCCCCATATCCTTCAAAGACAAATTATACGACAAACACCAATGTATATATATCAATGCTTATTTTTAATTACAATTTTAAAAATACAAAGTAAAAATTGTGATAAAAATAAATAAAATTGAGAAATTTGTTAACATAAATATTCTAAAATTGCACACAAATGTAAACATAATAACATTGCAAATTGCACAAACCTTTTCCAAAAGCACAAACAATGTTAACTATAATTAAGTAATAATAAAATGAGTGCAAATGACTTTGCTTTTCCTTTTGGCTTTTCCTTTAGGGTTCACCACAACAAACAAAAAAAACTAGCAGTAAAAGTAAAGGTGCAGCAGCAGCAGCTGTAAAGATTCCATCTAAAACTGGACCTTTCTTGCCTTCTTTGATGCAAAATCCTCACTTACATCCCTGTAATATATATGTCAGTAAATATATATGAAGGAATATGGAGATTTAAAAAAGTAAACACATTTAACAGCACACGTCCCATTTATTTATTTACTTTTTAGTTAATCACATTATAAACTTTCTTAATGGACTCACTGCCTCATTTCCTTAGACTATTTGTGGACTCACCAACTGACCAAAGATAGCACCAAACCCCCATATGGGCCCGTTGTGATCAATTCATTTGGGCTTATTAGCAATCCTGTGAAACACAGAAGTATCTCTACAGCCCACTAACCAGCAATGGAAAAATGCATAAAAAATGGGGAAAAAATCCTTAAATGGTAATAGTGGTTTTGTTTATATTATTAATCTGGCACAGCTCCCCTCATAACGCATTCTAGCACGCGTTATGAAATGCACTGGTGCGCTTTCACACGTTACAGGGCACGTGCCATTGCGTGTAACGCGTGATATAATAAACACAACGCGTGGCTATGTGAACACTTTGGCTTGCCATAGGGGCGCTGCCTGGGCCGAAGCAAGCAAGATGAAAAAAAAAAAAAGACAGTCATATCCTGGCGCCCCATAGAGGATTGCGCCCTGGTCTGTCGCCCAGCCTGCCCATAGCTAAAACCGGGTCTGGTTACTATAGTTACATCCATAGCTTGACTATTAACAATCGCTGGTTCTGGTGTAAAAGATGCATCGCAGGAAGAAAAGTAAAACAAAACTTTCAATTTTAAGTGTTTAAATCATCCACAACAAAAATGAATTAATGGATAAAATCAATATATAACCCAGGCCTACATCCAACCATTCCCTTTTATTTCTCCCACCGCTTCCATGACACACACACTAAGCACATTTACATCACATTACATTGTATTGTATTAATGATTCCTCATTTATCACAGGGGTTACGTTAAAAAAAATTACCTTCAGCAGGTGAAATCCACAAAGCAGTGAGTTTTATTTTTACAATTCTTCTGTTTTAAGGCTGTAAAGCCCGTGACCACACACTTTATACTGTTGATTCTATGTTTTAAGACTATAAAACCAGAGGTCGAATTACAGGGGGTACTGGGGTGTATTCTACTATACCCCCCATTGAAGGCTGCCAGATATATCTTTTTTTTTTTTTTGGGGGGGGGGGGGGGTTGTCAGATCATTTGCTGACCATTTTGCTGATATTGTGAAAAATAATAAATAATTAAAAAAATAACAATAGACTACCAGTCAACTCCCATTTTCAGTGTAGGAACATATTAATGTTGCTATTTCAGAACCCCTATTTAGGACCACACCATTTTTAACCACTGGCGTTATAAGACGATTCCAACTTTGTCAAGCTCAGCAAGTGTAAACAATATTAATGGGTTGATTTGGACAGGCATGCTGCTGGGCCTGAGCTTGACATGCATGGGTGAATATAAGTTTCTATTGTGTTCGTTCATAGCTCATATATCATGTCTTTACAGGCTACCCACTGAGGCTAGTAAAGTTTACTCTGACATTAGTTACCAACATTAGTTGACAAGTTAAGTTTCTATTAAAAACAATCTCAGGTTATTGCAGGCAGTTAGGCTACAAAAAATCTCTATAGGTTTCCATTTTCATTTTTATCATGAATCAATTTTGCCCTGAGAAGTTAATTTGGCACATGTCCAAGGTGACCACTCTGTACTTCTGTGGTGGTATGTCTTTTCATACTATGCTCCTTAATTGCATTAAATCAGTTTCACAAATCTCAGCGTAATTGTGTTGATTTACTGACAGTAACTATTATAGAAAATTGGTTTGTGTTTATAATGGATATGAGAGTTATGCGTTACCTCCATGTCTCATGATGTAAATATGAACTAAACTAAGATTTCATAAAATCAGCAGTAGATGTTTTGAATATTAGTGTATTTAACTTCTATCTTTTGGAAGTTGATCAATCAGACTTCATTTGCAATAATGAGATACTGATTATCAAATTGTGACATGCTTAGACCTTGTATGTGTTTTTGCGATCATGGTCGTGGGCCACGATGGTCATAGAAGAAGTCAAGGAGCAGTACCCTCCAAATATGTTGGGGTAATTCACACACTGTGTAAAACCCCTCACCACATACTTTATACACTTGATTCTATATATTTTAAGACTGAAAAACCCCTCACTGAACACTTAATACACATTTCTCGGCAAGACATTAACAGTGTCACAGTTCAAAACTTGATAGATTTTTTTAAAAAAGAACAGTTTTATAGAATAAAACCAACTTTTTGTGCGATGGTTCTCATCTTCCTCTGCTTTTTGTGCCTTTGAGTGCAGGTGCTTTTTCACGGTGCAGAACGTTTGGTCGACATAGTGGGTTTTATTGTAACATACAACAGTCACACGGCTAGTGATGGAACATGTATGTAAATGTGTCAAGGCTGAACACATTCTGTACTGTACAAGAGACTGATTGACAAGGGTGTGCACTGCCTTAGCCAATCAGGATGCAGTAATCAATGCCTGTTTAAATGACCTAAAGAAAGTTGTGTGAAAACAGTGAGGCTGTGAAAGGTAAACTGTATTATAGTGAGGAACAAATATTCACTCAAAATATTTATTTTTTGCATTTTTTAATTGTTCATATGATGAATTATCTTTGAATTTTATGTGGGTAAGCTAACTGTCCTGTCTTACCTTACCCATGTAACACTGCACAAAGACAAGACAGTTAGCTTAGCTTATGCACACGAACCTGCACAAAGTTAACCATCCCGTCTCTGTGCAGTTTTGTGTAGGTAAGTTAAGCTAACCATCCTGTCTTTGTGCACTTTTATGTGGGTAAACTAAGTTAACCATCCTATCTTTGTGCAGTTTTTTGTGCGGGTAAACTAAGCTAATTCTTCTGTCTTTGTGCAGGTGCTCAGTGTTTGGACCTCGGCAGTCAAGTCATATGTCACTGCCGCCCAGGTTTCACCAGTTCTCGCTGTGAGACTAATATTGATGACTGTGCTTCCAACCCCTGCCACAATGCTGGCACCTGTGTTGATGGGATTAATGACTTCACCTGTACGTGCACCCTTGGCTTCGCTGGCAAAGACTGTTCGGTTCGCACAAGCCTCTGTTCCCAGTTTCCCTGTGAAAATGGCGGCACATGTTACACCCACTTCACTGGGCCTGTGTGCCAATGTCCCACAGGATTCGTGGGTGCACGCTGTGAATACCAGCTCGAGACGACCACCAAGATGACGCCTCCGACTCCACCTCCTCCCGTGGTGGTGGTGGCTTTTACCCTTGGGCTGGTGACGCTAGCTCTGCTCATTTGCCCCGTCGTCTTTATTCTGCGCCAGCTCCGCCGCAGCAGGGAGCTAGCCTTGGCTACATCGGTTAAAAATGACCTGGAGACAGTGAACAACCGTAACGCTGTGATCAGCGGGGGCGGACCTATGGCCAGTGTCCTACCGGGAGCGCCGCTGGGCAGCTTAAAGGAGAAGGAAGCGTTCCTCATTCCTGGAGGGCAGCTGAAAGTGACCAATATGGATGCAGCACTGGGGGAGAAGCACAGTGACAATGCAGCCATTTTCAAAAACAAAATGGTGGACTGTAACCTGGTGAAGGATGAACCACACTCCGACAAGAACAAGTTCGACTTGTAAGGATTTAAATCAGTTTGATGACTTCTTGTGTCTTGGTCGTTTGTCTTGTTTGCTTAATCAACATTTGAGGATTTTGTCAAATGTGTAGATGTTTTAACCTTTTGTCATTCTTTAAAACAGTAAGAAATGTGATTCGTCCATCATCCTCCCTTCCCTCAGTTTTGCGAAGGACAACCTATACCACCCGGTCTTCATTATCCCTGAGCAGATGGAACAGTGTGTGTTCGCAACCGAGGTAAGAACCCACTCATCTACACGCTTCTGTACACAAGGGGCAATTTCATGAACAAAGTGGGCGTGTCTTAGTCTTTCGTGGCCAACTTAAAAATTCAGACAAGGCAACGCGAAACGACTGAGTTTATCAACAATTCCCTGAGATGACGACAGGAAGTAATGTACTGCATCGCTATGACGACCAGGTACTGCAGAGGCAGTTTTATCACCATGACGACCAGATACTGTAAAGTCAGTTCTGTCCTGTAATGGAAATAGTCTCCAGGGACACAGTCGAGTCTGTACCAGTGAAGACATGGCATTTGTCTGTGGGCTGGACTGAGGACACCTTGGGGTCCCCTCAGAGGAGCCAGAGGAGCCAGAGGAGGATTCTGGGAGAGGGAGGTCTGTGTGTCCCTGCTTAGGCTGTTGCTTCTGCAAACTGGGCCTCAGATACAAGGAAGAAAATGGATAAAGACGTGATGCAGCGGTCCAATTCTCAATCATCAATAATAAAAAATTTGTTCAATTTCAATTCAATCCCAACATTATTGTGACATTACATAAACATTATGTAACCAAACAGACGTGACAGTGAACATCTCCTGGAACCAGAACCAAAGGTGGTTCCATCAAATATGGCTTGTGTGACTGTTTTTTTGGCAGCATATTTATTTATTTACATATTTATTTACTTACTTAGTTCACCTTTATTTAACCAGGTAAGTTCATTGAGACCTGATTTTCATTACCAACGGAAACACAGTGAAAGCTGTGACGTCCCACTCGTAAACTTGTACTCAATCTATGTTCTTCCAGTTCTAACCTCTGACATCACATTTTACAGGTGGGTGTTGGTGTGGTTTGACTCAATTGTGGTTTGTAAAATTCAAATGTGATATCTGTTTTACAATTCAACATGTGGACTTTTGGTGAAAAAAAATCTGTTTAGTTTTCACATTTATATAATAATACATATCTACTAAAGTACAGTCTAACATACAATCGCAAGTGATGAGTGTTAATTAACAGAACTGAAGTCAATATTATTTGAGAAATATTTAATTTTGTTGAATCGTCTATGGCAGGAAGTCTGTCTGAGGCACAAGGCTCCAGCAGTACTCAACAGTAGTGCTGGTGTTGACTTTCTCACTTATATCTTGGTTGAATCAGATACACGTGTCACATGATATGTCAAAAATATTTGTTGTCCAGTGAAGGGCTGCAACTATCAAATATTTTTAGAATTGAGTATTCCATTGTTTTTTTTCCATCAGTCAATAAATGGAGATTAGATAAGGCTGGGGTATTTTGAGGTGTGAGTGTGTGTTTGTGTGTGTCTGTGTGTGTGGTGGGGTGGTGGGGTCGGGGGGGGGGGGGGGGGGGGGGGGGGGGGTGCAGTAGGTAGTGTACCACTCACTACCTGAGTGAAAATAATTAGAACACATAAGACTAAATTCTAAAAGGCACTATTACTCACCAGTTAGCAATATGTACAAGGTCTGATTGAACTTCAGGGAGGGTTACGTAGCCTAATGCTAATCAGCAGTGCCAAGCTAATGTTGTTGTGGCTACGGTACACATCTATCTGATCTGTACAGCATATGCACATTACGTTTGGCCACCGTAAAAACACTAAACTATAGCAACTCAGTTTAAATTGGCAGACCTTATCCAATTTGTCTTTAAAAAAAAACCTGGAACTTTTAAACTTTAATAACATTTACATTTACAAATACGACTATAGGTCTGTGATGAGCCACAGTCCAACCGTCACACACTTATTCAGACAAAATGAAGGATTTCACCTCTGACATGGAACTGTAACACAATATTTGTATCTGTACATACATGTTATATCTGCTCATTCTCATAGTTAAACATCTTTCTCTGTAACTGTATAGATTTGAACATTGTCCTCATTAGACAGCACATTCCCCACTCTATTTTCTACATACTCCCCCACACCCTATTTTATATTAGATACTTACCAAACTCTGTGTTGTTGTTTGTATGCTATTTTATTACAAAAGAATTTCCCAAATTTGGGATAAGGAAATTCCATCTAAACTTATCTAAATGTTGTTAATAAAGTTTTTTTAAGACACAAATTGGGTAACATCCACCAGACAGTTTTGTTCAAATGGAGACGCCCTTTTTTAGAAGCCATGACAGCTGACTGAACTGTGCATGGATGGTGAAGGTGAGGTGGCCACAGCTTCAGTAGTAACCTTTAACCTACGACTGAAACTATTTTGCTGTGCACACACTGTCATGTGCCTTAGCAGCATAACATGGTCCCAAACTTCACACATTTTTAGTTGTTTTTTTATGCCCTTTCTGTCATTTGTACTGATAGTTGAACATAGATGTGGTTGAGCGTACTGCACCGATCATCTTTGATGTGTACAGACATACAGTTCAACAGTTCAAACAGTCTGTGGGAAACAATGATGGTGGAGGTGCAGAGTAATATAATACAAACCACATGAACTTTGATATGAATTCAACAAATCTTTGACATGAAACTGTATCGACTATTTTTTCTACTGGAATTATTCAAATTCCTTGAATTGTTTCACTTCCAGTACAGTGTAATCAGTAAATGCTCCAGCATTATTTTTCAGTCCATTGAAGAAAAGAATAAATGAAAACCAAATACAGTCGTGCTCATAAATTCACCTACTCCAGCTGAATTTTTGATTCTTGGCCTATTTCTTTGTCCAAACTTTTTCTGTCACTGATTGTTCACAGTTTGAACCCATTTATCATCAAACAAATGTGGTTGTTCTGTTCAAATCCTTGTGACAACAGAAACAATCCACATGACCCTGATCATGAATTTACATACCCTAGTTCACAGGTGTCACACATGTGGCCCAGGGTCTAAAACCAGCCCCCTAAAGGGTCCAAACTAGCCCCTCTAAGGGTCCATTCTGGCCCACGGGATGAATTTGTGAAATTCAAAAACACTGAATGAATTAACACTTAATGATCAAATTATTTTAGGTCACTTCAATCATCATAATAAACAATAAACTGGAAAAGCACTCTGACAGCGCAAACCTCCACCAAGGCAGCCCCCCCCCACCCCCCAGACTTGAATTTAATACCTCCGTGGTAGAGGTAATAAAGAAGCTCTCCTTTCATATTAACAACTTCGCAGTTTCGTCCTCACCCCAGGTCAATAGTCTGGGTGTCATCCTTGACATCACATAAACAGCGTCAATCGTTCAGCCTATTTTCTTCTGCACAATATTTTCTGGCTCTGTCCATCTCTTTCACCGAACAATACCAACACCAAACAAACAAACAAACAAACAAACACACTCAAATGTAATACCTCCTTGACAGAGGTAATAAAGAAAATGGAAAATTGTTCTTTGTTTTGGTGAGTTGGACAAAAATGTTTACATTTACAGACAAGCCTTCTACAAAAAATATGAAGAACCTGAAATGTCATAATTGAAGAATGTGTCATTTCTGTTGTTAAATGTTGTATTTGTAGATTCTCTGTGACATGTGATGAACATGTATAAATGATAAACTAAGGCATAATATTGTTAAAATTGCACTTATTTTTCTTCAGAATTTTCAGGTTGACTTTATTTGTTTATGTTACAAGGACAGTTTGTAGATGTAAACGTTTTTACAACAGTATCTTACCTTTTTTTCGCTAAAATAACCTGGGAAACTTTGGAGTTGTCAATAGTTCTTATTGTGTTATTTATATTGCATTGTCCAAAATGTCTTGCTTCAGCACCAAAAGATTTTGGACAAAGAAACTTTGTTCATTTCCATGTTCCCAAGTTTTTGGGAACGTTTTGGGGATGGTCCCTTTTTGTTCTAACATGACTGTGCACCAGTGCACAAAATAAGATCCAAAAATACAAGGATGAGAGCGTTTTATGTGAATGGACTGGACTGACCTGAACACAGTCCTGACCTAAACCCCATAGACACTTTTGGGATGAATTAGAGCACAAACTGAGGACCAGGTCAAGGTTATGGTTGGGATTAGAGTCAAGGCAGGTCAGACTAAAGTTTTGGAAATATAGTGGCCCTCACTAATAATTGGATGTTCTTGCTGCACAGTACACTGGGATTTATTCAAAACTGCAGTTCAACCTGAGCCATGTCCAGGCCATTCAATGATCTTTCTAATAATGTTTTTTATATTCATGCTGGAAAAGACATAGAACCAGATTATCTAGAACCAGTTGTCTGGTTTTAAAAACTATAGTTGGGTTTGACTACAGTCTGACTAAGGTGTATATATGGTGTATATACAGTAGATATAAGGTATATAAGGTATGTATGGTATGTATGGTATGTATGGTGTATCAAAACTACTGATATTAGACAAACTAAGGTAAACAGTGTAATTCCTCTCAATGAATGTAAACTCATTTGTTCAATTCTTCACCTGAACTGTTTCTACTGTTGTAATAAAATTACACATTCACTTATTATGTTTACAGTCACACCAGACCGTCCCATGTGTGTTAAGTCAAAGGATGTAAACTAATGAACACAACTGTACATATACACTTTTATAAATAAGGTCACGTTAAAGGTAGAACAGCTTTTCTTTCCTTATGAAACATTTTTCATCTGTTTCACTCCAATCAGCAAAGAGCAAACACATCTGTGATAGAAGTGACTATAAATGAGCATAACCCTCTGCAGTCCACCACACTGTTTATTTACATCTAACTCCCATAATTCCTTGTGTTCAGACAGTTTGGTTGGACTTTTGTAGAATGTTAAAATGAGGTGGTTTATATTTGTGCCTGAAAAACCGACATAGAACACAGCATTAACCCAAATAATACAAGATTACATGTTTTTAATTCATTCATTTTATTTTGAGTGTTCAAAGAATACATGCAAGTAAAAAAAATAAATAGAAAAAATCCAAAATCATTAATTTCCACTTGAAAATAAGTGAGAAGAAGAAAAAAACCTATTTAATCCCACCCTCATTGTCATCATCAATAACGGAACACATTAACCTTTTAAATTCTCCTGACCTTCCACTTCAAACCAGAACAAATAAAGAAAACAGGTCTGATCCCATTTACAATCGACTCATTCAACAGTATTGATTATAGACCCACATGATTGGGTCAGTATTTCAGGTTTTGTTCTTGTTTGGTTTTATTGCAGTGGATGTTCTTTTTTTTCCCTGATTTCCTGTTCTACTGACGGTGACGTTTATTTTCACCTCCGTGTTCTACAGAAACGGTTTTGACTTCAAAGAACTGAAGTTAGAATGAAGTGAATGAACATTTAGTTTATTTTTAATCTTTACCTCTACAACTTTAGCTTTGTCCTTTTTTTTTATCAGTCATTAATTTTTTTTTTGTTCAAAAATTGTTTATATTTAAAACAAAATTTTATTATTTCACAAAAACCTGTGGCCTGTATCAGTCAGCAGCTAAGACTGATGTAGAAAATATCAGTATTGGTATTTGGCCCCCCCAAAAAAATCTATACCAGTTGATCGCTGGTATTATAGAATGTAAATGTTAGTTTAAAAAGAAACAAAGTACATTCCTAGTGGTGGTACTATGGTAACGGTTAACTGTGGACTTGTTTTATAATAATTACAGACCAACAATAGTAAGAATAAAACTACAATAGCACTACAAAAAACTAAAATGTAACCAAAAAACTACAATAGTATGCTAAAGAACAGCACATCCAGTGATGGTGAGAAAAAAGTATAAGGTTAAATGAAACATATGAAATAGATGAGGAACAAAGACACGAACATAAAACAGAATATTATCTGTATTAAAACCTTTATACTGGGATTATTAGACCAACAATAGTAAGAATAAAACTACAATAATATTAAAAAAACTAAACTCTTTCCACTGTGTCCAGACCATCTGTTTATAAAATAGCTTCAATATATGAATATGTGGGCTTGGCTTAAGTTGAATGATGTCAGACTACACACACACACACACACACACACACAGTTTACCAGTGTTTTCAAAGTTTCTCAGATTATTCTTACACTCCTGAACAATATGATTTGGAAGTAGTTTGTTGAATTATTTTAGTTAAATTATTAATGTCTAATATTTTACTCGATGGTGGATTTTCAATAGTTTGGAATGAATAAACAGTTGGTGAGTGTGTTTCGTACAATGTTGAACTGTGACATGTAGAGCAGCTGCCGTTTGTTCGCAGAAAACTTTTTTCTTCCCCAAATGTATTTGTTTTTGTTTGCAGATGACTATCCACTGTATTTATGTATGTTTGCAGATGACTATCCACTGTTGCAGAGGACTTTTTCCTTTTTTTAATTAATTTATTTTGTTTTCAGGTGACAAACCGCTGTATATTTGGTTTTTGCAGATTCTTTTTGTTCTTGTTTTTTAAAATGTATATTTACTGATTTTTGTTGTTTGCAGATGACTGTACGCTGTATTTCTGTTTTCAGATGATTTTTTTCGCCCTGTTTTTTAAAAATGTACTTATTTCTCTTTTTGCAGGTTACTTTTTCTTTTTAAAATGTATTCATTTTTGTATTTTTGCAGATGCTGTATCTGCAAAAATTCTGCTGTATTTAAAAATTTTGCAGATGACTAACTGCTATATTTTTGTGTCGTCTTCAGGTCTAACTGTCACTTTCGTAGAGTGGACGACAGTTTTAACATGGAAGTTCAACCAGAGGATTTATCCAACAGACTTTTTTAATTTAATATTTATTGATGCTGCTCAGTGAAAAGACTTTTTTTTTTTCTTCTTTTCTGCTTCGATCTTTGGATGAGTCTGAAAAAAGGCAGCGGTGGAACGAGGAAAGACCGAATGTCATTATTTGCACTATTTATCTTTTTATACCAGAAACCTTAATAGAATTTTTGTAACTACATCTGATTTTTAATTTTTTTTTTTGGGGGGGGGGGGTCAAACAAGAAACAGAGGAATTAAAAATGAGAATTTACTCAACAATCAGAGAGGTCGGAACCTTTCGGAAAAACTACCGATCAACGGTTTCCTGTGAGATTTTTCCAAAACGTGTCAATCACATCATCAGAGGAAGACTTGAACTTTACAGCTTCTTGTTGGTGTTTCTTTTTTTTTTCTACCATCAGTGCTTTTAAACCACACTTGGATTTATTCGTGTGGATTCTTTGATAAAAGCGAAGTTGAGCATCGTGGCTTGAACATGAGCCTTACAATCACAGTCCGATCCTGAGAACTCTGAAGTGCCTCTAGAAGGGAAAAAAAAACTCCTGAAGCAGAAAATAAAGCGACGAGGAATCTGTTTCATTTTACTTAAATTTTTTTTTCCGAAATTTTACATTTTATTTTGTTCTAATTTTTAAGTTTCATTTTATTTTTTCAATTATTTTTACTTTATTTTGATCTCTTTTTAAAAAATGTGTTATGACTGCTCAGAGTGGAGCAGAAAAATCCTCGTCAGCCTCAGTTTCTAGTGAATCTTTAAGCATCAACAATCATTTATTTCACATTTTCACATCATGAAAATATTAAAATAATCTGCTTTTGACAATTTCTATGAAATACTGGATTTTTCCGGACTAGAAATCATACTTTTTCATAGTTTGGCCTTAGGGTGACCAAATGACATTGGACAGGGGTGGGGCCTTGCTGATGATAATCCACAGGTAACCCCCCCCCCCCCCCCTGTTTTTTTGCAGCATATTGGGGTTAGCAGCCTTATTGAATCAATTAACATTATCTTATCGTCAGCATATATTTATGCATAATGGTAGAACTTAAAACAGTAAACTGAACAGATTCATGGTAGGCAGAGCCTTTCCAGTCGATTCAACCTCTAACAATTACTCAGGTTTCTGTTACAGTGGAATTTTCGGGACATTCAAATCCAGATTAGGGACTTAAGTTTACGTTTTAGCATGTGTGGTCCCTATTTGGCTGGAGTTCAATTTACATGTGAAATTATATACAGTTATTTCTAAGGATATCCTGATCTGATCACATGATTTCAGACTCTCATACAATGATTATGTCCTAATCAGCGATTAGAAATAATATATATATTTAATGAACTTGTGCCATTGATGACTATAGATGTCAATCATATTTTTTAATGGGAGGGGCTGAGGGGTGATAGGTCAGAGCTTGTTGGTGAAAATTACATTTGTAATCATAGAATTTTGTGAACTGACGAACAAAATACAAACAAGTGGTTCCATTTGCCCTATCTTTGATCATTGTGAACACACATTTTTGGTGACCTTAACCTTTGACCTTTCACCTAAACTCACTAAAATGTCATGAGATCTATTCTGGAGCACCTCGCACCTTTCCTGAAAATTTCATGGAAATTGGCCAAGTAGTTTTTGGATGGAGTTGCTAACAAACAGACAAAAATAAATAAAACAAGAACAATAGTCAATTCAATTTAAATTCAGTTTTATATATAGAGCCCCAAATCACAACAACATCATCTCAGGGCTTTATAGTCAATCATAGAAATAGATGAAGTCCCAAACATCCCCTGTCCTTAGCCTTGTCCTTCTCGGCAAGACAAAACCTTGAGGACAACCACAGTGAAGGACAGATCCACTCCCATGGACAGGCTGTAGATGAATGGAGGGGGGGGGGGCAGGTCCATCCATCAGTCCTCTGGCTTTTCAGGACACGGTGTAATAAATAACAGTAAATGATATTTAACATATATATTAGGTAGAATGAGAGAAAAGTTTGAGAAACAAATGAAACGGCTCAGACTGGAACAGAGTATGTGTCAGAAAAGAGGAGGAGCTTCAGAAAACCAGTTGTAGAACATCAAAACAGGACGAGCAGTGAGTATCATGGTGTGACAGCTGCAGTAAGTCTGTAGTAGTAGTAGTAGTAGTAATACTTTATTAATTCCTTTGCCGCAGCAGTACAGACACACGCCCAAAAATACCATCACACATGTCGAACACACCTAAGAGTTCACAATACAACTACATTATGTCATAAAGAAGTCTAAATACAAACACCTATAATAACAGCGTAATATAATCTATCAAATACACTGTGCAATAAAAATAAGCTAAAATCAAACTGTTAAAGCATATATAAATACATTAAAATTAGACTATATAATTTATAAGACTATTGCACTGACCCGCAGATATACATAGAAAACTAGAAAAGCACTCTGAGCGCAAACCTGCACCAAGGCAGTCCGCCAAGGAGGTTATGTTTTTGCCAGAGGTTGAGGACGTATCTTGATGAAATTTACAGGGTGGATTGGTAATGGTAGACAGACAGACAGACAGACAGACAAACTTTGGCAAAAACATTCCTTGGTGGAGGTAAATATGTGATGTTAAAAATAAGGGATGTTGTTGTAGATCCTCACAGCCGTCAGAATAAAAGACCTGTGGTATCTGTCCTTGATCTGGGGTGGATCAGTCTGTTACTAAAGGAGGAGCTCAGAAAGTCTACAACGCTGTACAGTGATCTGGATTAGTCTGACCCACATGATGCTCAGATCAGATGAATAAATAAAAATGTGGTGAATAAAACAAAGGTACAACCTGGATCTGTTTATTCACCCTACATTTGTTTAATGTTTTATAGAAGTATCAGATCTGGACTCGGTATCAGATCTGTACTTGGTATCGAATCGGGACTCTGTATCTGCCAATGACTCAAAATGCAAGGACTTGGACTTTGTGGTTTAAAAAAAAGTGAATTTCAAAGTAATTTCACACAAGGTCAAATCTGCTGAACTATTAATATGTTCCTTTAAAAACCAGATACATGTTGAGTTCAGCTTCTTTGTTTCATGTAGCGATAAAACCGTCATTATGCTAACGTTAGCTGTTCCACCTGTTCTTTATTCTATTATTATTAATATCAATATTATTATTTTACATTTTCTTTCATGATAAAATGTGTGTTCTTAGTCTCAGATTTTGTAAAATACATTTCCCCCAATAGTGCAATTTATAGACAAGCACATTTTTTTTGGCTTGTGTGATTTCTACTCCGGAAAATACAGTAATTAATTATTATTATTATTATTACTATCTTTGTCATTGATATGAACTTCCTGCCATTCCCACCTTTTTTCTTTTTTAATGATGTTTTTTAATTAATTCATTAATTAATAATCCAAACCTAAACCATCTGCCTTCATCATTATTACTTTGTTATTAACCACTGCTGTTGAAGCAACTAAACAGAAAATTATATATATATATATATATATAAACGGAAAAAAAATAAACATCTGAACCCTTGTTTCCGGTCGGGACTGAAAACTGTCCAAACTTCAGTTTTTTTTTCCAATATTTAAAAGAGCGAAGGATCCAAAGAATTTCCAAAGCCTCCTCTTTTAATGAAACCATTGATACCAAAAATATCTTTTTCTGTTTAGTCTGTTTTCTGTTTAATTTAAGAAAACAATGCAATGTGTACAGATCCTCTAGAATTCTGACAGTTTGTTTATTTAATGTTTTCTTTTTGTAAATAATGTATTTATGGAAGAGAATTGTACATATGTTTATGTTTATGTGCCTGTTGTTTCTGTCCAAATCAACAAATATATTTTTTCAGAAATAAATTAGAAGTTTTCTTATGTCTGTTCTGATACTTTTTTTTTTAATTTTTATATATATAAATAGTTTATAACAGGAATTCCATCTGTCCCCGATTTTTGTCCAATTGAATCTATTTCTTGAATTAAAAAAAGTTGTCATCTGATTCTTTTCTGATTTTTTTCTTATTTTCTTATTTTTCTTTCTTTCTTACACTCTTTTTTTTGTCTTCCTCCAGTTTCTTCTCTCATTCTTTCATTTGTCGTCTCCTGGTTCAGCTCCTGGAACTGTCACAGACACCAGTGGGGACTGTGGGGCCATGTGGGTGGAGCTGTGGGTCATTTGGGTGGGGTTGTGGGACTTTGGGCAGGGCTGTTGCTCAGCGTCTGAACACCTTTGTTTGAGACATACCTGTCATCTGCTGGAAACAAATCCAGAACAAAGGTCAAAGGTCACAGAGGCTGCTATAGTGAGTGGGAGCAACTATAGTATGTGTGAGGGCGGAGTTAGGGTAGAGGAGAAGACAACGGGCGTTTCTCAATATACGTTCTTGTCCGTACATGTGTTCTCGTGCCCCTCTGAAACGCCACCAGTTGCACCTCAGGTACCGTCCCAACACACAAGTTCACATATGGACAAGAATGGTTGAAGTGTTCTAGACACACCCATTTTATGGAGGATGCATCAGGTGGTGACTTTTGTGGACTTGGAGCAGCCTCCTATCCCAGAATACATTTCACACCAACAATAGCTGCTTTCCTACAGATCAGTCCTAAGAACTTAGTTCTAGGAACTATATAGTTCCTAGAGAACCTTCGGGGTTGCATTCCAACAGGGCAGTAGGAACCATGGGAGGGGCCAATGTGACGCGAACATCCACCACAGTGATGGATTCTTTAAGCACTAAATTCAACAATCACACAAGGAAGTAGAAGCAGTGCTACTATAAACTAGAATAGAGAACGAGGAGGTCACAGCGTTTATGTTCTGTATCACAGGAATGTTAATTATGGTCAAATACTGCGTCTAATGTTAAGAATGGAGGAGTTTACAGAGAGAGTTAGGAGATGAAGAATCCAGCAGCAGGTGATTCTACGATGTATGTTAACATCAGCGCTTTAACCAACATCCTTATTAACACAAAAACAAAACCATGTCATTGTTGATTTATTACTTTCTTCATACATGTAGCTGATGCTACACAGACGGTTTTAAAGATAGCGGTACCGCAAGATGAGGAAATGCAGAAGTAGGCGTGGCCTCATCTCTACCAACCACTAAACACCTACATCATATAGTTCCTGGAGAACTAAAAAAAAGCCCCTGCCTGCGAGTAGGAACTAAAACGGTTCTAGGAACTACAAATGGTTCCTACAGTGGGAAAGCATCTTATGGCAGAGGAGACGACCCACAACTGCAAGTCAAAAGTATTGAAATACTACTGTTTTAGTATCATGGAATGTCATTTTAAGATTGTTTTATGTGAGAAAGTGGACATTAAAACTTTAAATCTGTGGTTGATTCATCATGATAGCATGTCGTTTAAAATTAACTCCAAAGTTTTTGGAGATGTGCCCAAATAACCAGAAGTGAGTAACTCAAGACGAGCTAAGATGACGACCTAATCAAGTAATAACCATCCAGTGTCCTCCCATCATTGAGAGACTGTCCTCCCAGGTCCAACTTGCTAAATCCGAACTGCCAAGTACGTAAGTCTGAACCTGGCTGACAAACAGCCCATAACTGACAGGAGGTGTCACATGACTGACGAAAACAAATAAAAGAAACTGGGACAAATGTATCGACCTGATCACTCTAGTAATAATCTCATCTACTTTCAGAATAAAAGGTTCATGTGGGTCTTAAAGGGTTAATTCAGCTTCTTCCCACAGAAATAAAAGCATGACAATGTAAACGTGTGAAGTGAAAGTTTCAAACACATGAAAGCGCAGCTGTCATCAGTCTGTCACCGTGGTGACCTCTGACCCCAGCCCCGCCCCCCTCTGTTCCCAGGTTGTTTTGGAAACAGTGAGTCGAGAAACAGAACAGGCAGAGGAACCGGAGGAGGTCTAGACCCAGACCCTGGTCTAAACTCATACCCTGGTCTAGACCCAGATGTACTGTCAGTGCTCGGGGGTAGTGACTAGCTCCTGTAAAGGCCTCAGGTTAAACCACTGACCTTTGACCTATTGGTTGTGTTTGTGCTGTTCATGTTCAGGATTATTATGGGATATTTTACTGCACTTCCAGGACAAATATAACTTCCTCTACTATTGAATGAACAAGCAGACCAACCAGGATCCTGGTTGTCCTGCCTTCATGCCCCCGGGTATCGCCTCAGAACCTCCTCCTCCTGGAACTGTCACCTTACTCTTGTGACCCCAGGAGCTCTGCTGTCATCAGCTTTTAGCCCCTGGGAGGGTCTCCCATGGCAAATTGGTCTGAGGTAAAAAGTCAGGCAAATAATGGTTCAGAAGACTGTACTCGGCCCAGAGAGTTACTGGTCCTCAACCCTGGGACCAGGCCTAGGACTGGGACCAATGGACGAGTGCCTGGTGGCCAGACCTTCGCTCACAGGATCCGACTGAATCCAACACAAACAGGAAACATGAGATCATCGCCTCAGCACCTGTGAGGGGAGGCAGAAGGGTCCAAAGCAGACAGAGGTGGGGGCATTGGTGTTCTGATGCCCAGTTCCACAAGCTGGCTTCGGGGACATAATGTCACCTCTCTGGGGGGTAAGGAGTGGGGAGTACCAGCTCCACCCTCACTTCAACATATGGTGTCCGTCAGACAGTAGACCCGGTAGAAGTGGTAGAAGTGGTCGACCCAAACCTGTAGTGCACTTTTCTGAAAGCACTGGTTCATCTCCAGTGTCTGTTTCCCACCATCCTCCTCCTCCAATATTCATCTAAAGGGATGACCCTTGACCCCACCCATCGTGGGAACACCATCAGGAGGATGAGTTGGCGTGACAACGGGGAGGACATTACCACGATGATGATGAGCCTAACAGACCCACAACACCTGTCCTACCCCACACACACACACACACACACACACACACACACACACACATGCAAAAATTAAAATAGAAAGAATTAATATAAAATTCTAAATGTTTTTGTCAAACATTAAAACAAATGAAAAGTAATAATACAAATAAAGTTAATAAAACTGGAAACACAAATATAAAACAGCTGTTTTTAAGATAAGATCATTTAAGGTGAGGTAAGAGACAGATGAAACAGCTGTTCAGGACCAGACCCTGTGGAGAAACACACCACAGTCTGTATGTTTAACTTCTTCTTCTCTGATCCTTGTGTTTATGTTTCAGGTGGAATCGACCAATCAGCTGTGATTTATAGGTGTTTGTTTATCGTTAGTCAGGAATGTGGTGGTGGTGGTGGTGGTGGGAGGGAGGGGGGGGGGGGGGGCAGCTGTTTGAACCCAACATTTAAACTGTGACAATGACTGTCGGTCAGTCTGTCTGTCGGTCAGTCTGTCTGTCGGTCAGTCTGTCTGTCGGTCAGTCTGTCTGTCGGTCAGTTGGTCGGTCACTCTTCATCTCTCCTGATTCACCACCTTCACTGAGAGCAGCATCAGTCTGTAAACTCTTCTCTGCTTTTCTCGTCTCCATGTTTCAAAATCATATGAACATTTCCTTTTTTCTCACTTTGTCAGAATGTATTTGTGAAAAAGAGTCTTTTTAGGTTTAATAATGTCAGACATTTATGATGAAAAACACTGCTGACTCTGTGACTGGTTGATAGGTAATGGGCGGAGCATCAACTAAAACACCAAATCCCAATGTAAACATTATTTAAAAGCTGACACTGAGCTTTTCACATCCAATTATTCTGTCAGTTCTAGAACAGACAGCTCTACTGTGACAACCAGGACCATTTTAGGAGGAAAGGAAACAGAATTCCTACTAACAGCATCTTTAAGGTCAGATCATCTGTTTTATCTCACTCCATCCAAACTCACTTCCTGTCCTGGACTCGATCCAAGACACCTTTGCCATATTTCACAATGCGAATCCACAATTTAAATGTGATGAGTGACAGGTGAGAGGTTATCTGCAGACAGAAGTGAGCAGAGCTACTTCCTCTGTCAGCACTTCTGCTGAATTCACATAACTGGAAATCCATAAAACAGCTGATTCACTCTTAGATGTGTTTATTTATATAAAACCATTAAGACAAACCACAGTGTAGCTCAGGGCTAGAGTGGGACAAAAAAAAAATCAGCCCAGCCATTTTGAGCCTAGACCAGGTATCGAGCAGGGGTGGACCTGGGAACTCAAAACCACAGTTGTCTGTCCTGTCACTCATAAAACTAGTGTAGTATATGTGTTATTACAAAAGTACAAAGGCTAATAATATGCATTATGTGAATACTATTAAAGGTCTATGTAATGTAAGAGTAATTAAAAAGGCTAATGACCCTAAAGATCAGATAGATAGGGGACAGGACAGAGAAACACAAACATTTGATTTAAATTGGTGCCATGTAATAAATGACCGTTCAAAACAATGGTTCAGAAATTCATCTGAACACAGGATTCAATACAACAATATTGGTGGTATTAAGTACTCAAGATTCAGTCAATAATACATTTGGTCAATCAACAACAAATCAATATACTAAAGTGATTAATATACCAGATTAACACAAAATTATTAGATCACATTTGTAATAAATGTGCAATATTCAATTGATTAATTGTATCATTAATACTGAATAATATAAATACAATTAAAAATGTCAGTGTCATGACTCAAAGTTAAGGAATGTGGACATTTATCTGTGAATAACATTTCAAGTCACATTTTTTATAGAAACAGGATGAATATTGTCAAAAAGAGGTGCTAATCACGAGGCTAATGCAGCTAACCACATCCATATGAAACCACTGAGCAGTGGTTAAGCTAACACCAATGACAATCTCTATACTCACCAATAACAGCTGTTAACACATTTCACACAGGTGCTCTTCGACACAGTTCGGGTTAAAGGCTCCAAAATATGACAAAGTAAACATTGAGTATCAACTCACAGAAAGATGTAAAAGAGCTGAAGTTAATTGTAGTGTTTTATATATTTATTAACATTAAGTCAAAACTGTAACAAAAAAGGACCAGCCCATACAACACTGGAAATCAGATTAAAGCCCCGCCCACAGAACCAACTACCTGGTACGAGCGACTGGACACCATAGATAGAAAGACCAGATGGCTGATGGGACTTCCGCTGGCGTCGTCAGTGAGCGGCCATCTTACCTTGGTGGATGGAAGGTGAGCGACCGACTCAAACAAAAATACACTTAACTCGCTGAAATCTTGATGGACTTACGAATGGTTTAGTTTATTAAAAATTTTATTAATGTAGATATGAAACTCTAACTTTTCTTTTCTAAAATCTATTTAATTTTACTACATTGTTTTGTGCCTGTCATGGTAATTTGCAATGAAAGCAACACTCCGTTTTAGTACAGTGCAAAAATGCAATAAAACACACAAAGATAAAAATAGACTAAAATATAAATTAAAGAATATAACCTAAAATAACCTCAGTGGCAGAGGGAATATGAATATATACAGAAATATAAATATCATATACAGGTATGCATGTAACAGTTAGCAGAAGTGCAGCAGAAAAATAGCAGTAATCTGCATGGTGGGGGTTGGTGTGCGTGTATGTATGTTTGTATGTGGGGGGGGGGGGGGTACAGAGTTCAGTGTCGTCATGGCTTGGGGGGAGAAGCTCCTCCTCAGTCTCTCTGTTTTTGCCCTGCAGGACCGGAGACGTTTTCCCGATGGCAGCCACTGAAATAGTTTATTGTCTGGGTGATTATTAGTGTGTTTTTAAATCGTCTGTATGTGTCATGATGATGGATTAATCTGAGTGAATGTATGAACTTTGACAGCCCTAAGTATTATCATTGTCATCATCGTCACTGTTCTAACTTAACTGGGTGAACTTTTCTTCAGCTGCAGATGATAATGTTTCAGTTGAACAAACATGAACATGTGCCGACAAACATGTTCAGGATCGTTTTGTCATTTTTCCCCTGAAATTTTTTTTTTTTTTTTTTCAGTAAACGTATTCATGAACTGAGATGTCATTTGTTATTTTCATGTTGACGTTTGTAGAGTTTGAAAAATGGCTACGAGAAAAGAGGAAGAGGAAGAGCAGAGTGGACTGATAAGGATCTGCAGCAACCAATCAGGGGCTTTTCCTGGAGGGGGGGGGGCTTGTAGAGTGGTATGTGTGTGATGAGACTGTATTAGGAGTCGTCCATCTCTGTTCTGACAAAAGCATCTGTATGAGTCAAAGTTCATTTTATTGTCCATCACATACACCAAAGCATGTGAGAAATGAATCCTTTGTTCAGTCTAACTCAACCTAACCTGGTCTGACTGGACTTTATTACCTCTGCTAAGGAGTTTATGTTTTTACTGGAGTTTGTCTGTCTGTCTGTCTGTCTGTCTGTCTGTCTCATATTTAGCAAGATAACTCAAAAAGTTATGGACAGATCTTGATGAAAATTTCACGATGTTTTAGGAGTGTCACAAGGAACAAATGATTAGATTTTGGTGATGACAATGAGGAGACCCTGGATTCTGGATCACTTTGAAATTTATTCTCAATTTACCACAATGTAAAATTTCAAAGAGATCCAGAATCCAGACTCTCTTCTGGATCATCACCAAAATCTAATCATTTGTTCCTTATGACACCCCCAAAAGGTAATTTCATCAAGATCCAACATTTTTAATGAAACAAAAAAAACCTTGTATTAATCTTGACTTCTATCTATCTATCTATCTATCTATCTATCTATCTATCTATCTATCTATCTATCTATCTATCTATCTATCTATCTATCTATCTATCTATCTATCTATCTATCTATCTATCTATCTATCTATCTATCTATCTATCTATCTATCTATCTATCGTTCGGTCTCTAGCTGTCCATCTCTAGCTGTCTATCTGTCAGTCATCATTGTTTAGTGAAAGAATAGAAAAGGCTTCAGTCATTTGTAGGGAAATGTGTACTTCTGTTTGTTTCTTTTTGCAAAAACCACAAAGAATGATTATTATAGAAACCTGTTCTGTTAGAAACGCACAAAATTCTACCCGAAGGGCCATGAATCACAACAAACAAGATCACATTACATTTCAGTGAATATAGGTCAAAGGTCAAGGTAACCAAACTGTATTTTCACTTGGATCAGAGAAAGGGTAAATCAGGAATTTTCTTTTCATTCCTGTATACAGAGTTTTACATATAGTTTCTTTTTACTCTCACCATTGATGTGTATGGACATCAGAACCTCGAAGGACAAATTTGAAGACTCTAGGTCAAAGGTCACAATAGTGGTCTGAATAGAATTTTGGATATAACTTTTGAACCCCTCATCTTACAGTCTTACAATGAGCAGCATTGGTCTACTGGTCTTACAATTCTGTATTTTGTGTGTGTATTCTGACCTATTGTTGACCCAAGAGGTCAGAGGTCACTGGGTCAATACCTAAAAACATATAACAGAAAAACCAGTGGATATAGACCACTCACTCACTCCCTACATAGGGAAATAATTGTAGTGTACTACATAGTCAACTCAGTAGAAAACTTTTCAGACACTACTATGGTGCTGTTTAATCACATCATCACTGCTGAACAATTAAAACATAACAGTGTTGTCTCTCACAGAATTAAAAAAACGTTTTCATTTTTTACTGTCTGTGCAAAAAAAAAATTTCATGTAATTAGCTCATCACTGTTTTACTATTATTAATGGTTAAGCAACTCTTGTCTCGCACCTGTCATCCAAATTTAACGTTTACCGTTACTGAACTGGTATGACGCCCAATCTAATCTGTCTGTGTTTTTTTTAATCATAAATGTCTCTGTCCTTCGGCCATTTTTCGATTCATGATGGGATATAGTGCTTTAGTTAGTGACCATCGATGTCCACTATATTTTGCAGTGGATTGTGGGATACATTGAGTGCACTATATAGTGATTATAAATAGTTCACTAAAGATTCAGACACCCCAACAGAATGGTGTGCTCCTTATACACTATATGGGTAGGGGGTGATTTCAGACACACCCATTGTTACAATTATTGACAGATAAGAAACCTGGCATGGTTTCAAAATGGCATCATGACCTTTGACCTTAAGCAACCTTGAAAGGTCAAACCCATAGTCTCACATTTTGGGAACGTTTGTGGGGGGACGTGGTTTGTTGTGCCTGAAAGCACTTGTTTCTAAAGAGTTTTTAACTGTGTGTCTGTAGAACTCAAATCTGGTTTCTGTTGTTCATTTATAAATATTTACTTCCTGTTTTGGACACTGGACTTCTTGCTCTGGTCTTACGACAGGTTGGAGTTTTATTTGTACCAGTAAAACTGAATCACACACACCTTTGATTCACTCTTTCAGCTGTTTCTACACTTTTGTCAGTAAACTGTTTCTGAAAAGAACATCTGCTTTGGTTCTTGTTTCAACCCCAGTCCTGACTCAGACTCCAGTTCCTCTAGTCCATCTATTTTTGGATCGATTCTGTTTGTACTTTTGTGTCAGAACTGGACTCATTCATAACCTCAGATTTTTACTTTTTCAAAATGACACATTTATGTATCTGATGTCATTAGAACAGGATTATTTTACAAAAATGTATTTGCATAGCTTGTCCCATTTATTTATTTATATTTTTTGGCATTTTTTTACATTTGATTTGATTCTCTTTTGTGATATAATGTATCAGGGCAACGTAAGAAAAGAAAAATAAGTGACTACCAGAATAAAGTAGTAAAATATCCAGATTAAACCCATAATTTTATCAGAATAAAGTCAAATACAAAGAGTTAGAATCTTATTTTATTTGTTATATATAAATAAAATGAACAGAAACGGCTATGCTCAGTGAATGAAGTAATAAAAGATACCTGGTTTTTTTTTTTTTTAATTAAAGACAGAAAATGTAAAGTTGAGGATAATATTAAAATGAATGGTGATAAATGGCCTAAAACAGGATAAATAGAAAGAAAAGAACAGTATATTTTCTGGGTTAAACATTCACTACACTCCTAAAAACACACCTCTGCTTTGGTTTGAATTATCATATTAGTTTATATATTTAATATTTATGTTTCATCAGCTTTTTTCTGCATGTGACAGGATCATTCCTTCTGCTTGAACCTTCTTCCTGTTTATTCTTGGATTATTAGGAAAGCAGCTCACAGTGACTGTTTACATGACACCCCCTCCCCCCTCAGTGTTTTACTGTAAATCTGTCCATATTTCACAGTTTCACAGCTGTTAACATCTGAACCCACGGGACGAAAACCTTCAACTGAAACTAAAGTGTTTAGAGGTTAAGCAGACAAAAGCCATTAACTGAAACTTAAGTATTTAAACCAAAACCCTTTAACTCAACAAATATTTAGAATCCGAATCAGAAAAACGACTCCACAGAAACACGATTTAATGTCATTATTCATCACTTTAGATTTAAATCCTTTTATTTTCATATAAATGTTAAATTAAACAGATTTGATTTTATTGTTTTATTCATGTAATTTGTTTTTCCTTTAGTTTGTTCATTTTAGTCATAATTAGGGTGCATCAGAAAAATAGACACACCGCGACAAAAATAAATTCATAATATTTGGAAAATGAAATCTTTTTTTTAATCCTAATTTAATGAAAATGATACTTTTATGATAAAAGTCATAATATTTTGAAAAGACATTTACAAAATTTCCTCTTCTCTTTTTTCTCTTTTCTTCCTCCTCTCGTATAGATTCAAATGTCAGTATCAGTTTTTAGGAAAGATAATATCACAAAATAAAAGACACCATGTTTAAAGAACATATTAATTAGGCCTTTGCCACGTCCCACGTCAGGTGCAAGGCCTATTGATACTGCTTGCAGTTTGATCTGATTCTGCACTTTGAGCTCTAATTTGACCCCCTGAACATGCATGAAAACTCACAAAATTTTGCACACACCTCAGAAGTGTGAGAAATTGCGAATATTTAAAGGTTTCGTAAAAGTTGGTAAAGAAATGTGTCTTCAGCACCCCCTAGGAAAGTGACAATAGTTTGTATTAGGCCAGATCACACCCTAGTGAAGTTAGAGCTAAGAAAATCGGTACACATGTTCATCATATGATGACGGAAAAAAAACCTTATGATGGCCACGCCCATAAACCAACAGGAAGTCCGCCGACTTAGATTGAAATTTAAAAAATTTGGAGTCATGGATTTTTGCTGTCATTGGAATTTAACAAACTCCTCCTTGGCCGTTGGGCCAAATAAGATCAAAATCAGTGAACACGATCTAGACAAGTGGGACATCAAAAGTTATCAAAAAAATTTTTTAAAGTTGCATCGTTTTTGTGCTTTTTTTCAGGAAAAATTGCTATCAAATAAATTGCATCAGCTCGGACATACAAACACCGATTTAGATGAAATTTGACACAGACGTTCTGCTTTTGTACTATAGCGCCCCCTAGAAATGTACTTTTATTAAAATGGCCGTAGTTCGGACATACAAACATTGATTTGGCTAAATTTGACTACTTATTTCAGAATGATTCTAAAATCATACAAAATACAAAAAAATACAAAAAAATTAACATTAGATATGAATTCTGAAAACTTGATGAGCATAAGGTTGACTAAAATTAAATGTGGTTCAACCCCAACAAAAATCAAAAGCAGTGCAGTTAGTTTAATTTTAAATTCTTTCAAATTTATGGGACAATATAATTGGTTAGAGACTTGTGTTATTTTTAAAGCTTTTTTTTTAAAGTGTAATTTATAAATGACGTAGTCCTGTAGAGAGTTAAAATCTGGTGATTTCATATGGAATGACCCACACGAGTCTTTAAACACAAAAGGTCACATGTTGATTCTATCTTATCTGATGTAAACCCATAACATTAACACATTTAAAGATGCTTTCTAAAGACCACTTTCATCAGCAGAATAGTGTGAGTGGAAGCGTCCTTGTTCCCACGGTGACGGGTTAGCGCTGTAAAGCCGTACTGATGTTCCAGATGGAGATGGTCCCGGATGTTTTGACTGTCTCACACACACCTGACCTTTGACCTGGGTCGTGTTCCACCTTTTAGATTTATAGAGCGCTGATGTCTTCACCATGTGTTCACACTGTTTTGTCTGCGGTGGCGACGATAATCTGATCCCATTGTGCAGAAAGTAGACTTCCACCGACAGGAAGCAACTGTTTTCATTTTTATCTGAAACCGTGACTGAAAAGAAAAAAAAGAGTCAGGATCAGAATCTGAGGTTTAAGGGCAGAGGATCAGAGTCAGGAAAATCAGTACTCACCATTTACTGATGTCACATAGTCACATGACACGACATACTAGGGTATTAACGACTTTTCAAGTAGTCATCTGAACCCGCTTTATCGTCACTCGGGTCATGGGGGTCACTGGGGGCCTAATCCAGCTACAATGGGTGAAGGTGGGGTACACCCTGTATGAGTCTCCAGTTCATCTCAGGGCTGAACATATATAGACAAACAATCACTGTCACATTCACACCTATGGACAATTTAGATTAACCAATTAATCTATCAGTGTGTTTGGATGGTGGGAGGAAACTGGAGAAAACCCACGCAGACACAGGGAGAACATGCAAACTCCACACAGAAAGGTCTGGTGTGGGATTTGAACCAGGTACCTTCTGTCTGTGAGGCTGTGAGGCACGAGTGCTAACCACTGCACCACTGTGTCCCCTTTTAAGTCAACTTATCAGTCAATAAAATTAAAGTTGAGTCAACGGGTCGTGATGACGTCATCACATTGTCAGCGGAGGAACAACACATCTGTCCAACAATGAGCAACTGGTATAAAAGTTCACTGTAAAGTAACAGTGTCAGTGTCAAGACACAAGCATCAACATTTGAACCCAAACAAAACAAAGGCGTTTGTTTTGTTCAGGTTTAAATGTTTTGGTTTTTGTTGGTTTGTAAATGTAAGTGTAACTGCATAACATAAGTAGGGTGACCGTATGTCCAGATTTTGTCTGGACTGACTCCTCTAAAACTGGACTGTCCAGACGCCTGTCACACTTTAATGTCGAAAGTGGACAGTGGACTGTCCGTGTGTGACAGACGTCCAGACAGTCCCGTTTTAGAGTCGTCTGTCTGACATGTGGTCACCCTACATTTTAAACCTCAATAAATTAGCAGAACTCAAAAAATGTGAGGCAATCAATTGCCTCAATTATTTTCAGTTGATGAACTTAAAAAAACATTTTCTAGAACTTAAAATGTAGATGCTTATTAAAGTATACTTAAATTAAAACATTATATATTAACTTTAAACTTTATTAACATAATATTCTAAGGTTCTGTGAGATCTATTGGGATCCTAAGTAAGGGTTCAGTGTCTTTGCCCAAGGACACTTGGACATGTGGATAGCTGGGATGCAAACCTCCAACCCTTCAGTCATAGGACGACCTGCTCTATGAACTGAACCACAGCCGCCCCTGAAGAAAATGACTGTGTTTTGTGATCACAATTTTTTTGGTGTGATAGATATTGGTGGTTATTTGGAGTGTTCTGAAATAGTATTTCATCATCTACTACATCAGTTAAGTTTATTTTTTTCAATCATCCTTATTTGAAACAATAGAAATAACAGTACAATATGATTCTCAGCATTTAATGACTTAATTCCACTAAGTTGTACCTGATCTGTGTTGTTCAGTTATATTCACAGTGATTCCCCTAAATAAAACATATTAGTTGGAAGTACTTAAAAAGAAGAATATGTTACAACAACTTAATACATTTGAGTTAGTAGTACTATTTCTGAAAGTATTCACAACTTATATATTTAATTATTCTGAATGGTAGGATTTACAGTGAACATAAAGAGCTAAAAGTTTAAGGCAGAAGCTGCCAAGACACAAACCACACTTGTCCACATCATGTTTGGAAGCAGGTACAGGCCCGTTTATACTAACTATAACTATAGTACGTCGACCAGAACCTGAGCTGTGTCCCAGATTATATTATCAGGTGTTAGTAGTGAGTCTGAAGGCTGGTGTTTATGTGTGGGTTTATGTGGATGTGGTTAAACATGTTAGCTTAGCCACGGCCCATTGGTTTATATCAGGGGTCTGCAACCCTGGTCCTAGAGAGCCGCTATCCTGCATGTTTTAGATGTTTCCCTCTTCCAGCACACCTGACAGACATTATCAGTCTTCCACACAGCTTGATGATAGGCTGATCATCTGAATCAGGTGTGTTGGAAGAGGGAAACATCTAAAACATGCAGGATAGCGGCTCTCTAGGACCAGGGTTGCAGACCCCTGGTTTATATGGATGTTGTTGTTAGCGTCTTCCTCCTCCACTTCCTCCTCTTCTCCCTCCTCTTCCTCCTTCTCCTTTTCTTGCCCCTCCTCCTTTTCTTCCTCCTCTTCCTCCACCTCCTCTTCTCCCTCTTTTTCTTCCTGTTTTCCTTCCTCTTCCTCCTCTTCTCCCTTCTTCCTCCTTTTCTTCCTCCTCTTCCTCCACTTCTCCCTTTTCTTCCTCCTCTTCCTCTTTTGCCTTTTCCTTTTCTTCTTCCTCATCTTCCTCTTCCCCCTCCTGGAATCACTCCCAGCTAAGCCCCTCCCACTTCTAACAGTGCACTTGTAACTCCTCAAATACCTCAGCTTTACTTTTATGTTTTTTATTTGTTTCTGTTATTGTTCAGTGTTTGTGTTGAGGTGAAACAGTCTCATTTAACTTCACTCTTCATCCACAGTCGTGTTAAAGGTCACAAAAATAAATCACACACTTTCACTTTCAGCCTGTGTTTAAACCAGACTTTCTTCATTCCTCCACTTTGTCTTTTTTTAATGTTTCTCTTTGTTTGATTTATTGGTATTTTAACTGTAGGTTAGCAGCAGTTAGCTTCGTGTGTTGAATTGTGCCAAAAATATGTCCTAATTTCACTCCATAATAGTAGGTTTAAATGTGTGTTTGTTGTTTTCACTCATTTGTATTTAATTACTGTGACAGGAAAGGTGTTCTGTGTCTTTAAGTATAAACAAAGAGATGTGAATGTGCAATGAGAATTTGGTTTATTTTATTTTTGGTTTATTTTAGAATTTGGAGAATTTTGAAAACATCAACAGTAAAGAAAACCTGTGGAACAATTATTACCATCTAATAAACATATGACCTGACCTGAGTTTGGCTGTAGGACGTGTGTGTGTGTGTGTGTGTGTGTGTGTGTGTGTGTGTGTGTGTGTGTGTGTGTGTGTGTGTGGGTGGTTTAACAAGAGTTCAAACTGAAACAAACTGAAAAACGTTTCCTCTGAAACAGTTGGAATGTTTATGTTCGAACATTTACAAGAAGGAACCTTTTATATATTTGGTGATTAGTCACTGTTGACTTTGTCAGGCTTGTGTTTTATAGTCGGAGCAGCTCATATGATTAGTTTCATCCAATATGCAAATTTTACCCAAAAATCACCCAAATGTCCAACTTTAACCCTTAAAGATGTCAATTACATCAGTCAATCAAAACAATCAGAATCCCAAGATTAAAGTCAGAATTATACTAGAATTACTCTCTCTCTCTCTCTCTCTCTCTCTCTCTCTGTGTGTGTGTGTAAATATATATATATATATATATATATATATATATATATATATATATATATATATATATATATATATATATATATATGGTGTGGTTGGGTACCAAAGGGTTTTGTTCGATACTGATACCAAATCGGTACTTTCAAAATGGTCAAATTAGTATCCATTCCAAAATGGTATTTAAATTGGTACTTTAAAAAGAAACAAAAATTACAACCAGAAACATACGTGATTGAACTGTAAAAATGTGTTAATCAGTCTGTCTGACAAATGCACAAACTGTGAGATGCATTTCTGCTAAAACTACTACTGAGAGAGAGACAGAGAGAGAGAGAGAGAGAGAGAGAGAGAGAGAGAGAGAGAAAACGTTAATTAAATTTTTTGTCCATTGGTCCAAGTCCTTTAAAATAGAAAAATATTATTTTGTGAAAGGACACAAATGCATTTTTATTGGTTAGTGAATGTTAATATTTATCTTGTCATTATGGTGTTAATATATATATATATATATATATATATATATATATATATAAATGTTCCTCTGGCCCCACCTGGGCGAGGTCTCCTTCAGACCCCTGGTCCTCTACCAGAGGTCTGGGACCTGAGGGTTCTGCGCAGGATCTTAAATGTTCCTAGCAATGCGCTCTTTTGGACACAGATCTCGATGTTGTTGCCAGTATCTGCTGGAGCCATTCTCCCAACTTGGGGGTCACTGCCCCTTGTGCTCAGATCACTACTGGTACCACTGTTACCTTTACTCCTCTTTCAGCCCTCGGTGTTTCTCAAGCTTCCTCCAGGCCAAATGTAGCCCACCACACCTTCCAATGTGGCCCCTGGGATGAAGAGCTTAATAAAATACATTTTATTCTCAGTTTTTTGTCTGTCTATAACGGATGACAACTTCAAATTTTTGTCTTTGTTTTAGTGGAAAAATAAAATAAAATTATGAAAATGTTTACATTTACAAACTATCATGTAACAATAAAATGTGAATAATTTGAATAAATATGAACAACCTGAAATGTCTAAAGAAAATTAAGCACAGTTTTAAATATTTTCTACTTCTGTTACTAAGTGTTTAGTGTCTTTTTAAAACTGACCCATCATACACTTGTACAAATGATAAATTCAGGCAGAATATTGTTAAATTTTCCCTTATTTTACTTATTACGTGTCACTTTTTTCAGGTTATACATACTTTATAAAACTTAAGTATTTTCATTATTTATGGGGGGGGGGTTGCACAAAACAGAGAGAACATTTTGAAATTCTTAGTATCTATAGGTTATGATGCTACTATTTTGCTGGTTTGGCCCACTGGAGATCTAATATGGCTGAAAGTGGCCCCTGAAAGAAAATTCATTTGAGACCCTTGATATATATGAAGTTGATCTTTACGTAGCCAAAGGTCATGGTGAGCGTACTAACCATAGCTCAGCCTGTAATAGTCAGATGTTTGGGACGTATGATGCAGTTTACAGTCATTTTAAAAACTGTCCTGTGGGTTTACATCAGCTCAGCCCGTTGTTGCTTCTGGGAAATCATTACACACTTAGAAAAAGTGTTTCCTGTTTATTTCGGAGCATAGGATGTTTACACCGTTGTCCATTAAACGCTGGTGTCAGGTAGGGGGTGGGGCTGTTTGGATTGGATCATTTCCTTAATGTTTGGGAAAATCCCCCCCAAAAAAACCTCAGAAGCAGGAGCCGTCAATCACACATTCCAGAGTCAGTTGTTCTTCCTTCTGCCGTGGAACGTCCCGCCGTGGTGCGTTGAGTTGACAACCATGTCATCTGTCAAGTATGTGACATCTGTGGGCGGAGCTAAAGTCAATATCCAGTTGGGACATAGGCATCAGTTATGTCTGTCCTAAATCTATCAGTTTGAAAGAGTTTATTATGGAGGTGGTTGAACCTGTCACTGATAATGTCACTGCTGAGGTCACTGCTGAGGTCACTGCTGATAATGTCACTGCTGAGGTCACTGCTGATAATGTCACTGCTGAGGTCACTGCTGATAATGTCACTGCTGAGGTCACTGCTGATAATGTCACTGCTGAGGTCACTGCTGATTATGTCACTGCTGAGGTCACTGGTGGTAATGTCACCGGTGAGGTCACTGGTGATTATGTCACCGCTGAGGTCACTGGTGGTAATGTCACTGCTGAGGTCACTGCTGATAATGTCACTGCTGAGGTCACTGCTGATAATGTCACTGCTGAGGTCACTGCTGATAATGTCACTGCTGAGGTCACTGCTGATTATGTCACTGCTGAGGTCACTGGTGGTAATGTCACCGGTGAGGTCACTGGTGATTATGTCACCGCTGAGGTCACTGGTGGTAATGTCACTGCTGAGGTCACTGCTGATTATGTCACTGCTGAGGTCACTGCTGATTATGTCACTGCTGAGGTCACTGGTGGTAATGTCACCGGTGAGGTCACTGGTGATTATGTCACCGCTGAGGTCACTGGTGGTAATGTCACTGCTGAGGTCACTGCTGATTATGTCACTGCTGAGG
Source organism: Siphamia tubifer (assembly GCA_020466265.1). NCBI lineage: Eukaryota > Metazoa > Chordata > Actinopteri > Kurtiformes > Apogonidae > Siphamia > Siphamia tubifer. The sequence continues at coordinate 44,177,139 of CM035795.1, read as the reverse complement.
TCACTGCTGATAATGTCACTGCTGAGGTCACTGCTGATAATGTCACTGCTGAGGTCACTGCTGATAATGTCACTGCTGAGGTCACTGCTGATTATGTCACTGCTGAGGTCACTGCTGATTATGTCACTGCTGAGGTCACTGCTGATTATGTCACTGCTGAGGTCACTGGTGGTAATGTCACCGGTGAGGTCACTGGTGGTAATGTCACCGGTGAGGTCATTGGTGATTATGTCACCGGTGAGGTCACTGGTGTTTATGTCACCGCTGAGGTCACTGCTGATTATGTCACCGGTGAGGTCACTGCTGATTATGTCACTGCTGAGGTCACTGCTGATTATGTCACTGCTGAGATCACTGGTGGTAATGTCACCGGTGAGGTCACTGGTGATTATGTCACCGCTGAGGTCACTGGTGGTAATGTCACCGGTGAGGTCACTGGTGGTAATGTCACCAGTGAGGTCACTGCTGATTATGTCACCGGTGAAGTCACAGCTGATGGAATTTCAGACACTAATGAACCGACTCTTGGCTCGAACTACCTGAACTCACACAAACATTTCAGTTCAGAAATTCATGAGCTGCAGCTGTTGATTATTTCTGTTATGGATTATACACTAAATGTCCTGAACAAAGCTAGGGTTCCACAAGGCATGGTACTGGGACCAGAGGATGTTCTGCTCCAAACATTCTGAAATCACTAAGTCCAGTCAACAGATGAACTCGTGGTGGGAGGCAAAACAAACCCCACCCCTCCCAAGCATTTTAGCTCTTAATGAACACCTCCCTCTCAAAACGTTAGACTATGACCTTGACCATTTTCAAGATCAAGGCCATTTTGGAACATACATGTAGTTTCCTATCTGTGAATATTATCTTATCTTTTGGAGTTACCATCATTTAAAATCATGTGACCTTGATTTTTGCTTGTCAAGGTCACTCAAGATTAAATGTGATGATGTCATTTTGAAACACATATAGAAACTAAGTCTCTATCTTTACTTTTTTCTGTTATCGTCCATTTTAGCTTTTTGGGTATTGACCCAGTGACACCTGACCGCTTGGGTCAACAATAGGTCCAAATCTATTCACATAATATGTAGAATTGAAAAATTCAAAAGTTATCGCGTTAACACGAAAGACCTTATGCGGTGGTGGCAGCAGCACACACAAAACCATAACATCCTCAATGCTCTATGTTTCAGGTATATAATAAATATATACGTATGAAAAGGAAATTCCCATTTTGCTCTATCTCTGATCATTGTGAAAACACATTTTTGGTGACATTGACCTTTTACCTACATTGACCAACATTTAATGTAATCTATTCTGGATGAGTAGATTTTGTGTAAAGTTGTGCAAAAAAAAAAAACAATAGCCATTTATTTAGATGGGGTAATAAATGCTCAAATGGGAGAAAAGAAACTGAAGCAGCAGGAAGTTCCATCATAACAGAGAATGAAGATTTAGGATGAAACCATCAAACCACAGGAAGTTTGAGTCATGTCCCCATGTCACAACTGAAATATTTTTTAAACCTGAAAGAAAAAAAAGAAAAAACAAATAACAATAATAAAAAAACTGAACTGGAAAACCCCCAAAAAAGCTCCATTAAAAATAAAAGCAAAGGTAAGAGTTCCCTACAGTCTCGGTGTGCATCTTCGGGTGTTTCCTCACATTCATCATCATCAACACACACGTTATCAGCTTGGCTACAGGGACATAAAAACAGGAAACAACCAGGAAGTTCCATTATGAAGGCTGGAGATTCCCATTCAGGCCTGATGATTTACAACTAAACTCGAAACACTGCAGAGGTTTCCCATCATGTTCCCCTGCAGGGAACATGTCCCGGTAGCAGGTCATGGACCCGGTAGCTGGAGGTCACTGTCCTGGTAGCTGAAGCAGCAACATGTCCTTTCAGGTCACTCCCAAAATGACATCGGCCTAATTTACAAGCACCGTTTGGGGCTTTACTTTCACCAGACCTTTATCTGTCTCAACTACAGAAGGTTCTGGACCCTTATTGTTGGACTAAAGGACCCTTAGTCCTATTTTTATTGACGACTTTTGTTTTTGTTCAACATTTCCTCTCCTGTTGATTGGCTCCTCCCTCCTCTGGCTCCTCCCACTTCTGTGGACAAACTTTACTCAGTACAAAACTGAAAGTCCAGTGTCGTAATGTGATCACGTTAAACATTTTCCTGGTATGTTATTAGAATTGACTTTTAAAGGGACTTGAACGTCAGCCATGGTTTCACTTTGACTCAGTTTGGATGAAATATTTGATGTGATAAAGTTGAATTTGAAAGAACAAGACAAATGATTTATAATTTTTACAGTAGTATCATCTGACAACTGTAAGCAACAAGTCCTGGCTGACTTACAGCCTCCTGTCATTATTGGAACATGTTCAGTAGAACACAACACCCCAAAGTCAAGTAATAACTCCCACCCCAATACAAGTAATACGATAGGAAAACATGGACACACAATTTTTGAAGTATATATGGTCAACGTGTCACATGTTCAAACAAGGGGTGGAGCGAATGACGCTGGTAGAAAAATTCCCAATTAATAAAGAATTATCACTCGTCCTAGAAATGTTAGCTTACCTCATCATTGCTGATCACAGCAGCCATGCTAATACTAACTAGCTTCTGTAAAGCAGGGTTGGTGTTGGTCTTCTACTGCCTCGACCAGGGGTGTTCAATCCTGGTCCTCGAGAGCTACTATCCTGCATGTTTTAGATGCATCCCTCTTCCAACACATCTGACGGTCATTATCAGGCTCCTGCAGAGCTTGATGAGAGGTTTATCATCTGAATCAGGTGTGTTGGAAGAGGACACATCTAAAACATGCAGGATAGTAGTTCTCGAGGACCAGGATTGAACACCCCTGGTCTGGACTCATTGGCTGAACACCAACAGGGACTAGAGTTTTACTGACATGTTTGATTCTGAGGCGACACTGTGATGCAGTGGTTAGCACTCATGCTTCACAACACAAAGGTTCAATTCCAACACTAGTCAGTGGGACTTTTCTGTGTGGAGTTTGCATGTTCTCCTAGTATCTGCATTGGTTCTCTGTGGGTACTCCGGCTTCCTCCCACCATCCAAACACATTAACTGATAGGTTAGTTGGTTAATCTATGTTGTGCATAGGTGTGAATGTGACAGTGATTGTCTGTATGTTCAACCCTGTGATGAATTGGCTGTACACTGTCTTCACCTGTTGTAGCTGGGACCCCCATGACCCTAGTGAGGATAACGTGGTTTCAGAAAATGAGATGAGGTGTTTAATTCTATAAGGTCTGGTGGTCTTACTGTATTTTTATTGGAGCAATTAAATTATTGGTGAAAGTGTGTTGTTATGCAAGTGCTACTGAACATATACAGAATAAAATAAAACTAAATTGATTAGTAATGCCTATTCACAACAAAAAGTAATCTGTCACTGGTAGGGATGTCTCGATGTGATCGCATGATCAGAAATTGGGACCAATCACATGATTTAAAACTCAATCATAAGTGGTTATTACATCCTGATCAGTGATTGCAAATACAATATATATATTCAACTCACTGGTGTTTTGGGGGGCTGAGGGGTGATAGAGCAGAGGTTGTTGGTGAAAATAAGGTATGTGTGTGTGTGTGTGGGGGGGGGGGGGGTAGAATGAGAGACAATATGGAGAAACGAATGAAACAGTAAAGGTTTGTGCAGCTCAGGAGAGTATGTCAGAAAAGAGGAGGACCTTCACAAAACCAGAGAGACCAGTAGAGAATCAAAGTGGAATGAGCGCCGAGCATCACAGAGGATCAGGGGGCGTGGTTTAAATGCCACAGCCCTAGGTCTTTTGGATCCAGGTCATCTGTCCCACGTTTATCTGATCCGGACTCATAAGACCCAGGTGAGTCTGACCCAGGTTGGTCAGATGAACTGGTCTCTGAATGAAATCACAGCTGTGATTCTCAGATCAGATAAATATATAAAAATGCAGTGAATTAATAAAAGCCACATCCTGGATCTGTTTATTACCTCTGCCAAGGAGGTATTAAATTAGTTTGTTTGTTTGTCTGATTTTTTTTAATTGTCTGTTTGTCAGCAGGATTATGCTAAAAGTTCTGAATGGATGTGTTGTTAGTGTCACAAGGAACAAATGATTACATTTTGGTGGTGATCCAGAAGAGATCCTGGATCACTTTGAAATGTATTCTCCATTTATTGCAATGTAAAATTTCAAAGTGATCCAGAATCCAGGATCTCTTCTGGATCACCACCAAACTTTAATCATATGTTCCTTGTGACACTCCCAATACATTCTGACAATTTTATCAAAATCTGTTCAGAACTTTTTCAAACAGACTCAAATATAATACCTCCTCTGCAGACCTCTCTTCAATTGAGGGGGGGGTGCCTTGGCGGAGGTTTGCAATCTCATAGTGCTTTTCTAGTTTGTTCTACATGTATTTAATGTATTGTAGAAATATCGGATCAGGACTTGATATTGGATCAGGACTGGGTACTGACCAATCACTCAAAATAAAGTAACACAGACTCAGTGGTAAAAATGTCTGATTAGAACATGTGTAATTACTGTAATGGAACCCATTTGTAAGGTTTCTTTTCCAGCACTGGTGATGAATTACCAAACATACGGCAACTTCCAAGAAACAAGATTCTTTAGATTAAAGTCATTTAGAATAATCTACAAAACTGGAAACTCCCGAATACGTAGGAAGAGGAAGAGTGGGGTTTTCAGACGGGAATTCAAAGCCAGATGAGAAACGAGATACGGCTTCAAAAACACGATAAGCAGGTTGAGTTATACAAGTGAAGGAAAACCTGCAAAGGCGAAGGAGGAGAACTGGGAACGAGATCAGTAGGAGGTCCAGGAGGAAGTGAGGACGAATGGGGGCGGGGGGGTCCCAGGGTGCATGTGTGTGTGGCTAACATGTTGCCTAAATTGTGACCCAAATGGTACCTGGGTAACCACCCAAACGTTGCCTAGGTCACCACCCAAACGTTGCCTAGGTTACTACCCAAGCATTCAGTGCATACATATTTTTTCTTTGTTCAGTTTATTTATTTATGTTTGACAGTGAAAAGTTAAACTGGTTTAATTCCATCTGGGTTTAGTCTGATTAACCAGGAGGAGCAGTGGGAGGTTCCTGCTCTTCCTCCTCCTCATCCTCCTATTCCACCCCGTCCTCCTCCTCACCCCCCCTCCTCCTCCTCCTCCTCCTCCTGCGTCTCCTCTCATTTGTCTCTCAACAATAGTTCACTTACATAAGAACATTTCTGACATTCCTACAGAAAAAAATGACCAGTGTGAACCTGAGAGGAGGAGGAAGAAGAGGGGGAGGAAGAAATAAAAGAAGAGGAGTAGGAAGAGAAGGAGAAGGAAGAGGGGGAGGAAAAGGGAAAAAAGAGGAGGAAGAATGGGAAGGAGGAGGGAGAATGAAACTATCTCCAAATCTAAATTAATCTAATGCAACCCTATGATTAATCTGATTAAAATGTTATTAATTTTACAACGCTAGAAAATACATGCTGTTCAGTGACAAAAAAACAACAACACAAAATGCAGAAGATTATGTTATTAACTGTGATAAGTCATCAAGTAAGCTCACACATGGAGACAAAACTGTATTTAGGAAGTGCCACAAAAGTAACAGTGGGTTTTTACGGGTTAAACAGTTTCTTGTTCCAGTTTCACTCATTCATGTTGTCAGTGAGAGAGTTTAGAGGGGAGGGGTCAAAGTTCAGCCAGCCAGGAAAACGGCATTTAGTTCCTGCTGGCACTCAGCCAACACACACACACGCGCACACAAACACACACAAACACACACACACCTTAGCTTTCATTGGTTGTGACAGTCAGGACAAAAGCTCAGTAAGTCTCAGCAGCAGAAACCGTAAATTCCAGCTGTCAATCAGTCTGTGTGGGCGGGACTTGGCCAGCTCTTCCTGCTCGGGCTTTGAAACCATTTGATGAATCCTTTTTTTCTGCATCAGTGACCCATCCGTCCAGACCTGGATCAGAACTTTGCCTCCTAAAAACACACATATTAAAGCCTGATGTCATAAAACATGCATACACACTAAAATATGACACTTTTAACATGTTTGACAGTACTTTTTGTTCATTCTTTTTTGTTGTTTGTTTTCATTTTTATTCAGGCTTGTTTTGGTTTTTACTGGTACATCAACCGCAACATGGCTTCTAACACACATGACACATGTCATACACAATATAAAAAGCAGAGTTACTTGTTTCAAACAGGTGTCTTGGGTCCATTTCGTCTTCTTTTATAATATTATTTTGTTCTATTATAACCTTAGCCATTCATACCATTAGCTGTTCATAAAGTTAGCCTTTTATATCCATTAATGTATAACCTTAGACTTTCATACCATTAGGCTTGCATAAAGTTAGCCTTTCATATTCATTAACCTTTTACAGTTTTAGCTTTTCATAACATAAGCTTTTTATATCATTAAAATTTCATAGTGTTAACGCTTCATATTTGTTAACATTTCATGTTAGCCTTTCATAACATCACCCTTTTATAATGTTAGCTTTTCATATTCGTTAACCTTTCACAGTGTTAACCTTTTATACCACTGACATTTCATAACATTAGCCTTTCATAATAAATTTGTTATATTTGACGAGTTTACGAGTCATTTTTAGGTTAAATTGTGATTTTCTGTGTAGCTTTACTAAAATGGCTGCTTCGTTTTATATCATTGGCTCTGTGATGTGAAAATAAATTATGCAAAATAAATATGACCGAGGCCTCCGCCAGTGACCCTAGTGAGGATAAATCGGGTTCAGATGATGAGCGAGCGAATATGACCTAGGCAGTTTATGCTAGGAGGTTAATGATATGTAAATGAGTGATTATTTACTTCTAAACAATAATGAGCTTCATCTTTATCGGGAAAGTGTTTTGATTTTATGTTTGTGTTGTTTTTTCAGAGTTAATACAGTGTCACAGAACAGGGCTCCTCCCACCTGTGACATGTGCATTCATAACATTAGCCTTTTATAAAGTTAGCCTTTCATAAGGTTTGTTCCTCAGAACAGGGTTGGAAACCTTGGCCCCGCCCACCTGTCCTCTGGGCTGGACCCTTGGCCCCACCCACCTGTCACCTGTCCTCTGTGTACTTTCATTTCTAGATGTCGAAGCCTCAGGTGTTTTTCTGAGTAACTCAACAGGAAGTGGAACATAAGCATGAACTTTGACCCACAAATCCAAAACATTCACTCCATTTTTAAAATAAGACATGATTTTACCTGCAAATGATTTATTTTTTCTGCTTTTATTTGTATTTTTAAAGTTGTGTTTATTTATATTTTAATCAGTTTTATTTGTATTTTATAGCTTTATCTGTATTTTTATATTTTATTTCTTTGTGTTTTATATCAGTTTTATTTATTTATCTATATTATTTTATTCTGTTATTCTTTGTTATTCTATTCTTATTCAACAAGACCTTGAATACGGCAATTTTTAATATATGGTGTAAAAAAAAAAAACCTTAAAAATCATCCTTGCATGATCCAGAGTTTCAGTTGATGCAAAATTAGACATGTAGGGGCTCTGGCATATGCTCTATCTATATTGTGAAGGAATAATTGCTAGGTCATATCATGTCAGAGTTATGTGACAATTAATTTGCAATGGTGACATAATGAGGTGTTGTTGTTTTTTTGTTACATTTAATGCTCATCTGCTTCTGCGCCACTGGCCTGATTAACACAAAACTGGGTATAGAAAACCCTTACACTGACCTCTGTACTTAAAAAAAACATGGCTACTACAAGCATGTTTAGCCCAGTTTTGAAATCTAAAAGAAATACTTAAAAATCTTCATCACTGCCTTTTTTTGCATGAAATTAATAAAGACCTGCGGGCAATTCCCTCTTTGCACATAATGCCATGATGTCACATCTGTAATTTGACAGAGTGACTTCCTAGTTTCGTTTTTTTGCAACCATAGTGACTGACGGGAAACACGAGTCTTAGAAATAACTCTTTAAAAGAAGTGCTTTCATTTTACAAGGCAACAGAAACAATGCCATGAACACTGTTGTGTGCCGCTGTGTAAGTCAGTGTCCAAATGTAATGGAGTATGAAGCTTTTGCACCTTTCCTAGTTATTTAGAGCTAAGAAAAAAATGGCTGTTCAACATCCAACCTGAAAAGTTTTTCCCTACGCCCCATACGAAGGTCTGCAGCTTACATTTGTTAAAGGAGCAAAATCCTACATTTACATTGTGAGGCATAGATGTATAGACCACATTACACATATTGTTTAATTGAATTCATAACAAAACAAACAAATAAATACAAGCTTATGCGATCACAAACCGCTACCTTTAGTTAGCTATCCTGTTGCTAGCTTTTAGCTTTTTTTTGCTAGCTAGAGCCTTCATATTGGTATATGTATGATGAGGCGGACAATTTAAATCCCTTGTTTAGTTTTGATGTAAGGGTCTTTAAGAGCTTTTGATGTTACGGTGCACATCATAAATGGAGAGTTTAGGGAGGTCTTGTAGGCAGCGGGTGTAAAACTCCACTGTTGTTTTGTTGGATCAGAAAAGCTGAGACCACACGCTCGGTAACTGGGAGTGAATGTGCAAAGAGTGAATTAGGTTTGGATGCTGTAATTCAGAGGTGTTCAACCCTGGTCCTCAGGGCCCACTGTCCTGCATGTTTTAGATGCAACCCTGCTCCACCACACCTGATTCAAATTATCTTCTTATTATCAAGCTCTGCTAAAGCCTGATAATGACCCACTACTTTGAATCAGGTGTGTTCAATTCAATTCAATTTATTTCGAACACACAAAATCATCAATACATCAATCGACATAGTAAAAAATAAATATTTTTTTTTGTACTCAAAAAGGAGTGGGAAGAAGTCAAACTTATAAACTCTCACCCCTCTTTCACAATGCTCTTATCCTCCCCCATCAACACAAACATCCATAATCACTTATTGATTGTCCCCTCACACTATCTGATTTACATCATCAGTTCAGTTAATATCAACCCTCTTTGGATATATATCAAACAAAACAATCAATTCCTAGTAATGAAATCAGAAGATATAAATGAATTAATAAGTGTTGGAGCAGGATGACATGCAAAACATGCAGGATGGTGGGCCAGGGTTAAAGACCCCTGCTGTAATTACTGCCTGCAGCTGTATTTATATTCTGTTGTTCTATTCTATTCTATCTTTAGTGTTTATGCGATGTATTTCCTTTCGTTATTAGTATATTTTTCTCTGTACCCCCCCCCCCCCACACACACACACACACACACACACTGTAAATCCTGTATTTTTATACATTTATCTTATTGGTCATATAAAACTTCATTCAAACTCACAGTGAATTCAAAAAGATATGTATTTTATTGATCATGTAAATGTCCCTGCAAAATCATAGTACATAGTACAAAAAACTTATATAAACGCATGGATGATGAACGCATGGATCAGAACACACACACACAGAGAGAGAGAGAGAGAGAGAGAGAGAGAGAGAGAGAGAGAGAGAGAGAGAGAGAGAGAGAGAAGAGAAACCTGCCACAAAACTGAGCTTTTATTGGTTAAATAAACATGTTGTGAGTTTCAGATTCACTTTTCACAGCATTCACACATTCACAGTTCATGGACTAAACATACAGATAACATTCAATTTTCTTGTAGTTGTTTTTCATGTATTTGTGTTTTTTGTGGTGTTCAGAAAGTCTAGTATCAATAACAGTCAAATGCAGAAACATCTAAACTTATTTTCACTATTTCTCTCAGTTTCAACAGAAACTTAGATAAACATCCAGTAAATTCCCATAAGTGACAGACTGATGCGCTAACACATTCCTGTTTTGTTTTTTGTTTTTTTCAGATTTAAAGTCTTCTTCATCTCGGTGTTTTTTCTCAGCTGTTCTGTAGTGGAACGGCGTCCCCTACTGGTCAAACACAGAAATGTCAAAATAATCAACTAAATGGTTAAAACAACCAACAAAATAAATAAATAACAAACACCAAAATAATCAACATAATGTGGAAAACTTAGATACAAATATTAAATTCCCATAAATGACAGACTGATGCATTAACTCATTCCTGTTTTTTCAGTTTGAAAGTATGGTGGTCTTCTTCTTCAGTGTTTTTTTTCTGCTGAACAGCACCCTCTACTGTCCACACACAGAAATGATTAAATAGTCATTGAGGGCCCACTGTCCTGCATATTACCCTGCTCCAACACACCTGATTCAAAGTAGTGGGTCATTATCAGGCTTCAGTAGAGCTTGATAATAAGAAGATCATTTGGATCAGGTATGTTGGAGCACAGTTGTGTCTAAAACATGCAGGACAGTGGATCCTGAGGACCAAATTAAAATTTGGTCAGTATATTCTTAGTCATCTATCCGTAAAGTTTTTACAGCATCATCCTCTTATCTTCTCTTTTCCAGTCTACAACAATATGCTGAGCTCCTCTCACCTTCTTCCATCGATGTCGCTCGTTCCCCTGGCTTTAGAAATGTAGATGTTATCTAATAAAGGTCACAAAGGTATACGTTTTTGTTTGCCATTCTCATTTATAGAGGGTTTATTACAGATAATGTTAATTCATTTGATGACTTCCAGTTCTTTTTTACTATCCCTCTAGAAGTTTTAATGTTAGTATCTGTAGTTACACTTTTTTTTGCATCAATTACTTCTTGATAGAAAGTTTCATTGTTCAGTAAAATTCTAATTAAATTTCCAATAACCTTTTTTACATAAAATTAAGCTTAATCATGCAATGATCTGTTAAAGGTGCAGCTGAAATTGAAGCAGTTGAATCAAGCTCAGACGTAATATCTGACATCAACCAAAAGTTAATCCTGGATTTAGTTGAACCATCTGGTTTGAACTACGTATAACTTTGAGCATCTGGATTATCAAAATGCTATGTGTCTTTCAGATTAAACACCCTACAAAAGTCAAGCCAAACAGGATTATAAGAATGAGTCTGGTGTTTTGAAGCCATTCATCCATAACCATGTTATAATCACCACCAAAAATAAAGTTTTTATTAGGATATCTTTGGTAGATGTCTTTGACTGACTGTGTGATTTCATAAATCATTTTTCAGTTCTGGTTCAGACTGTTGTACCTGTAAATATTTACTAGCATTAGAAAATCCTCAAATGTGGATTTTCTAATTGAACCTGTTTAGTTCTTTTCTCTGACTGAAGCTCATTGGCTCAAACACCTGTCAGTCACAGGAAACAGAAAGGCTCCGCCTCCTAAACTGAAAACACACAAACAAACACACACAAACCACAAAGCAGAGCAGGAACAAGAGGTAGAACCAGCATCAGGACCAGAATGGGCTCCAGTGGGTCTAGACTGGATCAGGTCCCAAACGCCAAAGTTCTGATGGAAGAAACTGGATGTAAGTTCAAAAAACAAGGTTTAGTTTAGAAATAAAATATGTGCTTGGAAGAAAATGGAAAGAAAAGAAAAGTGCTGCATTAACTCTATGTTAATGTTGTATTAATGTTGTGTTAATGTTGTATTAATGTTGTATTAACTTTGTGTTAATGTTGTATTAACTTTGTGTTAATGTTGCATTAATGTTGTATTAATGTTGTGTTAATGTTGTATTAATGTTGTGTTAATGTTGTATTAATGTTGTGTTAATGTTGTGTTAATGTTGTGTTAATGTTGTATTAATGTTGTATTAATGTTGTGTTAATGTTGTATTAATGTTGTGTTAATGTTGTATTAATGTTGTGTTAATGTTGTGTTAATGTTGTGTTAATGTTGTATTAATGTTGTATTAATGTTGTGTTAATGTTGTATTAACTTTGTGTTAGAGTTCGGTGATGGATCCTGTTCTGTTTTATCTATAAACATGTGTTGACAGTCTGAACTGAAATGGACTGATAGAGAGTTTAAGGAGGTGTTAAACCACATCACTGATAACAGGAGCTGTGTGTGCATGTGTGTGTGTGCGTGTGTGTGTGTGTGTGCATGTGCACATGGATTAAATGTGGAACTCCTAAACAAACCTGAACAACCTAAATCATCATTGATCTACTTTTCAGTATGTTTTTAAATAATTAACTGGATCTGAATGTTGGTTCATTTAGTTTAAACTGTTTTTATTTTTGTTCCAAACATTTGAATGATATTCTGCTCACATTCGTGTAACTTTGTGCTTAATGCACGTACGTAGAAATGATCAACAGAGGCAGAATATTATTAAAATGTCACTTATTTTTATGAAAATGTTTCTGTTTTTTCAGGTTATTTATATTTTCAAGTGGAAGTTTGTAAATGGAAACATTTTCATGAAGGAATATTTTTCTTTGGAACTAAAACAAAGGGAAAGTTTTCATTATTTAAAGGTTCTTCTCTTCTTATTACAGTGGTTCTGATCCACTTGTGGAACTTGAATAAGCATTGGTTTGACAGTTCAGATGCAGATAAATGAGTTTGAATGTGAAAAACAAACAAACCTGGATGTGGGGTCTAATCTGAATTTTCTTCTTTCTCATAAACTTTAGTTTCTGAATCCAACATCCTGTGTCTGTACGAGCGTTTCCAGGTTCTGGACCGAGACCAAGCAGGACATCTGAGGTAAAGGATGGGACTGCAGACAAATAAGTAAAATAATGCATGTAGAAAAATAAATAAAATAATTCATGTAAAAAAATAAAGACAATAATTAACAACTTGAAATAAAAATGAACATAGACTGTTTTTATGTTCAGTTAATGATAAATGTCGTCTGTTTTCATAGAATCTTTTTCCTTTTCAAGATTTACATGATTAATGAATTAAATGTTTAAAAATGACAGGATTTATAAAGAAATATAAAACAACAGAGGATAATATTTGGATTTTTTTTTTTTTTTCAAATCTACTGTTGTTGATATTAAGGGTGTGTGTTGTTGTTTTGTTTGGTTATTGTGTTCATTTTTGTTTTGTTTATTGATTTGCAATTTGTGTTTGTGTTTTGATTTTCTTTTTATTGTGTTGTTTTTTTTTTGTTTGTGTTTGGTTTACTTTCTATTTATGGTAATTTTTTGGTAATGGTAATATTTTTGTGTTTATTTGTATTTGATTTTTTGCATTTTAATTTGTTTTGCTTGTTGTTTGTGTATTTGGTGTCAGACTGGAGGATTTCGAGGCCATCCAGCGGTTATCTGTCAATCCCATCAAAGACCGAATCATTGGTGTGTTTGTTTTTCCAGGGTATGTTCATGAATGTGACAATATTTACTTGGATTTGTTCTACTTTAGTTTTGATTGATTAGAATAAAACCTTCACAGTTAATTTACGAGATTATTATTATTGTTTTTACCCATTTTATTGTTGTTTTTCTTTGTTCATATATATATATATATATATATATATATATATATATATATATATATATATATATATATATATATATATATATATATATATATATATATATATATATATATATATATATATATATTCAGTTATTTATTTATTTTTATTTCTCCAGACAGGAAACCGTGGACTTCCCATCCTTTGTGCGGATTCTGGCCCATTTCCGTCCGACCGACACAACTCGGAGCCGACCTGGATCCGGATCACAGCCAGAACCAGCCAACAGTAGAACCAGGAAGCTCCGATGTGAGTAGGCAGAGTTTGTCCATGTGTGTGGGTGTGGTGTCACCTCTGTGTACAGTGGGTGTGGTCTAATTTGTGTACAGTGGGTGTGGTCTAATTTGTGTTCAGTGGGTGTGGTCTAATCTCTGTGTCCAGTTGCTTTCAGTCTCTATGACCAGGATGGTGATGGGCAGATCTCCAGAGCAGAACTCACTGAGGTGTGAAACAAACAAACAAATGAAGAAAATAAACAGAAGAAACTTCAGATAAAATGTGACTGAAAACGCACTGTGTGTGTGTGTGTGTGTGTGTGTGTGTGTGTGTGTGTGTGTGTAGATGCTACAGGAGATGATGGGGGGGCAGGTGACAGATGAGCAGTTGCAGTCCATTGTGGGTAAAGCTATCCAGGAGGCTGACCTGAACGGAAACGGTGCCATCTCCTTTGATGAGTTTAAAAAGGTCAGAGGTCAAAAATTGTATGACATGAAAACAAAATAAAATTAGAAGCAATTAAACAAAACATTATAGAAAGATTCAATGGTTACAAATGTGATATGGGCATGTTTATATTATTTATATTATACATATATAAAGTCCTGTTTTTTAACTAACTGTTGTAACAGCACGGTGGTGCAGTGGTTAGTACTGGTGCCTGACAGACAGAAGGTCCCTGGTTCTATTCCCACACCAGACCTTTCTGTTTACATGTTCTCCTTGTGTCTGCGTGGGTTTTCTCCAGTTTCCTCCCACCATCCAAACACATGCACTGATAGGTTAACTGGTTAATCTAAATTCTCCATAGGTGTGAATGTGACAGTGATTGTTTGTCTATATATGTTCAGCCCTGAGATGAACTGGAGACTCATACAGGGTGTACCCCGCCTTCACCCACTGTAGCTGGATTAGGCCCCCAGTGAGGGTCACTGGGAGGTGAGGAGAAAACGGGTTCAGACGATGATACGAGATATATAAGGGCTGTCATAATTAATGCATAACGTCACATTAATCCATCATCATGATTAATCTGATTTAAAATGTAAACACAAGACTGACAGCACAGACACCCCCCCCCCAGTATATATTCATATTTTTACACATGCTTAGGATATTTATAACATTTTTGATGTTTTTTCTGTACTTTTTAAGACTTTGAATATGTTTTGGATTTTCCTCCATTCTTTTGTGTTAATTTATTTATTTTTTGGGTGAATTTTAGCATGTTTTGTATGTTTTTTTGTTCTCTGTTTTTGTGGGGGGGTTTTTTTTACTGTATTTTGCGGCAAACTGAGTAAATATATAAATAAACCTGAGACAGAACAGTCATCTGACATGAAGTATTTTAATCATGATTAATCAAAAGTAATTCAACAAAACCCTGTGAAAAATCGGATTAAACATTTTTATCATCAGCACCAATATACAGTATATAGAATATAGAAGTACTTTATTGATCCCACAATACTTTTATCATCTGAGACCCTTGTACAGGAGCAACATCAATTAAAAACAACAACAACAACAACAACAATAATAATAATAATAATAATAATAATAATCCATCTTGTGTGTGTTTTGTTTTCAGTCTGTGGAGAAAGTGGACATTGATCATAAGATGAGCACTGGTTTCCTCCGGTAAAAGCAGTTTGTCTTCAGTGAAACTCATCCTGTTTGGATAAAAAACATTTTTTTAACTGAAAATGAAACAGAATAAACCTCAATATTTAAAAACAGCGAGAAAAACATAAAAATGAACAGATTAATGTCATGGACACAAATTCCATAACAGATCCTGGAACCTTTTTGGGTCATACTGAACTTATTAGCCCCGCCCACCACACCCTGTTAGCCCCGCCCCCCACCACCATATTAGCATTACTGGAATGACATTCTTCTAATATGATGATACACATTTTGTAGTGTTTTACTGTTTTCACTCAAACTTCAGTTTCTTTTCCATCAATCCTCAAATATTATGAATATAATTCAACTTAAAAAAAAATTTGTGGTGGAAACTTTTTTTGAATTTTTAAAAAATAAATCTACATCTGAACTTTGTCTTAGGTTTTTTTTTTATGCTGTTGTTAAAGTAATATGTAATAATGTTCTATTGTATATTGAGTGACGTGTTGTTCTGTGTTCCTGTGCTGTTTGAAATGTCTGCAGTTAACTGTTGGCAGGATGCTGTCAGAGCCAAAGATGAATTTATGAAAAGACAGGAACCAAAAATTAATTTGTAAGTGAAGACGACCCTGCAATCAGGATTGTACATTTTTCACTAGGGCAAGAATTCTTACTAACCATTTGTCTTTGTGAAACTTTAGACTAACCGGAACCATGTAAATTTAGGGCCACCCTTTCTTCAAATAAAAAGAGGTTTGCAGGCAGAGAGAATTCAGAGTAAGTTAGACAGTGTAACTGAATATGCTCTCTGCTTTCCTCTCCTCACAAGAAAGACATACTATACTCTCTCCTGTCTCGTTTGTGTTTTTTCTTACGGTTCAAACCTGACAGCTGTTTACACTGGGATCAATAAAATGTTACCTTGTTTTTAGTTAATTTAACGTCATCTTGTCTTATTTTATCTTAGTCTTATCTTACATTACATTACTATATCTTTGTCTTGTCTCACCTTTAAATTCATCTTATCTTACCTTATCTTTTGTTTCCACTCACTCCCTCCTCTGTAGTTTTGTCATCTAAAATTATTATATCATCTATAATAATCTACAAAAAAGTCTATGGTGAAGTATTGGAAAAAAAAAAACCCACAAGCACAGAAACCACAGGTCAAAGTGAACCAACGTGTGCCTCAAACCCTCAATCTTCCACCACTTCCTGTTTGTTCAGAACAAATCATGACACCTCACCATCTGTTTACTAGTATCATCTGAAAAAAATGCTGAAATGTATAATTTATGGTACTGACTATGTCCTGGAAAACATAGGTTTTTGACCTAGTTTTATCCCAAATCATTGACTGTCACATGAAAAGTCGTAAACAGTTTGAACAGTTGAAAGAATTTGAGTTTGTCCGAAGGTAAAGTGGGTCATACAACTATGTCTTCCTTTGTTCGTAGAAAAGTGTTTGGGTGTAGATAAAAAAAACCTGACTATTGTGAAACAGATGTTTCCACTAATAAAAAAAAAGTTAAGTGTGAACCTTCAACAGGATGAACTGTACTTATATGTATCAACTTATATAGAGGAACTTTATTTATATATGAACTGTATCTATATATTATTTATATATGAATTGTACTTACGTTAAATTTAATTTTACTAATATATATATATATATATATATATATATATATATATATATGAACTATGAAATATATGTATATATATATATATATATATATATATATATATATATATATATATATATATATATATATATATATATATATATATATATATATATATATATATATACTATATTACACAATACATATAACTATATGTCCTTATTTATTTTAAATAAATCCTTTATTTATATCAACTTATATGTTGGTTACCAAAGAGCAGACGAGGAGACTATATAGTATAGATTACAATAGACTAGTATAGAATAGAATTCTTAATTCAATGATTCGTTTATTTAAATATTTGATTTAATTTTTTGCTCAGTTCAATATAGATTTTTTTTTGTTTAA
The DNA here is from genome assembly GCA_020466265.1 of Siphamia tubifer. NCBI lineage: Eukaryota > Metazoa > Chordata > Actinopteri > Kurtiformes > Apogonidae > Siphamia > Siphamia tubifer. The sequence goes on along the minus strand of CM035795.1, from coordinate 44,159,825 downwards.
TTCAATATTTTTTTAACCCAGGTAAAGAGTTAAGAATTTATTTCACAGTGTTGTTTCGGTTTATAGTAAATGTGAAACAGCTAATGCAGCAGAAGAACAGGAAACAGAAGTGACATTCATCTGAGTTTTCATCACAGACACAGAACAGAGAAGAAACTGGACCAGAACAGAACAGACTACAACAGAACCAAACACATGGATGGAACCATGTCTGTTCAACTGCTGCTGATGTTCCTGCAGCTCCACACTCTGGTTCTGACAGGTAATGGGTTCTTTCTACGAGTTCCGCTGGTCTGGGTCAAAGATCTGGAATTAAGCAAAAAACAGAAGAAAACTGGAATTCAACAAGAAAAACATCATTATATATTTCGAGATATATTTATTTTTAATCAATATAATTATAGTTTAATTAATTGATTTAAGCAAAAAAAAAAGTATGCAAAAAAAGACAAATAATTATAAAAATGGTGATTTAAGGTCCTGGGTTCTTTCTACTGGTCTGGATCGGGTGGGTCTTGTTTTGCTTTTTAAACCTCTTTTACCTTACTATTCTTTATTACTTTACACATCCTTTAGTACCTTTATATATACATATATATCCTTTATATATATTATTTATTTATTTATTTATTTTTTTTTTTTTGCATTTGTTAGCAGATTTTTATGGTTGAATTCTAAGGCAATAAATCTTGCAAAAGTATTACAAAATATTTAAGTTTAAAATATCTAAGAAATGTTGTTCCACTCCATGATTGTGTCCCACTTGGTGTTGATTCTTTACAAAAACTTACAATTTTATATTTTTATGTTTGAATGTTTGAAGCCCAAAATGTGACAAGGTGAAAAAGTTCAAGGGGGGCGAATGATTTCACAAGGCACTGTGTGTGTATGTATATATATATATATATATATATATATATATATATATATATATATATATATATATATATATATATATATATATATATATATATATATATATATATATATATATATATATATATATATATATATATACATATTGACAACTAAGCAGTTTTGTTGTACTTTTAGTAATTTTTCCTTTTTTTGTAAAAAAATTTAGTTTTTATTTCAACATGTTCTTTCTTTATTTAAATTTTTTGTGTGTGTTTTTATTTGTTTTGGGTTTTTTTACAAATTTTTTATTACTTTCGCCAAGGAGGTTATGTTTTTGCCGCCGTTTGTCTGGTAGTCTGTTTGTCCGTGTTCAAGATAACTCAAAAACGTATAGACGGATTTTGATGAAATTTTCAGGATATGTTGGAAATGTGAATAGGAAGAACTGATTTCATTTTAGTGGTGATCCAGGGGGGTGGGGGGTGTCTATCTTGGCGGAGGTCTACTCTCTCAGAGTGCTTTTCTAGTTTGAAATGTTTTGACTACCTAAGTAACATGTCCTTATTTATTTATTCTTTGGACTGACCCACTTCTTTGTCTTTTTATTTATTTATTTATTCTTTTAACTTTGACCCACTTCCTTGTCTTCTTGTCAGGTGTACACACTGGTAAAGTGTACATACAGAGCGCAGTGGGCCGGGCCAGCCTCCTGCCCTGCCACAGACCTAACTCCACCCCGGGCTGCTCCTCCATCAACTGGACCTTCTACAAGGCAGGGGAGGTGAAGTACTCGGTGGAGGTGAGCGGCGGGCATGTGCGGACAGACTCAGACAAATGGGGCCGTTTGTCACTGACACAAGACTGTTCCCTGGACCTAAGGGACCTCAAGATGCAGGACTCTGGCTCCTACGTGTGTCTGCTGGACCTGAAGCCTGTCACTGACGTCTACCTGTCAATCCTCACTGTCTCCTCCCCTTCTACCGTCACAGAGCTCCGCCCTGGAGGTCACCTGGTGCTCCGCTGTGTCCTGCACACCTTCTATGATGCCGGCAGTTGCAAGGACTACTCTAGTGTGTTCAACGTCAGCTGGGTGCAGGAGGATGGCACCACCATGGCCTCTGACCACAGGTGGGTGACCTCTGACCTCAGGTGGGTGACCTCTGACCACAGGTGGGTGACCTCTGACCACGGGCGGGTGACCTCTGAACACAGGTGGTTGACCTCTGACCACAGGCTGGTGACCTCTAGTCTACCTCTAACATTAGAAGTACTAATAGTAGTAATAGTACTAGTTGGATTCGTGGGGATAGTAGTAGTAATGGTAGTAGTACTAGTAGTACTACAACTAGTAGTCAAATTGCTCATAATACTAGTACTGGTAGTGGTAGTAATAATATTAGCAGTAGTATGGGTAGTACTAGTAATGGTAGTAGTACTAGTAGAGGGGCATGGCTCAGTTGGTAGAGCAGGTCGTCATTGGCGGTTCGATTCCCGCTCTGTCCTAGTCAGTCTGTTGTGTCCTTGGGCAAGACACTTCACCCTCCTTGCCTCCAGTGTCACTCACACTGGTGTATGAATGAGTATGAATGTTCAGTGGTGGTCAGAGGGGCCATATGCGCAAAATTTTTGTGCTGGCCAAAAAAACCTTGCTTTCTAAAAGTACTACTCACGTGCATTTTTGTCTGTAGGTTCAAGCTGATGGAAGAGTCTCGCTGTAATGTCAGTCTGGTGATGCGTCTCCATGGCGAGGACCAGGGTCGGCGGTGGCGTTGCCAGGCCAACCACACTGAAACCAGCCGGCTGGTGTTCGTGGACACCACTGTCTCCTTCCTGTTTGGGGCAGTCCCAGTTCCTCTGGTGTCCACATCGTCGTGTCCACACCACCTGCCCATTAGCCGCATCATCCTCTGCACGGTGCTGCCACTAATGGTGCTAACAGTTGCACTGGTCACCTGGAGACGAGACCACAACAGGGGGAACCAAAGGAACCGCAAAAGGAAGAAGGGGCCTGCCAACAGTATCGAAATCTGAGGAAACACCAAAAGAACAAAGAGAACCAACAAAACCAAGAGAAGGAAAGGAACCGTAACAGGAAGGAGAGAATCAACAGCATCAAACTGCAATGAATCTGAGGAACAGTTCAGTTCAGAAAACTTTATTTTCCCCATGAGTGGGCAATTTGTAGTGCAGCCAGCAGAACAACAATAAAACATAACATACTGAACCACAGAATATTAAAAGACAGCACACATCCAACATTTGAACATCTTTCCAAAGCCTCTGACCTGACAGACTCACATCACATGACTCTACATGTCACCTCACCGTCACCAACTATCAATGTTTTGTATGCATCTAATTATTCAATAAAGTTTTATATATAATAACATGTTAATTGTATTTTATGTTTTATTTTATTCATTTTTTTCTTCATTTTAAAAATGTGTGTTTATTTATTTATTTATTTATTTATTTATTTATTTATTTATTACATCATGTTAATTTACAGAGCAGGTAATCATGGCGTCAATGGATGTTTATTCATTTTTAATGTGGAAAATATTGACTTGTAAACTTTATGTGATGATGATGATGATGATGAGTGTACCTTATGCCAGCTATATTCCTCTGGTTATGACTCCTCTCACATTTTACACTAAGACAATTGTATGTACAATTACACTAGGGATGTCTTTTTTTTAACTAGATAATGGTACAGCAGCCGTACGCTAGGTGTCGTTCGCTATAGGTATGTCGGTTCGGAGAGTTTAGGTTTAGGGCAGGAAGTCTTATGGGCAGAGCGCATGCGCAGTTCGCTGCCGTGTCTCTATTGGATGGCTGCGCAGTTTTCTTTTTCTTTCTTTGAAAAAAAATATTTTTATGCCCTTTGTGTCCTCTTTATTGTGTTTTTGTATCTGTTGCTTTTCGGTACACATTCACAACTTGCTATACCTGTATGTATGTAGCCTATGTATGTACTGTATGAGAGATAGAAATTCCTTCGGGATTGAAAAAAAGTACTTCTGTCTGTCTGCGTAGGATAAATATTTTTGTCTTTAGTATTCAATCTCAAAAACATATCACTTCAATAAAACAAGTTATTTTTTTAAATACTTTTAATTTTAAAAAGTTGTTTTTGTTCAAAGCGATAAATACACAAATCTATCCAAACTTTACACAAAACGCGTTTCCGTGTTTGTTGCCATAGCTACGGGAAGTGAAAGGGGACAACTCTGTGTCACTGCTGATCAGTATATTTGTGTTGCTTTTCCCCGGATATGGCAGCACATCTGAAAAAACGAGTTTATGAGGAATTTTCTAAAGTTGTACAGGTGAGTGAAGGAAAGGCGTTTATGTGTGTTTGGTTCAGACCTTTAGCGTGAAAGGAAAGACAGCGTGTCCGATGTTAGCAAGCTAATGCTAACTAGACTAGCACAACAATGGGGCATTACAATTTAGTGACTGTTGAGTAATAAACGTCAATAAAAACTGATGGTTAACAGTTAATTTAGTACGTGTTGATCACTGCCCTCCATTGTAACGGGACTGGAGTTACTCTGGTTAATGTAGTGCGAAGATGTAGCTACCTGTCATCAGTGGGTGAGTGATGATAGACATGCACAGACTGATCCGTTTTAAGTAAATATACAGGTTTCAATGATCTGACTTGAAATGAACATTCAGAACAAGAGGGTTAAACTGAAGTCACATTCAGACCAATATGAACTGGAATAAACCTGTGGTGTACCAAAGTCTGTATCCCTGCTCAGAAAAGGTTTCCCTGGGCAATGAAGCCTTCATTGGGTTATAAAAAAAGTCATAATTATTAAAAAAAAAAGTTTAAATTCAGTGATTAAAAAATCGTAATTATAACATAAAATATCACAATTATGAGATTAAAAACAATAATTGTATAATTTTAATATAACTAGTCATAATTCAGAGGAAAATGCCAGAATGAGAGGATGAGTCCTGGTTAAATTCACAGAAGTGTCCTGTATGTCTGGTTTAAAACCACATCCTGGTGTAAATGTCCTGTTTGTGTGCTCTTCTAGATTCCACATGAAGAAGCTCCAGCCAAAAAGCTTCGTCTGTCCAAACCCAGCAAATCTGCTGCTCTGCATGTGGACCTGTGCAAAGCCTCTAACTCCACCGATGCCCTGCAGTACCTGCTGAGCTTCGCACGCAAACCTGTGGAGGCCGAGAGTGTGGAGGGCGTGATACGGATCTTATTGGAACATTATTATAAGGTACACAACAACACGAATATACACACATACAAGCTTGTGTAGGGTGAGAGTATGGAGGGTGTGGTATGGATTCTCCTGGAGCATTACTACACCGTACACAACACTTAATACACAGAAATATTCACAAATGCACACACGTACAAAACTGTAGAGGGAGTGGTAAAGATTCTACTGGTACACAACAACACAACACATACAAACCTGTGGAGGGGGTAGTATAGATTCTATTGGAACACTACTCTTAGCTACATGACACTGATACACACACAGATAAACTACTACAAGATACCAACAACTGCAACACAAGACTTTTTAACCCATACACAAAAATGAATGACGACAAGGTATCAAGAACACCAACTGCAGCACAAAAAAACACACACAAAAAAATACACACGCATACTACAAGGTACCAACATGAATATAAATATAAAATTGCAAATAAAACAAAATATTATTTATTATTATTTACTTTTAAAAACTGTGTTAAATAATAGTAAAGAAAACAGAAACAAAAATTAACCTCTGTCATCTCTGCATTTGAATAAATACCTAAAAAATATCCATACAGTATTTTAAATACCCATACAGTGTTGTGAAATCAAATATGGGGATTTACTGCACAACTGATATTTTCTTCCAGCCCTACTGATGTTGTTACGCTTTTTTTTTTTCTCCAGGAGACTGATACATCAGTGAGACTGAAGATCGCGTCTCTGCTGGGTTTATTGTCCAAAACCCAGGGCTTCAGACCAGACTGCATCGTAGACGACATCATTAACACACTCTGCAATGAAAGTAAGACATAATCTGAGTACTGTATTAACATGTCTGTAGTCATTTTTTAAAAATATTTATTTATTATTTCAAACGTGCAAAGACAGAAAACAAACAAGACAAAATAACATTTAAATAAACAGGATCTATCTTGAACTTCATATAAGTCTGAATGTTGCATGAACAAAAAGGAGTAGAAAGCAATATAAACTTGTTTAATCCTACTATCCTTCGACACATTTATCAGTACCTCGATATAAGAAAAACTTAAAATCTTTCAAATGTAACCACAACTAATAGATAATGCAGTAATTGAATTATGCACAAGGAAGAATGTTATTTAATAGTTTGTTTTATAACATTTTACACACACTTGGAGACAGATGCCAATATTTCTGAACATTTTACCTTGCTCCAAAAATAATAATGCAAATTAGTCAATGTTGGTGTGAATCATTGACATATGCAAGGCTGTAAAGATCTAATCAGATGAGATCAGATTTTTTTGTATTTTAGGAAGAAAAAGAAAAAAAATGTTTGTGTGTTTTTGGTGTGTACCTTACAAACACAGCATGTGGTAATTATTGAGTAATTGGTGTTTTTTATATATATATATATATATATATATATATATATATATATATATATATAAAAGAGGTAGAGAGAGAAACTGGATTTTATTATTATTCATTTATTTATTACATTATTCAGCAAGTGTGCTTTTTAAGGGCCTGTGTGGGAGGGAAAGCCAGGGGTTCATTTCTGATCGACAGTTGTGTTGGTCTGTAGACTCTCATCAGGTTCTGGCTCAGCTGTTGGATTCGCTGTTGGTCGTTGGAACTGAACTGACTGACTGTTCAACTGTGAGACAAAGACTCGTGGAGGTGTCCTGTAAGGTAACGCATACAAATATATATATATATATATATATATATATATACACACAAATGCGCACAGACACACTAGAAGTCTAGACATGTGACACTTTCTCCTTTACAGCAGAGCTTCAGGCGTTCTCAGCGGTTCCATGACGTTCTCCTCCTCTTCTGTTTGTTCTTTCAGCACCTGTCAGACACGTACTTCGGTGTCAGGAACAAATGTCTGCAGCTCCTTGGATGTGTCGGCACTGTTGATGCTCCTCTGACCAAAGATGGCGATGGTCCGCCTCCAGCACCAGGTGAGTGGCATTTTTATTTTCAGTGTTAAACATGTCTGCAGTTCCAATGGCATTGTGTAGGTTTTTTTTTGTTTTTTAAACTGGTGATGAATGATAGATTGACCTTACTATGATATTCTGACAGGTGAAAGACAAAGAGGGAAAAAAAGAAGATTAAAACGACAGGGAGTGAATGAAAAAGGAAAGAAAAGTGGGGGAAAAAAGTGTAGAAAACAAAATAAACAAGGAAAAAAAAGAAGAAAAATGGAGAAAAAATAAGGGGAAAAACGTAAAAAACAAAAAGAAGGAAAAAAGGAAAAGGAGAAAAAAGGGAGTGGGGAAGAAAAGGAGAGAGAAAAAGAAGAGGAAAAAAGGGATAGGTAACAAAAAAGGGGAAAAGAAAAGGGCAAAAAAACCTGGAAAAAATGAGAGAAAACAATGAAAAAAGGCAAGAAACATAAACTAAGAAATGGAAAAAGGAAGAGAAAAATGTCGAAAAACGGAGAAAAAATTAAACCTGTTCATATTTATTAGTCACTATTTATATTTTGTAATTGTAATTAAAGATTATTTCTTGACAGAAAAAAAAAATCAGTTTGGGCTCCCAATCATGGGCTTAGAAAGATCAACTCAGGCTTATCAGGTCTGGGTGGATGATTATTGTTTAACTGGTTTGTTTCCAGGTGTCAGGGACGTGCAGAGTATCATCAGTGACTACTTCAGGGACCAAGATCCCCGGGTTCGGACGGCGGCGCTCAAAGCCATGGTAAGAATCCACCATATGCAACATCTAGTAGATTTACAGCAGAAGTGACGAACATGAAGGACACATCACACATTCACAGCTGAGAATCCATTCATAACATAAAAAAATAGATATTATTTGATTCCTATTGTCCAGAACCGAAGCTTCATTTAAGTTATTTATATATACTTTAACATTCTTATTTTTGTTATTTATATGTTTATATTTTTTATATCTACCTTTGCATTTATATGTTTTGTGGGGCTGAGGTAAACGATCATTTTTAAAACAATTAATCAAGCCATTATTTTATCGATTAGTTGACTAATCTAATGACCACTTGGGTGATAATAAAGTCAACACTAACCAATAGAGACAGAATAAGAACCAGGTACCTGCTAGAACCAGGTCCCCATAAGGACTGTGCTGTGTAAAGAGACAGACTGGGGAACAGAGGTAAAGAACTGACCGATGAAACAGAACCAGGTCTGATGGCTCCTGGACCTTGGATCATGTTGAGCCACATTTTGTAATATCAAAAAATGTAATAACTTATTCATTTCATTTTATAATAACTTGTCCCAACACATTAGATAACACACATAGAAAGCAGAATAATGTTTGTTGGAGGTTTATTCTTTATTTTTTAATACATATATTCTTGATGTGGTTTTTGTTTCTAAAAAATAAAATAAACTCCCCCAAAAACCATGAAGTTCCAGTATATGTTCTGCTAATCCCACCTTTGAATAGTGTACTGATGGCAATTACTAAATACTGCTACTAGGATAATGCAGTGATACTAATAATAAATGTAGCTTTGCACAAATAGTGGAACGTGTACATATAAAGTGTACGCATTTATCTCTTACACTGCATTTACCCAGAATGCACTGCTGCAGGGTTTTCTTTGGCTTCTGTAAATTCCAAACTGTTTGTTTTGGGTGACCCACGTATGCGTAATAATTTATTCCAGTTTTCGTTCACATAAATTCAGCTCTAGTATTTTTTCAGTCTAGTTTTCTCTCAGGTTTTTCGATCTTTTTTTCTAACCTTGTGTTTCTGTTTCAGCTGCAGCTTCATGAACGAGGACTGAAGATCCAACAAATCATTTATGACCAGGTAACCACCAAGAGGTCAGATCAAATGTATGAGAGGTCAAAGGTCACAGTCGGCATCAGGTCTATAGTTTCACTGTTGAACTTTGTGTATACCTATTTTTTTTGTGTGCATTTATTTGCGTGTTAATGTGTAATTGACTGTGTGTGTGTTTGTGTAGGCGTGTGGGCTGCTGTCTGATGACTATGAACAAGTCCGCTCTGCTGCTGTTCAGATGGTGTGGGTGCTCAGTCAGTTGTACCCAGAGAGGTGAGAACACATCAGCACTTTACTCAAGCCACATAGGAAGAAACAACAACTGCACTTAGGCAGGAAAGGGTGGGCAGAGTCTCAGCTCCTTTTCACTTGGGGTTTGAAACGGGGACGGTCCACGAGTCAGAATGATGTTAAACCCATTAAAACTTAAACAGCCATAGTTGACTAAAAGCATCTACTGATCTAAACTGCTTAATACTATTATTAATAATAATAATAATAATAATAATAATAATAATAATAATAATATACCTTAATTTTCCACACTGGGTTTATGTTCAGTTAATGATAGATTTTATTGAAAAAGTAACTTTTTCTTAAATTTTCTCTGTTTTAATGTAATTAACTTTTAATTTCCTCATAGAGTGCCAAATCACAACAGCGTAATCTCACAGGCCTTTACAGGGTTGACTAGGGAGAATCAATCACAGAAATAGATGAAGTCCCAAGCATCCTCTGTCCTTAGAACCATGGGAATGTCCATTTGTAGATGAAGGGGGGGGGGCAGATCCATCCATCAGACAGGTGAGGGTGGGGGAGGAGGTCTTGGGTCACAGGTCAGTACAGGACACAGGTGAGTCACTGTAGATCCTGATGTCTATGGCTCCTTATGCAGATACTACTGAGAGTTTTCATGAGCATCTATATGATCTGTGAATTTAATTTAGGAAAATATAGGATTTACACTAAAAAATACTAAATATGGAGGATAATATTAAAATAACAAAGGGGGTTGAGAGGGTTACACTGGGGAATAAAAACCCTCCTGTCAGGTCTTTCTGACTGTTCTTCGTCTTCTCTCAGCATCGTGCCCATTCCATCATCTAATGAAGAGATCCGTTTGGTGGACGATGCGTTCGGGAAGATCAGTCACATGGTCAGTGATGGCTCATGGATGGTGCGCGTGCAGGCGGCCAAAACACTGGTGAGTTTGTAGATGTGTGAGTGTAGGCAGGACAAAAATTTGGGCTGTGTTTATTTCAACGTGTGTTTGTGGTTGTCGTGTCAGGGGTCAATGCTGCAGGTCAGTCCACACTTCCTGGAACAAACTCTGGATAAGAAACTGATGTCAGACCTTAGGGTGAGTAAACGAAGACTGGGCAGGAGAGATACGATCATTTCAAGTAAGATTATCTAAGTTAATTTAACCCAAAAGGACCCAGTGTGACATTTGTGGCAGTTCCAAAATGAAGTTTTCTCTCTATTTAATCATCCTTAACCCTTGTGCGGTCCTTCGGGTCAAAGTGACACGGTGGCTCACAAATGTGCCTTTTCATACGTACTGTATGGTGCCATTGCTTACTACTGAAAACAGTAAAATATCCTTGGGGGGTGGGGTGATGAGTCTATGGAACTGAACTTTGGAATCTGGGTCTTTAAGACCCGATTGTAGGACACAGCCTGTGCGCCTTGTACGAAGGATCGCACAAAGGTTAAGTTGGTTATCACCATTTATTATAATATTATCTTATTTACTTTGTGTTTTTTCAGTGAAAAGCTGGTATTTTCCAATATGTAAATGACTAATTATGTAGATGTTCATAAAAGTTCAGACTAAATTCAAAGAGTATTATATTAATATTAGAGAAAACTGAAAAAAGCAACATCTCTCATTAATTGAACCTAAACCTAGTGTGTCCATCCATTGTTATTGATCCAACTTCATGAGTTTTACTGGTGAATCAATGTTGTAGAAAATGACTGTGTTTCTATGGTAACTACACAGCCTCTAAACATCCAAATATGGTCATGTCTGATGACCATGAATAGATTAACTGTATTTTACACTAATTATTGACATGTATTAATGGATCCTAAGGGATTAAACAGTTTGGATCAGTAGATGGTTTTGGTAGATGGTGGTTATGGTTTAAATTAAGATAATTTCTAAGATTGTCAAAATATTATTTTTTTTGTCTGATTCATCACATGATTGCTTTGGATTAATCATAATCAAACATTCATAAATATTAATTTTTAATCTATATTATTTGTGTTTAATTTTTCATGATCAAACAGACTCAATAAAGAAGTGAATATATCTGCACTTAACATGTTTGTCACAAGCTGGGTGACACCTTAGCCTCGTGCTAGCATTAGCATTCGCCTACTGCTAGCAGAATCTCTGACGAACAGATGCTTCACATTATTATGGACCTCTTTTTCAGTCTGGAAAACAGTTTGACTGACTGACTGTGAATGTGATATTTTAATCTGGAAGTGCTTCAGTGAGTGTTCTGTCTCTTGAGTTTTTTTGTACTCAAATTTCCCATAAAATACAGAAAAATACACTAAGAAACAAAAAATGTGGAGAAAAAATATATATAATGCTGAAATTCACTAAAAAAATAAACAAAAAAAATCTATACAAAAACTCTTCTAGAATACAGGAAAATGTGATTAAAATATCCAAAACATATGCAAAAGTATGAATTTTGCATATTTTATTAACATGTTTATTCAGCACATTCGACAAGTTTCAACAAAACAACTGTTCGATTTAATTGAATTAAAAAATTTTATGAGATTAATCATGATGATGGATTAATCTGTGTTAATCTGTTAATTTTGATAGCACCAATTATAACATAAGATGATTTAAGTTTCATGAACATTAAAATGTGTTTGTTTTCAGAGAAAACGTACGGCTCATGAACGAGCTAAGGAGCTGTTCGCTTCTGGAGAGTTCTCCTCTGGCAGGAAGTGGGCTGACGACGCCCCCAAAGAGAAGCTGGACACCAATACTGTCAACCTGATCGCCTCTGGGGCCTGCGGAGCCTTCGTCCACGGCCTGGAGGATGAAATGTTCGGTAAAAAGAACCTCCCAACAAACCACAGCCCACACAGTCAGGTCAAACTATTGTATCATAGGTCAAACTCAAGTTAATGTGAGTGTCTGTTGAACCAACAGCCAAATGAAACCAGAGGCACCAATTCAAATGTTTGAGAACAACTTGTGACCCTTTTTTTCCCTAAATGAGTCTAAACTAAAGTTAAACTGAGGCTACATTTATACGGTGACCATGTATAAGTGAGCGTTTTCAGGAGGACATCTTTGTTTATATGAAGACGCAACAGTGGGCGAAATTCTATTGGATATGCATGCCAGGTCCGCATAGGTAAATGTACACCCATCTCTGTTTGGCTATGGTATGAGTATGAATACTGTACAACTGCTGAAACGACTCCTTTTCACTTGGAACCATTGGTGTCTCATGTTTCAGCCCAAACGTTAGCATGTGTGCTATGGCTGCTCTTACACCTGTCATTATGGTTTAATCAGCCCAGCTCTACCCATGTTTAATATCTTTTACTTTAACTGTGGGAATCTAACTTACTGTTTGAACGTATCCATTTTACTGGACCTGCCAGAGCAGTTTGAAATAAAGGTGAATGCGACGTGTGGCGACAATGGCACAGTTCCCGTGTAAATAAATGGCACTTTTAATAAAATATTTTGACGTTTTTAGCCGCAATTGTCCTCATGTAAACAGCTCCTCAGCATTTACAGACAAACTCTGGCATTCGTCCATTAAACAATGTTACTTTTACATTTTTGTCTGATACCTGAGAAAAATTTAATTAGATTAGATCAGTTCTAGTGCTAGTTGTGTTGTTGTCAGGGGGACCAGATGTCCCATGTTGCACATGATTTCATATTTTTTCTTTGTCATTTACCCCATCACACAAATTAAGACCGTGTTCCACAATTATTGGTGATATTATATTTGTGACCCATGTTGTCCCCGCCACTGTATTCAGTTGGTAAAGCGCGCCAATGTGAAATAGTAGGCCTACATAAATGAGGTAAATGAGATCGAAAAAGCATGAAGTCACGTGCATCCTGGGACATGTGGTCACCCTAGTTGTGTTTTCAGTTGTTGTGTTTTCAGTTGTTGTGTTTTCAAAGGTGTGTATCGCGGTCATAGAGGCCTTGTTGTTGTTATTGTTGTGTTTTCAGTTGTTGTTTCAGCTGTTGTGTTTTCAGAGGTGTGTATCGTTGCAGTTAAAGCTTTGTGCCAGCTATCTCGTCCCTCCCCCTCCTTGTTGTGTTTTCAGTTGTTGTCGTGTTTGTTCTTTCAGAGGTGCGTATCGCTGCAGTCGAGGCCTTGTGTCAGCTGGCTCGCTCCTCCCCCTCCTTTGCAGAAAAGTGTCTGGACTTCCTGGTCGACATGTTCAACGATGAGATCGAGGAGGTGCGACTGCAGTCCATCCACGTGTTGAGACAGATTTCCACTCACATCACACTGAGGGAAGACCAGCTGGACACCGTCCTGGCTGTTCTGGAGGTATGGTCACCCCTGGAAACAAACAAACAACCCCGTCCCCCTTCCAAAAAAAAAGAAAGAAAAGAAAAGCCAAAAACTGATCATATTGAACCAGAATGAGACTAAAATGTGCAGGAAAAGGAAGAAAAACTGGTGAGTTTTACAATAAAACGTAGGGAAATTTGTATATTTGTCGTTATTTCTAAGTTATTATTATAGCATTTTACTGGTTCTGACCCATTGTAGATCATAGGAGACTGATATGGGACTGGGCCCTTTATTGGACCCTTTGGTGAGCCGGTTGTGGTCCACAGGCGTTAAGATTGACAGCCCTGGTATGGCCTGGTGCCCACCCACTCATGAGGATGTGTCTTTATGCAGGACTCATCCCGTGACATCAGAGAAGCTCTACATGAACTTCTGTGTTACACCAATGTTTCCACCAAAGAATGCATCCAACTGGCTCTGCTGGAGCTGCTGAAGAACCTCAACAAGTACCCAACGGACCGCAACTCTGTCTGGAAGTAAGAACCACTGCCCTGGGATCAGAATAATAATACTAATAATACTAATACTACTAATGCTACTACTACTACTACTACTACTACTACTACTAATAATAATAATAATAATAAATAAAATTCTGTTTCCTAATAAAAAAAGGGGGAATTTCATTAATAACAAATTTCATTCATTCTAAATTTGGAAGTAGCTTTAGCTTGAGTTAATATTAAAAATACAGAAATAAATCAACTCAGTTAAAATGACGAGCAGTTTTCCAATCATTTCAACTAAGTTTAGAAGTTTGATCTTTGGGTTTAAGTTGACTTCCTGTGTGGTCTCCTCTCAGGTGTCTGAAGTTCCTGGGTTCCCGACACCCGACGCTGGTTTTACCGCTGGTCCCTGAACTGCTCAGCACTCACCCGTACTTCGACACCCCTGAGCCGGACATGGACGACCCGGCCTGTATCCTGATAAGCCCTGCGTTTTATGCACTTTGACCTTTTTCATAAAAGCTCTGTATTTTTTTGTTTGTTTTGGTCTGAATTTAACAGTTGTTCATTTCTGTCTGATTGTTTGAATTCTGATTCTGAGTCGAAATAATGGTGACTGCCATTATTTCTATTATTACTTCTTGCCGTTTGACATCACTGACAAACGGCAAGAAGAAAAATTTATGTCGAGTACTGAAGACCATTTTTTATTTATTTATTTTTTTGGGGGGGGGGTGAATCAAAAATATGGTTTGTTTAATAATTTTAGTTCTTTCAAAAGTTAAAGAACTAACTGTATGAAAACACGCTGTGGGTGGGCAGGGTTCTAAAGGCTCTGTAGCTGTGTCCTCTCTGGGTGTGTCCTCTGTCAGCATGTCCTTTGTGGGTGTGTCCTCTGTCCTTAACCTCTCTGTCAGACATCGCAGTGCTGGTTCTGGTGTTCAACGCTGCCAAATCGTGTCCAACGATGCCGGCACTTTTCTCTGACCACACATTCAGACACTACGCCTACCTGAGGGACAGTCTGTCCCACCTGGTCCCACCCCTGAGGGTAAGCCCCGCCCACAGGAAGCAGCTACTCTCCAACTGGAACACAGACACTAACACTGTGTGTGTGTTTGTGTTTGTGTGTGTTTGTATGTGTCTGTGTGTGTGTGTGTGTGTGTGTATGTGTGTGTGTGCGTGCGTGTGTGTGTGTAGCTCCCAGGGCAGAAGCAGGTGTCAGGTCTGGAGCAGATGGACTGTGGTTCTCCTTCAGGTTCAGTAGAATCAGCTCAGCTGTTCCTTCAGCAGAGTCTGAACAGAATCAGCACCATCCAGAACCTGGAGGATCCAGGAGCACAGGACTTACTTAACTTCACTATAAGGTACAGACACACACACACCTGAAAATACCTCACCCTTTTCTAATCCCATTTATTGATCTAGTTAAAAAATAAACAAAAATGGAAATTATCTGATTAAGTACTGAAAAAATGTATTCAATTCCAAATATATTCAATACTTGAAGCCCTTATTTATTTATGTATATATATATATATATATATATATATATATATATTAGTTATAATGTCCTAATCCTCTTCCTGTTTTTCTTGTTTTGTTTGTTTGTGTGTGTGTGTGTGTGTGTGTGTGTGTGTGTGTGTGTGTGTGTGTGTGTGTGTGTGTGTGTGCGTGTGCTTTCAGGGATGTGCAGCGTCTGGGTCGTCTTCAGACTCAACTCTCTGGTGCAGCAGATTTCTGTGCTACGTATCTTCGTTGTCAGCTACTTCTGATGAAAGTGAGTGTTGGACACAGATACACACCCGCACATTTAACCCAAAAACTATTTTTTTCTGTCATATATAACCTGATTTAAATAGAAGTAAAAATGAATGACCTCTGACCTCTGTCTATTTTTCCAGGCTCTGCAAGAGAAGCTGTGGAACATGGCCGTTCCATTATGTCTGAAACAGAACGTCACTGCCACTGCAGCAGCACGACAGGTCAACACGGAGAACATATAGAACACGGAGAGCACAGCATATAGAACACAAACTGAAATCATTTTTTTAATCTGCATGGAGACACGGACCATGCAGATTATTCTGAAGTTATTAGCATTGTAAGCTAACAGTTAGCATGTTGTTGGTTGTGTTGGTGCAGATCCTGGAGGAAACCTATAAACTGGAGTTCCTGTATGGTGGTCTGGAGAACCGGCAGATTGCCATCATCCACCACGTTCGCCTCCAGGCTAAAGCCCTGCAGCTCATCCTGTCGGCTCGGACCAGGCAGGGGTGCGTCCAGCCACACCCACCAGGACATGCCCCCCACTACCATCAAATACTGGCTTTAGTTTTAGTTTGAATTATAATATTTAGGACTCAGATTAATCTATCATCATGACATTAAAAGTTTTAATCATTTGACAACTCTAACAATGTTCTATGTATTTATGATTTTATGGTTAAATTAGTGTTAGTTTCATACATTACATTAACTTTGGTAGTTTATGGCATGAAGTAGATATTTCCACACATATCCAACAAACCACAACATAAATGTTTAACATGTGTTTTTCTCCTCAGCCTGGATCCTCTGAGCAGCAGCTGTGAGAAGTTTCTACAGGAGATTGAGGCTTTTCAGAGGTAATGTATATATTTATTTATATCTCTATATATATATATATACATACATACATACATACCTACCCATACTTTCCTCTGACCGAGCACCACAAAGTACACTTACTTCTCTGTGTTCAGTTTTCTCTCTAAATTGCTTTAGTTCTGGTACAAGCAGTTTAAGTTGCGTTTTCACTGAGGTGCTTTTCTACCGCATTTTATTCTGTGCCCCCCCCCCCCACCCCCACCCCACACACACGCACACACTGCTGGTCTGACTCCGTGTTTCCTCCTCAGGTGCTTTCTGCTGGAGCTCCCCCACCTCCATGACAGTTTTGTGGATAAACTTCTGGAGTTGAAGCCCAGGATGTCAACCTGTGGTTCAGTGGAGCTGGTGAAGATCCTCCAGACCACCTTACGCCAGAGCGGTCTACTGAAGCTCCACCTCCCAGAGCAGGTAGGACCACCCACACCCATCGCCCCCCACCCACCCCCCAGTCAGTGTGTCAACCCTGTGTGTGTTGCTTTCAGATCCACCGGGCCACAGCCACCATCATCGAACCCACGGGGGAGTCAGACAACCCGCTGAGGTTCACCTCTGGCCTGGTGGTGGCGCTGGACATTGACGCCACATTGGAGCACGTACAGGACCCACAGAACACCGTCAAAGTTCAGGTGGGTCTGAATACATGGTCAAAGGTCAAAGACTAGGTGGATCTAGAAACAGTTTTGTGAGTTTAGTATAAATACAGAAAGAAAGTCAGACTGAAATAAATATATGTGTGTGTATGTTTGTTTTTCCACAGGTTCTTTATCCTGATGGTCAGAGTCATGTGATTCATCCAAAACCTGGAGATTTTAGGAAACCTGGATCTGACCGACATCGACTGATCACACAAGTTTATCTGTCACACACTGCCTGGACTGGTTGGTACACACACACACACACACACACACACACATATATATATATAAAACACAGTTTTGTTTTTAAAAGTGTATTTTGTATTTCAGAACCATCTCAGATTGAGGTCCGCCTCCTCCTATCCTATAGCTCCACCTCCTCCTCTCTCTCTTCCAAACATCTGGGGTGGAGTGACAGCGGTGACGCCCTCCAGACACCAGAGGCTGTCGTCGAAGGAACCATCCCATTTAGTAAACCCGTTAAAGTCTTCATCATGCCCAAACCCGCCCGACGATGAAACACTGGACTGGACTTTTGTTTGGTCTTTTTTTAATCACTGTTTTTTTCCTGAATGTTTCTGCTTAATAAAAACCATCTCCTTGTTTTGTCAGGATGAATCAAACTGAGTCTCCAGTTCATCTCAGGGCTGAACATATATAGACAAACAATCACTCTCACACCTGTGGGCAATTTAGATTAACCAATTAACCTATCAGTGCATGTGTTTGGATGGTGGGAGGAAACTGGAGTATCTGGAGAAAACCCACACAGACACAGAGAGAATATATAAACTCCGCACAGAAAGGTCACACTCGCTGCGGTGGGAATTGAACCTTCTTGCTGTGAGGCATGAGTGCTAACCACTACACCAACATGATGCCCACATAAAATAATGACATGAAATAAAACTTTTTTTTTCATAAAATAAATTTTTATTCTTTTTCCTGTTGGTTCAGAAAAACTGAAATTAAACACACACAGTAACAAAGATGAATTATTGAAGAAACAGATCTGTTCAATCTCAGAAAATTTACAGACATTAAATTAATCACAATTTATCAAAATTAATCGAACTCAACCCAGTGATTAGCCCTTGTGTGGTCGGCACAGTGTCCCATAAATGTGCTTTTTTGTACGTATTACCCATTGCTTACTTCATTTATGATTCTGGAAACCATAAGATATCCTTGGGGATGGGGTGATGAGTTCATCTGGATTGTGGAATGTGGGTCTGTAAAACCTGATTGTAGGACACAGGCTGTACGCCCTGTACGGAGGACAGCTCGAGGGTTAATGTAATTAAATGGTTTTAATAATGTTTATTTATGAAAACTATTCCAACATGTTAGAATTGGTGCGTATTATGGGATGGCAGTGTGTCCAGTGTCACCACCATGTGAACGTGAGTTTGTAGAAGTAGTCATAAGAGCGGAACAGGAAGTTCTTGTCAGTAGCATGGCGTTGGATGCTAACATGGTAGCCGTGGCGGCGTATGTCAGTCTGGATGCAGTCCAAAAGGTCGGACACTGACGGCGCCGCCTTCCAGGGACCGAACACCACCACCGACTCCTTATCCGCACCCAGGCTGCTGATGGCATCGTCATAGCAACCAACATCCTCCTCTGTGCAAAGAACACAGATCAACATGGTGGAATAACGGGCAGCGACGGCCTCAGCCCGAGCAACACGGATCAGAACCTGAGGAAAATAATTAAATATTAACATCTGAGGAAAAGACATGAAAAAAAAAAAAATCTATATATATATATATATATATATATATATATATATATATATATATATATATATATATATTTAGTTACACATACACACCTGTATGTTCTCCTCATAATGTGGAACTCTTGACAGGAACTGTTGCCTTCCCACTGTTTCTCCGAACAGTTCTGGTCGATCTTCCAGAGCTTTGACCAGACGTTGGATATTATAGAAGAGCGCCTCCCTGTGGATCTGAAAAACACACACACACACATAAAAAATAAATAAAAAAATAACAACAACAACAATAATAACAATAATAATAATAATACTTTTCTACATTTTCTGAAGGAAATGTAACCCATGTTTTGCCTCTTGCTGGACATAAAAGCAACACAAGTAAAAGCAATAGCTTTTGTTATATGTGGAATCTATGCATCAGTGTTTGTGGACTGATGTTACCACAGACTTTCTGTAGACCTGTTTTTGAGTTAACAATTTTTTGTGGGTCATCATGGGGTCACTCAGCCCCACACTTCCTCCAAATGTATGACCCTTGGCTCTAATTCTCACCCCAGTTGTAACCCTAACCCTAATCAGAACTGTAACTCTAACCCAAGGCAATCACATCCTGAAAAAAGTCAAATTATACCTCATCCAAAATGGATTTGACGGGTTTTCAATATTATTATTCAATAATAATAATAATAATAACAAAATAATCAAAACAAACAAAACAATTAATGAAAAAGGGAAAAAACACTAAATAAAATTAAAAATGGCTAAACTAAATGAACAAAATACATTTTAGAAACTAAAAAAGTCTAATAATTAACAAAACAAACAAAATAAAAAATAGGGAAAAAACAGACAATATTTTTTTTAAATATGTAAAAAAAAAAAGGAAAAAAATCAAATCAATAAAGAAATCCTATTCCATATCTTCTGTTTGAACACAAACACAAATTTGCATAAATTTTTTAAGAAACCAGAGTTAACTTCAAAGTGTCGGGGGTCCGACTCACCTCCCTGAGGTTCTCCGTGGGCACGTGGTCCGATCGCAGAAACTCCAGGATGGACCCGAAGTGTGAGCCATCACGGTCGATGAAGTAGCGTCCGTGTGCATCCACTAGCATTTCTGACGGGACGCTGAACAGCTGGGCCAGGGTGGAGTCAGGGTGTTTACAGAGCGTGCTCAGAGTGGTGTCGAACATGTGACCCCCGATGTTCAACTGCACGACGGACAAGTGCTGGAGGGACACAACAGAAAATTGAGCATTAACAGAGGGAAAAGAGAGAAAGATGAACAAAAAACAAAGAGAAAAAGTGAGTGGTTTTCACGTTAATTTAAATGTAAACATTTTTATTGATATATTTAGTTTCACATTATTAGCGTCATAGTGTAACGACTCTAGAATATTTGTGTCACTTTATATTCTGGCTTCAAAATAAAGAAAAGAAAGTAAATATCTTTTAGAAATTAGTTTAAAAAAAGAAAGTATAAAATAACCAACAATCAAACAAAAACTATTTAAAATCTACAAAAATGAACAAAATTATCAAAATGAACAAGAAACAGAAATAACACGTATTCAGAGAATGCCTAATCTCACCCTTTGCTTAGAACCCTTTGCTTAGTGAAAAATAAGCTTGCTGGAATGTTCATAAATTGTACGAGTCTAATAGAATTGTGTAGCTACTATTATATTTCTCATATTCGAAACAGGATAAATTATATATATATACATATATATATATATATATATATATATATATATATATATATATATATTATTTTTTTGAGAGGGGGGGTATTGTATATAATTGTATGTGATATTGATAATTAAAATATTTTATTTGATATGTACTTTTATTTATCTGTGACATAATGGGTATTGTTTTTTGTTTGTTTACACTTCAGCAGTAAAACTATTGGTTGAATTCATTGCAACTGTGTTTATTATAAATTACTGATGACACATAAGTGTTGTTATGGTTTTGTCAAAGTTTTTTTTTTTTTAACGAATTGTTAAACTTCCTTAGTGGATGGGGTTTGTTGTCATTGTCACCACCTGTTTCCTGTGTGGTTCCACTTTATTAAACATAACTTAATTTATAAATGGGATTAAATAAGAATAAATAATTTTCAATATATTTTGTTTAAACAAGCATAATTGAAAACATGTTTTAACCTTAAACAGAACAGTTTTAGTACAAATACTAGTTTCTACCTGTCATCACAGTGCAGGATGATGTTCACATTAAAATACAAACATTAATAAAATATAAAACATAGAAAAGCAAAATAAAATGTCTTTGTAGAACTACATCAACATAAAAAATATCCAAACGTTCATTTTCATTTAGCTTGAACTTTTTGTACTTTAGTTAAAACCCCATATTTACATTTCGAATCTTTTTGTTTTACTTAGAGATTATTTTATTTTATATTTATCTTTAGAATCGAAATGTAAATAAGTATGTAATACTTTTATTTACATTTGGATTATTTTATTTCAAATTTACATTTGGATTATTTATTTTTACATTTGGATTATTTTATTTGATTTACATTTGCATTGTTTCATTTTATTTTTAGATTATTTTATGTACATTTAGATTATTTTGTTTGTCATTTACATTAGATTTTTACTTAAATTACATTTACATTGTTGTTAACTTACATCTGTGGGAAAACTCCCGCGGTATCCCTAACCACGCCCACCTACATCCACATCCACACATTCTTTACCTGTTTCTCCATTTCCTCCGTTCGCTCTGGTTTCCTCTTTTTTTAAACCGTCAAATATTAATCTCAATCTTCTTTGGTTCACAATAGAAACTGTTAAATCATTCTTCTGTCCATAGTTTTGTCTCCTTTTAAACTTCAATCCGGTAAAAACTCCTCACATTCACCTGCTACCTGTCAAACGCAGTGCCTCTCACTTCCGGGTTTTAAAGCGTCGTGCGTGCAACGTGTTCCTGTGACGTCACTGCAAGGCGTCAGTTTTCCCACTTTAGGAATACGACAGGAAATGGCTAGAAACGAGTTGGAAAGTTTTTATCCCACATATAATTTCGTTGTTGACATTGCAGTTGTTACCGCAGTAAACGAGCACAATAAATGCAAGTTAAAATATTTTTTGATTGACAATCATTTATTTTACTGGTTTGTTTTTTAACCAATTCTTATTTTTTTAATACCATTTTTAAAAATTAACTTAGCTGATTTTTTTTCCTCATTTTTGATATTTAAAATATTTTCTTTATTTTGTGTTTCTTGTAATTTTAAAACACTTTATTTGATTTTTAAAAAAAGTTATTTATTTTATTCTTTTTTTTTAATCTGTTTAAATTACTTTGGTTATTTTTTTCTCTTTGACTTTTTTCAAATTAATTTTTAAATGTATTTTAAAATTTTTGTAAATTAATTTGGTTGATTATTTTGTTCCTTTTCTAACTTATTTTGAATGTTTTTCTTCTCAATTTTGCAGAATACTTCCTTTTTTGCCCCTATTCATTGTTGTAAATTGTCAATAAAAAACAATCATATGAATTCTAATTTATTTAGTTTTTTTAGGGGGTGGGTGGGTGGGGTCATTATTTAAAAAGTGTTCATTTAAAAACAATTTCTTTTACAATTTCATTATTCACTTACCCACATTTGTATTTTATTCAAATATATATATATATATATATATTTGAATAAAATACAAATATATATATGTATATATAAATTTAAGTCTTTGTCCATTCCCACCCCCCTGAAAGGGCAATTGTTTTTTTGTTAAGGTTTTTTTTGCTTGTCATCAAGTTTACTCAAAAATGATTGAACCAATTTCCATGAAATTTGTGGTAAAGGGACAATGTGGTCCAGAATGGATCCCATTACAGGTTGGTGAATGAATGTTCAAAGGTTAAGGTCACCAAAAATGTGTTTTTACAATGATCAGAGGACAAATCTGGTAAAAAGGTTTGCAGTGGGCGGGGTTTGTCTACCTGTGATCAAGCATTTCCTGTCCTTTACTGTCAAGTCAGTATCATCACCATGACGATTGGGTACTGTAAAGTCAGTGCTCTTTCTACTGAGGCAAGACTTGACTAATGTAGAGTAAGTTGGAAAAGTCCTGAACTGACTGGAGCATTTGTGTTGTGGATTATTGAATCATTTTATAGACTTAACTGTTTCTTCTGTTGAACCAAATAAAAACCACTTCTGTGGTCGTTAACACACGATGGGATCAATAAAAGCTCAGCTTCTGAAATGTTACGTTACAAACGACTGTAAACTGCCAAACACTGGAAGTCAATTTGATATTTCTAAGTTTCCCGACTTTGGAACAAACACCAACAAATATCCACATCAATGTATTTTCCAGATTTTATTGTTTTTGTACACAAAACACACAAGGTCCGTCCACCATCAAGAAGATGGAAACCTGCAGAGAAAAACAAAGAATTAGACAGCAGAAAAAACAAAGGTGTAAAAAGTAGACGTTCACAGGTGTACTGGACTGTCCATAGTGGACTAGACCCTGGTGGACATGGTCCAGTCTGAACAGTGTTTTTACTACATTTATTGTTTCCAGAGGAACTGAACTCCTGAACCCGTACATTTAACGCCACCCTGGTCTGACCAGGACCAGATCCATTCTGGTCTAAATCCACATCTCCACGTCATGGTATCAGCTCTAATGGACTCTACTCTGATACCAGGAACTATTTCTTGAGAGCGTTTCCATGGTACCTGGACATCATCACAAGACGCCGTCAACCTTGTGCTGATTTTTTTCGTCAGCCACCAAAGAGAAATGTCTAACTGATCACTGTCTAACGGCAAATCTTGTAAAAAAAAAAAAAGAAAGAAAGAAACTCAAATGGTGGGTTGCAATTTTTGACGCATTAACGCAGATAGTGGAAATGCACCAAAGCGAGTAGAATCAGGTAGAAGTGGCTTTAGACTAAACCCTTCTCAGACAAATGCCTCAATGTCTTCAACCAATGAGGACGTCTGGTCTGAGGAACTGAACCAGAACCACAGAACGTGGACCTGAACCAGTGGACCCCCAGAACCAGTCAGTCCTGTTCCGACTCGTCATCGTGTCATCACTGAAGGGAAACCGTCTTTACTGTCTCTTTAACCCAGAGTATGTCAACAGCCCCTAGGGTTTATCTACTGCAGTGGTTCTCAAATTATGTCCTTGTGACCCAATGTCCTGGATCTTTTAGATATCTCTCTTTTTTTTTTTTAAATAAAAAATTATATTATAATTCCATCACACCTGGAAGCCATTACATCATCATTAGGGTTCTGAAGAGCTGATCAATAATTGAACTAAGGTGTGATAGAAAAATGGAAGTAAGTAAACCATGCAGGGTAGCGGGCCACGATCGATCGAATTTGAGAACCCCTGACCGACTGTATATGGGGGGAATAGGGGTCCTGATGGTTCTTACCTTCCTTATGCTGTGGGGACGGGGGTTCCCTGGGGCATGACGGGCACCTCAGGCTTGGGGCAGCCCTTCTGCTCAGACACAGGCGTGGTGGGCAGGGTCTCCTCCTTGGGCTCCACGATGCTGACGTGGTCGGGGAGGGGCTTCTTGGGGCCGATCTTACCGCTGGGGTCCCAGGGCAGCATGATCTTCACCTTAATGCCCAACACACCTGAGGATGACAGCAGAGTTTACAGGTGTGTGACTGTGTGTGTATGTATATGTGTGTGTATGTATATGTGTGTGTATGTATATATGTGTGTGTGTTTGTACTCACCCTGTCTCAACAGGACGTGGCGGACTGCTGTGTCCACATAGTAGTTAACAGGGTCTCCACTGTGAATCATCAGTCCGTCCACAAACTTCATGGATTTTGCCCTTTGACCCCTCAGCTTCCCAGAGACCACCACCTCACAACCTTTGGCCCCACTCTCCATGATGAACCGCAGAACACCATAACATGCCCTGGAGAACAAAAAAAAAACACACACGCCATGAGGACCAGGTCTACAGGTGAGTCCAGTTGGACCACTCATCTGTTTAGTCACATGTAAGTCCAGCTGTTCTCAAAAATCTAATTAAGGTCAGAAACATGGGATTCCCATAAAATGCTGTGTACACGAGCAGCAGAGAATCCAATTATTAGTGAATTATTACCGACTCCCGAGACACTAGACGGAGCTACAACAACTTCAGCGTTTGAATTCTACAGTGGTCGTCATGGATACAGAACAGATTTTGATACAATTTCCAACAAATGACATTTTGGCAGTGATATGAATATGGTGATGCGGGGGAGGGGGTTGGCTTGTGTACAGCATAACATTTTCAGAGTATTGTGGTAATGGGGAGATCAACAAATTATTAGATTTTGGGGACATTTGGGACAAACTGTTTAAAACTCCGGAGTGCATGTAACTGTACCATGTGTTGTTCAGATCCTGTCAGTCCTGGTCTAAGTCTAAACCCTTCTCAGACAAATGCCTCAATGTCTTCAACCAATGAGGACGTCCGGTCTGAGGAACTGGACCAGAACCACAGAACGTGGACCTGAACCAGTCACCCCCAGATCCAGAAACAGTCCTGTTCCGACTCGTCATCGTGTCATCACTGAAGGGACTGAAACTGAAAGCAGCTCCAGAAAAGATGAAGCTCATTTTTTATTCTCTTTAATACATCTTCCCCAATGTTATAGATTCATATGTCTGGTGTGTTATAGACTAGTGGAATGAACCCAGTCTGAGCTAAAACATGACTGAAATAATGTGGTCCTAAAGGGACGTGTCCTTACCGTCTCACAGCCAGGCCTCCCAGCAGCTTATAGCGCAGAGACTCAGCCTGGGCGATGGCGCACAGACCACGAGTGGCGACCTTCTCTGCATAGAGCTGAAGACCAAACACCAAAATAGTCAAACACCAGGGGTCAAAGGTCACAGTCCACAATCACACCCTCAAAATGTCTAATGAATGGACTTCTAGTCATCTAAATGTTACTGTCACTTCAGTTTTAGTGCACTGTCTGTTTATGGCTCTATATATGGTTGTATTCTACATTTACAGTTGTGTTCTACATTTACCAGTTCCATTCTATGTTTAAGGTTCTATACTATGTCTACACTTCTATACTTGTTCAGTTCTACAGTAAATATTCCACTTTATCATTGATCACTCCGTTTATAATATAACAAACCAGCTGGCTGAACCAACACCCCTATAATCATAGCTCCCCAGTGTTGAAATAAACATGTAATCCAAACACTAGTGTGTCACTGGAGCATTGTGGGTAAAACTCACTTCCACACTGCCCTCGGGGAAGCCGAACCTCTTCTGGACCACAGCGGTCAGCTCTCTGATGCGACGACCCTTCTCTCCCAGAACATTCTGGGTCCTGAAAGTAGGACATCAACATTTACATACAGCAACAAACTGGGTCACTGGGACTCACACCTGAACAAGCTCATTACCAAACCGAAAACAAAGTGACCAAAACTAGATTTCAAAATACATTTTCTTTAACTGAAAAACACAAACTACAACCAAAATGAAAATCATCAATTTAATACTGTATCGTGTGCTTATAAAACTAAAATGTATAAAAATTATGAGTGAAATGACATTAATTTTTATCTTCGTGAATAAAACTGAAGTTGGGAGAAAGCAGTAGCTAAAGTCCTGTATGGGAATTTTTATTTTGGAAAATTTCTTTGAAGGGAAGGAAGAAAAAAAGATGTGAAAAAACTCAAACTAATTTGAACACTCAACCAAAACTAAGCATATGACTTCCAATATATTAGCCGTGTATAGACATACAACACGACAGTTCAAACAGTGTGTGAAATAATCGTAGTAGAAGTCCAGTGATTGGATAAAGATCAGTTGAAGTTTGACATCAATTTAAATCTTTCAGGGGGTGAATCTGAATCAAACAGGTTTTTGTACTAGAATTATTGGAATTTCTCAAAGATTTGTTTCACTTTTAGTTGGAACATAAACACCTGGATCCACTGTGTGCACAGGGTTAGGGTTGGATAAAAGTCACTTGACTAGAATCTGTATCAATGTGTTTTTGATGTGCATCATCCACCCGTCCTGGTCCAGGCTTTCACATCCCAGTATGCACACTCACCTTGTGGCCAGGATAATGATCTCAGTCCTGGTGGGAGTCACACGCACTTCCACCCCAGAGTAACCATCCTCAGCAAGCTCACGAGTCAGGAACTCGTTCAGCTCGGCCTTGAAGATACCGTCTGAGACGAACTGCAGCGACAGAGGGGAACTCCATTGTAGTTCAAACCATTTCACACACAAAAAAACACCCAAAATACTTATGTCAACTAATCTGAAGCGTTGTTCAACCCTTAAAAACACAAGCTTAAAGTATGTTGGGGGGGGGGGTAAATTTTCCTCTCTTTAATATTAAAACCTTTGAAGTTACTCAAAACTTTAACGACCATCACCATGACCAGTGGATTAAATATAGAAAAATGGGAGGGGGGGTGTAAAATCAGAGAATAATGTAGTACATGATAAATTACTGAACCCATTTTTCTTGGGCATTTTTGTAGATTTGTTTTTTCTCTATTCATCAGTAAACCCCATGGAATTTTAAAAACGACAGTTTGGAGAGACTCATTTTTACATTGAGTTCATGAATTCTTTTTTTTACTGAAAACACATAAATAATGCAACAAAAAAATAGATTAAAACAGATTTTTTAAATAAATTTAAAAATAATTTAAAATTAGAAATCACCCTTTTTACTGTTATTGATAGTGTTCATCAACCCTTTCATGCATGAGTTATGAGAACCACAGTTGAGATTTCTTTCCTGAGTTTTCATTCTTCTTTAGGCCTAAAAAACTGTACGATTTAACATTTTATATGAACTTATTTTTCCTGGAATTACAAAAAGCACAGTCAAGCTGGACAACATGCATTTTATTTATGAAGCAAATTGATATACTGTGTGAAAATTATGAATAAAACCATTCCACTAATCTGACATTCTCACATTTTAACTTTATGAAGATAACATGCAAAAAAAAACACTGATTATTTTGTTCATCAATAACAGCAAACTTACAGTGATGGTATCAATGTTACTGTGCTGGATGCTGCATAACCCCCCCCCCCAAAAAAAATCAATGAATATACAAGAGACTAGACTGTGGAATAACAGTCCACTTTAGTGACTAGTATGCATGAAATGGTTGATTGGCATTGTCCACAATACAATACACAATAATTTATTTGAATGCATGGACACACTAGACTGATGTGTGTACCCTGTTACAGTTTACAGAAACCCAATACTGTCTATTTCATTTGGGAGAATAACTTAACGACTCACGCACTAACCACCTTCCACAACGTTCCACTGAGTCACATCACTTTCAACTTCAACATATATTCCTCCCTTTTTGAACATCAGCGTAATAAGAGGCAATAAGCACCAATAAAACGACTAGTTAGCATGTTAGCAACATCAGGAGCTAACATCCTAGCGAACCGTATTCTACAAATTTTACGAAGCGCTTGCGTTTAAATTAAATTTCTCTACCACTCTACCACCTAATACACCGATATAATCCTGAATGAACCCCTCTGAGGTTTACCAAAGCGGGCTTTCCAAGCTGAAGGAGCAGAGTTCATGTCTCCATGCCGGTCGTGGTGCCAAAAGCGATGTTAGCTCAGACATAGTGAGGAGGACGGGCTACCGGTACAATCAGCATTAATCCTCGCCGGACTCAACCCCGACGAACCCCGCGAATACTGTATCTGACGCAAAAACTGTGTGTCAAACCTGATATCACACTATTTAACAGAAATTCCCTCTTATTTGAGTAAATCGAGGATAAAACGGTACCAACCTTCCTCTTCTTGGAGATTTGCACCGCCATCTTCCAATGGGCCGTAGACAGGAAAGGACCCGCAAAGGAGGCGGAAATGAATTTATACCAGACAGGAAAACATCCGGTGACGTCGGGTTAAATGCTGCTGGGTATTGTAGTATTTTCATCGCCTTTTATCACAAATACCGTAATTTTTAAATTCTTATTTTATTTACTTATTTACTTATTTATGATATGTATTTTAATATATCATATATTGTACTTTTTAAATTTTAATTGTATTTTTTAGATTAAAAAACAATGATGTATCCGCAACAAAGTAAAATAAAGTAATTTTAAACATTTTCACAGGATATAATGGGTCAATTCTTTCATTTCAAATTTAAGACTGTGAATAGCTCCTGTGCTTTTTCTGGAAATGCTGTTGAAACTTCAAACCATTTGTCTTTTTTAAATATAACATCACAAAGGATTTTTGTTCTTATTTATTTTCTTTATGTTAACATGTTGTATATGTTATCTTTAAAATAATAATAAAACATATTATGGTATATATATATATATATATATATATATATATATATATATATATATATATATATATATATATATATATATATATATATATATATATATATATATATATATATATATATATATAATTTTTTTTATTTATTTTTTATTTTATTTTATTTTTTATTTAACTTATAACTTATACTTAACTTAACTTCTTCTGTGAAGAAACCTCAAAGACGGAGCCTGCACGGCCACCGTTTTACCAACCAGACTTTTATTTTGAAGGTTGTTGCAGTGTCTAGCTAGCTGTTGTACATGTTAAATTAATGGTAAACACCAACGGAAATAAGTTCCCTTCTTAATAATATTGTGTGTTTAATATAAAACGTATCTATTTTTAAGGGGATCAGGTTCACGGTGGTACTTCAAACATAATTTATCTTAGCTTAGCGAGTTTTCCTGGCAGCTAGGCTAGTTAGTTTGTTAGGTCCATGGATCTGTTCGGTGACCTGCCGGAGCCCACGCAGACCCACGGTGAGTGGAAATAACTGCACAAACTGAACTTCTCCAAATGAAGGATCAATGAAACAAAGCATTTAATGTTCTGTTTGAACCAATCTGCGCCTGAAACTGATGGAAACTGAACCAGTAGCTTTACAGGCTACACATGCTAACAGGCTATTGTATTCAGGAGGTTGTCTTGGTTTTATTTAGATCATTTTGTTTTAACTTTGTCTTCTTAACACTCTTGTGGTTAACAGCCTTTCATACATAAACAGTTAGAATTATGATATGGAAAAAGTCGAAACGGTGATATATAAAATTAAATATGAGAAGTCATGTAATAAGTCACAATACGAGGAGAAAACAAATCAAAAATATGAGATGAAAAGTCATAATATAAAGCGTCATAATAATGAGATAAAAACTTTACATTTTCCTCAGCCAAGGGAAAATATTCTCATTTGGAATACGTACTTTTGCACAACAGAAAAAATTGTGAATGTGTTATATCTGCATTTGAATAAATACAGAATACTATCGATACAGTAAGTATCAACAAATGAAATATCGTGATATATTGCAGAAGTGATATTTTCTTACAGCCCTAATCATTTATCATTAATGGAAGTGTTGAAACATAATAATTAAAAGAATCCATTCTTTGGTTGATTCCAGGTGCACCGGCGACAAAAGAAGAACAAAGTTTAAAACGAAAGCGAGAAGATGACGGACAGGAGGAGGAGGAGGAAGTGGAGCTTCCTAAAGATTTCAGAGAAGGTTTTCAGCGTTTCCACACCAATGTTTGTGCTTCTTTTCCTTTTCCTGAGCTCTGCACACACACACGCACACTTCACTGCTTGTCTGCTTCACTTCCTGTTCTGTGGCTTTGTGTTTCAGCTGCAGGTTCAGTTCCACTGCTCAAAGGCTATGTGGCAGCCAGGCGTGGAGAGCGAGAAGAGATGCAGGACGCTCATGTTCTTCTGCCAGACATGAACAGCTGTATAACTTCTCTGCCCAGTGGAGTGTAAGGACCACTGTAACACACACATAAAATAAATAAAATGAGAGACAGACAAAACTCAATAAAACAATAAAAACAATCAAAACTCAATAAAACCAGAATAAAGCAACAAAAACTCAACACCAGTCCATAAAATATCAACCCAGACTAAATATCTGCATAATTGGATCAGTTTCCACCTCCTTCCTACAGAGGTCCATGGGTGGTCATGCATTCCACTGGTTCTTGGAGCACCAACTTAAAAAGAGCATTTACCTCAGGTCCCGAAGTGAGTTTGTGGAACCACCAAGAGCCTCTGCTTTAATGAGCTTAGAACAACTGGTCTCAGGGCTTGGGGCTAGTGGTCCTGGGCTATAAGCCCTGAGCTGGCCCGCTGTTGGCTTTGCCCAGCTTGGCCCTGCTTGGCCCAGCCTGGCCCAACAGTGTGAAAGTGGTAGTATTTCCCAACCACTGTGTTCTCACTGACTCTCTGGGGTAGGGCTACTGAAGGTTGATCCAGGAATTGTATATGTGTAGATACTGCAGGTCTAGGGTGTGGATCCTGCAGGTCTGGGACAGTTTCTGGTCCATCTATCTCAGTACTTTTGACAAATACACCTGGGAGATTATAATGTTCTGTGATGTTAAACTGTCCAGTTTTCTTTGTATTTTTTTCTTTTTTATTATTATTTCTGTAGCTTTAAAGAGTGCAGTGAATGCTGGTGGCATCATTCATTCTTACTAAGGCTTGTCCTGCCAACATGGTGGATTAAACAAGGACTAACTAGGAAACTAGGGTTTTTATGTTCAGTAATTGGAAGCTCCAAAGATGAGTTCAGGATACACTTGGTCTCAGATCACATGCAGGGTTATCCCCAGAAGTGTTTCGTAAGGAGGTACAATGGACCACCACCATGCATGGCAAGTGTCCTTTTAAGTGTTTGAAACATCATGAGCGGATGGCCCTTGCAAGAGTTTGCTAGTACGATGCCGGAAGACTTCCGGCAGAAGCAAGGAGATGCTCAGATTGTGGTGAAGAAGCAGAGTGCCTCTATGCTACTGTCTGGGGAGAACTCTGACATGTAAAATATGAAAGCCAGTGCTGGTGTAAGTCGACAAAAGCTCTCACAGCAACTCCACCCCATACAAATTTTACATAATCTTCTGACTGGTTAGGGTTAGGATAGATACCATAACAGATCTCTGTGAGACTCCACATGCTAGCTCTGCTGCATCTGACAGAAAAGAAACACATAGACCTGAAAAAAGTATTAGTGACCCTTGTTGTGTTTTTGTTCAGGAGTCGTGTGTCGTACTTTGCAGTGTTTGATGGACATGGAGGAACCAGAGCATCGACATTTGCTGCAGAAAACCTGCATCACACACTGTGCAGGAAGTTCCCCAGCGGTGAGCCATCTCTCCCCCCTCCTTCCCCCGGTGGTCAGTGTGTGTTCTACACCACACACAGTGTTTCAGACTATTATGTTTGTTTTTCAGGTGAAAGCCAGAATGTGGACAAGCTGATCAAAAAGTGTCTGTTGGACACGTTCAGACAAACAGATGAAGAGTTTCTGAAGAAAGCATCTGCACAGTGAGTGTGTATGTATTAGTGTGTGTTAGTGTGTGTGTGTTAGTGTGCAGTTGCTGATGCCTCCTCTTTCTAACAGTAAACCAGTATGGAAGGATGGTTCTACAGCCACATGTGTCCTGGCAGTGGATGATACAGTTTATGTGGCTAATCTGGGAGACAGCAGGGTAACACACACATACACACACACACACACTATATCGTGTGTTAGAGCTGATACACTCAGATATGTGTTCCATTTTCAGGTGGTATTGTGTCGGATGGAACCTTCACCTTCAGCTGAAGGAACCGACATACAAGGACGATCAGTGACTCTGAGTCTGAGTAAAGAACACAACCCAACTATTTATGAGGAGAGGATGAGGATCCAGAGAGCAGGAGGAACAGTCAGGTATATACATACACTTTAAAAAAAGGACAAAGCAGTCTGATGTCCTGTCTTTTTAATAAAGAAATGTTTTATCTTGTACACACACCCACATCAGCCACAGGGGTTCATGCCCTGGGGGACTCCCAGAAGGACATGGTCCCCACATGGAATAGTTCAGAATGGAACAGTTCCAGGTTCAGAATAGTCAGTACCACAAACGTAGCCCGTTTGGTACCAGGTTCTGACTGTGTGTGTTTCAGGGATGGTAGGGTCCTTGGTGTCCTGGAAGTTTCCCGCTCCATTGGTGACGGTCAGTACAAACGTTGTGGGGTCATTTCCACGCCTGATCTGAGGAGGTGCCAGCTGACAGCCAATGACAGGTTAGAACACATGAATGACACTCAGTCATCTTTAGTGCATGCATTTAAGAAAGGTTCATAAAATGTCAATTAGTAGTCATGTAAGGGTGTTACAGTTCAGCTTATGGATGTGTATATAATTAATCCCTTTGAATTTAAATAATTCCACCATGAACAGACCAGGCTTATGTATGAAATATAGTTCCAAAGGTTCGTTATGTGTCAAATCAGTCAAATAAAATTTTGGGTAGATGAGAAAAACTTCACTGAAAAGACATTTTTGGTGACTGTGACCTTCGACCTACTTTCACCATTCTTACTCGGATCTATTCTGAAAATATCATTGAAATTTGTTAATTAGTTTTTGGGTAAAGTTATTGAAATCAAAGAAAGAAGCAAACCAAGCTGAAAACAATAAACCTGACCCCTCCCCTTTGGGAGATGGTGTCATAAAATCGTTTTGGAAAAAAATGTAAAGGCTTCTTCCAAAGTGTGTGTGTGTGTGTGTGAGAGAGATTGATGTTAAGAGTTTGGAGCAAAAACACTCTGTTTATAGGTTCTTCCTTCTACAGTAAAATATTCTGTTTGTTTTTAGGTTCCTCCTTCTGGCGTGTGATGGTTTGTTTAAAGTCTTTTCAGCTGATGAAGCAGTTAAATATGTTCTGAGCGTCCTGCAGGTAAAAGTGTTTCTGCTTTTAGAACTGATCCACTTCTGTTTAAATGTGCATAAAGCTGTGGCCCCACCTCCTCAGGATGGGACCACCCAGTGGAAGGCGGGGCTAGCAGAGGAGGAGGGGCCGTTTGAATCTGCCTGTCAACAGTTGGCCAGTGAGGCGGTGAGGCGGGGCTGTGCCGACAACGTCACTGTCATCCTGGTGTCCATCACATTCTGAACATAACCTCTATTTTACATGTTTTTAATAAACAATGTTTCTGGAAATTTAAAACCTGTGTTGTTTATAGATATATTTTTTTAATTAATTTTGTATATTTTTTATTAATTTGGGTTCATTTTATTGAACACTTTGGCTGTTTTTGTTCATTTAAAAAATTATATTGTTTTTTTTTTGTTAAGCATAGGTATAGTACCACCCTGGACAGACAGAGCCACTGTGTCAGAACAATTGAACTTTAACATAATAATGAACCTGAAATTTCAATTCATTTATTTTTACCTCCACCAAGGAGGTTATGTTTTTGCCAGTGTTTATCTGTTTGTGTGTTTGTTTGCCTGTATACAACATAACTCAAAAAGTTATGGATGGATTTTGATTACATTTTCAGGGGATGGCGGTAATGGGGAGATTAACAAATGATTAGATTTTGGTGGTGGTGGTGGTGGTGGTGGGGGGGTATTCTGTCTTGTTAGAGAACTGCCCCCTCAGAGTGCTTTTGTAGTTTTCAATACAACACATATATTCCCCTTTAGTTTAATTTGGAAATACACGTTTTCTGTAAAATCAAACCACATTGTAACTGAGTCTGAAATTAATGTTATTTGGTCAGAACATAGTATCTGAAATGTGTGATGGGATATACCACCCCCAGTACTAAATAATTGTTCTACAATTTAAAAAAAACAGAATTGCAAGAAAAAAACAAAAATTGTGAGACTAGAATCCTAAATTGTGTAATAAAAAGTAATTGATAGGAGATAAGAAATGCATAATTATGAAATAAAGGGTTGAAATTATGAGATATGGTCAACATTGTGAGATTAAAAAAAAGTTTTGAAATAAAAAGTCAAAATTGTGAAATATGAGTCATGATTGTGAAGTGGAAGGTCACAGTTTTTCTCCATTGATTTTCCCTCTGAGGTCACTTGTATTTTGTACTGTCACATCTGTTTGGTTTGAGGGGGTGACAAGGCTATTCTGAGAATGTAGGGAGTGTAAAGTGCAGATATTTGTGAACAAATGTAGGGAGTAAAAGTGGGGAGTTGCTCAAGTGAAGTACAGATGCCTAGAGAATCTACTTAAGTGCAGCGATGAAGTACTTTTACTTAGTTACTTCCCACCTCTTTTGGTATCATAATGTCTGCATGTTAAGACACGTATATAAAAGAGCATATACTCAGTAGTCAGCCTTTTTTTCCCTTTTCTTCTCCCTTCTTCATCATCCAGGTGCACATTTTATTTCTACTTTTATTGCCAGACTGTATTTTGTAAGCTTTTCTTCTCTGTATCTTGTACCATACAAGCCTTGTACCATATTTGTTTAAATAAAAAAGCTTAAATTACCATTAATTACTATTATAATTAGTTCAACATGTTTGAATAAAAAACACTGAAAAAAAATAACCTAATATCTGACTTAGGCCAAAATGACCATGGGTTCTTTCAGATGCGCTTTTTTTAATCCCCTTATGTTTCACAGTACCTCACAGAAATAGTACTGGGTTTATATGGGTATATATTTCTGAAAAGTCAAGTTGTTTTCTGCAATGATGTAAAAAAAAAAATAATAATAATGAAACAAAGTAATTTGGACACCCAGGGCACTGTTACCAAACTTTGATATATATATATATGTGTGTGTGTGTGTGTGTGTGTGTGTGTGTGTGTGTGTGTCATTTGTAATCCTTGAATGCCACATTAATAATAAATAAATAAGTAAAAATTTCAGTACCACCCCGGTCAGACAGGAAGTGCTGTTTGTCGGAAGGTGTCATCTAACAACCCGGATGTTTGGCGGGAGCTGTCGGTTAGCAACAGCGGATTCATGAGCAGCTGTTAGACCGCAAACAGAAACACCTCTTCAAAAACTCTTTAAAAACGTTTCACCTGCGGTTTAGACACACTCTACCGACATGCCAGTGCGGCGTGTGCGCATGTGTAGTACGTGAACGACGCGCGACCAACAGACTGTGTTCCGGTTTATTGTGACAAGAAACAAAAGTGAGTGGGGAGAAAAACAGGAAGGACACGTGACTGTGACCATGGAAACACTGTTAGACTTTGAAGAATGTGTTCAAGACTCACCTGAGTTCAGGTAAGAACACACTGACGGGTGCACGCAAGTGCAGAAGAGTAGATACAGGTGTGCACATTGCGCATGTGCAGAAGTCCTGCTAACTTGTGGTTCTTGTTGCAGACTGACCCTGGATCAGTTTGAGGAGGAAGTTTGTGACTTGGAGACAAGAGTGGAAAAGGTATGCAAGTTATTCCATTTTTTTATATTGTACTGTTTTTGGTCAGACATTATATTATATTGTATTGTATTATATATACCAAATGAATTGTCTAAAAAATATATAGTCCTTCTCCAATTTCTAAAAACATGTGAAAAGTTATTGAAACAATACTGAAAATGTGAAAAAGAAAAACGGTAGTCTAAGTTTATATGATGTTATGCGCCCATGGTGCTCAAAACCAATTTACAAATTCCTCAATTCACAAACTAGTATTTACTGCTGTTGTGCATGGTGCTGTCAGACATTTAGGGTGCCCAAGAGCACTTTGACATGTGGACAGTCAGAGCCAGGATTTGAACCACCAACCCTTTGGTCATAGGATGACCTGCTCTACCATTCGAAAAGTAGCCCAATAAATGAATCAATGCAATTAAATTAAATTATGAGATTAAATTTAATGTTCAGCAGAATGAGGATGAATATATGTTTCTATTGTGATTGATTACATTTTTAACTGTTAATAAAACAAACAAACAAAAACACTTCCACACATTTTTGTTTCCTGTTCCTATTTTTATGCTCAGAAAAAGCACAATTAAAATTCAATGAAAGCAAACAATAGAATGTGTGTTTGTCCTCTTCAAAGAGAACAAGGTCATTCAATATAAAACCTGTGACTGAAACTAAACTGAAAAGCACCAGCAGGGCCAGATGTGCTCCTTTTGTCTGGGCCCCTTTTAGACCATATGTGGGTGGACTTCTTTGTGTCTCTTTTTACCTAGGTGATGAAGCTATGTGATAAGATGGTGGAGGCGGGGCAAGCATACAGTGCAGCCAATCAGCTGTTTGTGACAGGTCTGTCAGAGCTCTGTTCCACCCACAGAAAGGACAGCATCATCAGCGTATGTACTGATTTCAGCTGCAACACAGGAGGGAGGGGCTGTTTAACTCAGGTCCTGATCTGCTCTCTGCCCCCCACCCCCACCCCCCCTCCTCAGAACTGTCTGGATCAATTCCACCAGGGTCTGCAGGAGATGATCAGCTTTCACACTGTGAGTAAATTATTCCAAACAGACACCAAAGAACTGAATCAGATCTGAATAAGTTAAGAACCCTCTGGATGATTCATGACTCCTTTTCACTTCTTCTTTTTTTCT
Organism: Siphamia tubifer; assembly: GCA_020466265.1. Taxonomy (NCBI): domain Eukaryota; kingdom Metazoa; phylum Chordata; class Actinopteri; order Kurtiformes; family Apogonidae; genus Siphamia; species Siphamia tubifer. The sequence goes on along the minus strand of CM035795.1, from coordinate 44,122,427 downwards.
TTAGATGTTGTTTGACCAAACTCAGAGAGCGATTAGTCAACAACTGACCAACCTGTGCACACAGTAAGAACACACACACACAGTAGGCATTGGTGATAAATCAAAAGGGGGTGGGGGGGTTGTGTTTAGGGTTAACTCATAGTATTTGGACTGCATGTGTGGCCGCACCCCCCAGCCCGCATTTATTATCAAGGTAAAACTGTCCAATTTATCCTGTTATTGATTTGAGGTCATATCGCTCAGAATATGTGTTCTGTATATGGTCATGTGACGTCTCTTCAGGTTCCTTCCTCAGCTCTCTGAAACCAGGAGGGAGTTTGTTCGTATTGGGGAGGATCTGGAAACAGCAGCGCTGAAAAATGCTCAAATGTCCCGTCACAAAACCACCGACGCTGAGCGAGCGAGTCACCTACTGTTAGCAACCAGAAAGTGTTATCAACACTTCACACTGGACTACTGTCTACAGGTAAGTCTGTCCCCACCCACTGGACTACTGTCTACAGGTAAGACTGGCCCCACCCACTGGACTATTGTTTATAGATAAGACTGGCCCCACCCACTGGACTACTGTCTACAGGTAAGATTGGCCCCACCCACTTGACTATTGTTTATAGATAAGACTGGCTCCACCCACTGGACTACTGTCTACAGATAAGACTGTCCCCACCCGCTTGACTACTGTCTACAGATAAGACTGTCCCCACCCGCTTGACTACTGTCTACAGATAAGACTGTCCCCACCCGCTTGACTACTGTCTACAGATAAGACTGTCCCCACCCGCTTGACTACTGTCTACAGATAAGACTGTCCCCACCCGCTTGACTACTGTCTACAGATAAGACTGTCCCCACCCGCTTGACTACTGTCTACAGATAAGACTGTCCCCACCCGCTTGACTACTGTCTACAGATAAGACTGTCCCCACCCGCTTGACTACTGTCTACAGCAGAGGTCTGCAGCCCTCGTCCTAGAGAGCTGCTATCCTGCATGTTTTAGTTGTTTCCCTCTTCCATCACACCTGATTCAAATGATCAGCCTGTCATCAAGCTCTGCAGAAGACTGATAAGGACTGTCAGGTGTGTTGGAAGAAAGAAACATGTACAGGTAAAGACTGGCCCCGCCCACCGGATCTCAGGTCTGTGGGGTGAGACTGTGACCTGGACCAGTTGGTAGAGTGGGTTATCCAATAACTGAAGGGTTGACTGTTTGAATCCTGCTCTGTCCTAGTCTGTCTGTTCTGTCCTTGAGCACTTCCCCCTCCTTACCTCCAGTGCTCACACTGGTGTATAAATGTATAAATGTTCGGTGGTGGTCGGAGGAACCTTAGGCGTGAATTAGCAGACATACTTCTGTCAGTGTGCCCCAAGGGAACTGTGGATACATGTGTAGTTTAGCATCACCAGAGGGAGGGTGATGGAATAATGTATCAATTATGTAAAGCGCTTTGGGTGCCGTGAAAAGGTTATAGAAATGTAATCCGTTATTGTTATTATTGTTATTATTATTAGTCCAGTCCTGGTCTGAAGGGTGGGACTCTGACGTGGTATTGTGTTTTGTTTTGTTTTTTAGCTCAACGTCTTTAAAACTCAGCAGAGAATCGACGTCCTGAACTCAGTGAGTGAGCCACCTTCACTTTGTATAAAGAAACTGAAACATGTGACAGAGTGGGGACTCACTGTGTGTGTGTGTTTGTTTGTTTGTTTGTTCAGGTCTTCTCTTATGTCCAAGCTCAGTTCACTTTCTTCCACCAAGGGTTTGATCTTCTCCGAGACCTGGAACCCACCATGAAGAACATGGTAGCGCAGGTATGACCTCTGACCTTTGACCCTTGCATCTGAGGACTTCTGTCCTTTGACCCAGAAGTTGCACCAGACATAAATATGTCTGACCCTGTCCGGAGTAGACAGAGTTGTAAAAATTCCATCATGACAGACTATTATCCAGCATTTTTTCAATGTTTTCAGTGATGTTTGACCCTGTCTTTGTGCGCCACAGTTGTCTCAGCTGTCGACTGAATGTGCAACGAAAAGAAAAGAGTTAGAAAACAAACATCTGCTGGTTCAACAAAGGGTTAGTGTGTGTGCGTGAGTGTATGTATGTGCGCAGTTTGTACAGTGTGTGCGTGTTAGTCCAGGATGATTCATGTGTGTGTATGTGTGTTGGTCCAGGATGCCTCAGGGGAACCTCTGGTGTCTTTGTGTCCCCAATCTGCTGATGTTATCCAGGGTTACCTGTTCAAACGCTCCCGGAGGAAAGCCAAGACCTGGAAGAGGTATACACACACACACACACACTGCACACGTTCATAACTACACACAACCACACACTGTACTTTAACATGGATGTGTATTATTTTCACATAAAAACAGACAGAGCCTCCTTCTCAACATGGAAATAAACATGTGTGTGTTCCTTATGTAATTGATTTTAGTCATAGTGATGGTTAGTTATATTTATAGTTATAGTATTTGTTTTCTCTGTTCAGTGTTTGGCACTTACTGATATTTATCAACTACACACCTATGTGTATTGAAGGTGTGTGTTTGTTTCCTCATTTACGGTTTTAATGGTTCAACTTTTACTGGTTCATATTCCAGATGCTGGTTTTCAATCAGAGACAATCAGCTCATGTACAGGAAATCGCACAAGGTAACACATACACACACACACACACACACACACACACACACACACACACACACACACACACTTGGGCTTTGACTTTGAATTTTGACATTTATAATAATAATAATGTTAGAGAGAATGTTAGAGAGAGATGTTCAAACAAATATTAAGCAGCTCTTAATATTCAAACCTGTATGTGGTATCATTAGGCCTATTTTTTTACTTTTGTGAATGTGGTTGTAAATGTTTTCAGTTCAGGTAGAGGTTAATTTTCTTGTTTTGTTTTTATGGTCATTATCTTTTAGTTTATCTGGGCACCTGTAGACATTAGTGTCCAGCTGGCACGTAACCAACAGCAGAGTGGTCACTGGTCAGTCCCACACATTCATGAACAATAGTTGTGGCATGTCGGAGAGTCATACTCCGTAAAATGTATTTTCATAAGTTAACGAAGTGACCATGTAAATCTAATCTATGACCGTTTTACATATCATGTCTGTTTTTGTACCTGCTCATTTTGTAAATGTCCCCTTTTGATTGTCAATTAGGCTAACAGTTTAGAGGCTTTCATTAGTACAGGCAACCAGGAAAACCAAGGAACAGCATTTCACACACAACAAGGCAACGGACAAAAGATGATGTTTGTGGATTACGTAACGTTAAAAGTATCAGTCAATAATTATACTCATTACTCCGACACTGCATGTTTCATCAGTAATGGTTGGAAACACGCCAGAATGTTTGACATAATTGACCAAATACTGTCCCCTGGTGGACCAAGTATAATATTTAAGTGTAAGTGAGGCATTTTCACAGTAATATAATGATTAAATATTTGAATATTATTCAAATATCTACATTAATTTCCAAATGAAATTAGAATATGATTTATGGGCAAAAGTCAAAGCTCTAACACACACACACACACACACACACACAACGGCTCAGAGCATACATGTGGGGACCTACAGGAGACATATGAGGACCTACAGGGGATATGTGTTGTTGTTATTATTGTTGTTGCTGCAGGAGGAGCCGCTGGTTCTGTTCCAGGATCTGCGACTGTGTGCTGTTAAATCTCTGGATCACATCGACCGTCGGTTTTGCTTTGAGTTGCTGTCAGTTCAGACGTAAGAACAACATCAACAACACACGACAATGAGAACAAAAACAAACATAATAATAACAATAACAACAACCCGGCACAACAAACCCCATCCCTTTCAAACATTTTAGCTCTTAATGGTCATCTCCCTCTCATCAAAACATGGGTTTGACCTTTCAAGGTTGCTCAAGGTCAAATGTCATGACAACATTTTGAAGCCCATGCCAGGTTTCTTTTTCAATAATAGTAACTAAGTATCTTTCCACTGTTTTTTCTGTTATAGTGCATTTTAGTTTTTTATGTTTTGACCCTATCTCTGATCATTGTGAACACATGATTTTGGTGACCTTTGACCTACATTCACCAAAATTTCATGGGATCCATTCTGGAACATCTTCAACCTTTTCTAAAAAATTAATGAAAATTGTTCCAGTACCGTTTGTGTAAAGTTTATAATAAAACAGACAAACAAAAAAAACCTGAACCATAAACAATAGCTCTTGCCCCTCCCCTCTTGGAGAGGGGGGGGTCATAAGAGCAAGAACAATAACGATACAAACAACAAGTTCAGTTTCTTTTTAGTCAAACATTACCAGTTTATGAAAATAAAAGAACATCCATTTATGTGTGTATCTGTTGTGTGTATGTGTGTGTTGTGTATCAGTTGTTGTGTATTACAGGCTGACTCTGAACAGTTAAAGCAGACGTGGCTTGGTGCCATTCAGGGCAGCATAGACCTAGCATACAGACAGAAGGACGAGGCCCTGCCCACTCCGGTAGTGTCCAATACACACACACACACACACACATATATATGTATGTGTGTGTGTGTATATATATATATATATATATATATATATATATATATATATATATATATATATATATATATATACATACATACATACAGACAGACACACACTAAAATCTGTTATGTGATCATATTTCAGTGTAAAGAACCTTCCACCCCTCTGTGTCCTGGTGATGCCCCCCATAGCACCCCTGCTCACAGAGCACCAGCTCTGGGCGTGGCTCTGAGTATCCCTGCCAACCATTGGTGCTGTGATTGTGGGGAGGCGGAGCCTCGATGGGCGTCAGTCAATCTTGGGGTCACCATGTGCATAGAATGCTCTGGCATCCACAGGTAAAGGGGAGGGGCTAGGCTGCTGGGGAGCAGGACATGTAGGGTCTGAGTTCAGTTTCAATCCAGATCAAAGAAAGTAAATGTCCCAATATTAGCTTTAACCACAGTAATATGTCATTACTCAGTTACCTACTTTTGTTCAGTCAGATGTTACCCCAGAATAGCTTTGGGGGCTTCCTATACCATTCACACTGTTTTGGCATTTGTTGATAAAAACACACAGACACACAATGGGATAGATTTTTATGATCTATTGAATAACTCCCTTTTGTTTATAGCAAGACATCACAGCTGTGAGGTCTGGATAAACACAGGGACATTAGCTCTGTTTTTTTAAATGTGGGTGTTGTCCCTGTAATAAGCACACAGGAACTAGCATTAGCATTATCATGGATGTACTCCTGATCCAGGTCAAGACCAGGGGCATGGGTCAGGGCAGGGGTCAGGATGGGTCAGGGGCATCAGCAGGCAAATGGACAGGTGTACTTGGGCTTGAAACACCAGGTGATGATGTCGCAATCCTCAGATGTTGACCTTTGACCTGTGTTGCAGGAGTCTGGGTGTCCACGTGTCAAAGGTGCGCTCTCTGACTCTGGACTGGTGGGATTCTGAACAGATGAAGGTCAGAGGTCAGATGTGTCCCACACTTTGAATCAGGTGCATTACGGATAGTTTGAACATCACCATCTCTGTTCTCATCACTTCACTGTAGCTGCTGTGCATTCTGGGAAATGATGTCATCAACCGCATCTACGAGGCACGATGTTTGGATGAAGGACACGTAAAACCTCAGCCTGACAGCCCACGGTAAAGAAAAAAAACACTCCCATGATGCACTGGGAATTACAATTCTAGTTCTGCAGTTCTAGTTCTATGATTCTAATTCTATGGTTCTACTTCTATGATTCTAGTTCTACGGTTCTAATAGTCTCTTCTGTTTCAGAACTGACAAAGAGGTGTGGATCAAACACAAATATGTGGAGAAGAGTTTCACTGACAGAACCAGACCAGATGGATCCAGTAGGTCCAGTAGAACCACACCCACCAGAGGCCCATAGAACCACACCCTCCAGAACCATACCCATAGTACCATCTTCCTCTGTTTTGTTTCAGTGTGGACCAAAGAGGGGGCGAGGCTTTCTCTGTATCAGGCTGCCACCACAGGAGACCTGGTTGCCATGGCAACAGCACTGGCCCAGGGGGCAGAGGTCAACGGGAGTATCAGTTCAGAGCAAGGACGCACTGCACTGATAGGAGCTGCTGCAGGGGTGAGGGGGTGGGGCTAAATAGATGGGCGGGGTTAAAGGGAGGAGGTGGTAGAGAATGAAGGAAGGTGAAGGGTTAAAGCAGGGGTCTCCAACCTATTCCACAAAGGGCCGGTGTGGCTGCAGGTTTTTGTTGAAACCAAGCAGCAACACACCAGACTTCAATCAATGAATCATCTGATCTCAGTCTGCAGAGAGTCAATTGGTCAAACTGTGAACTCTTGGTTGGTTGGAACAAAAACCTGCAGCCACACCGGCCCTTTGTGGAATAGGTTGGAGACCCCTGGGTTAAAGGATGGAGGACTCAAAAAACAGCAGCAGGACTCACTGTGGTGTGTGTATGTCTGTCCTGTAGGGTTCTTTATCAGCCTGTGAGTTCCTGTTACAGAACGGAGCAAATATTAACTACAGAGACCAGAGAGGACAAGGAGCTCTGCACACTGCTGCCACTGCTGGACACACTGGGTACTACACACAAATACACAAATACACACACTACACTTTATGACCCTGTGCCTAAAAGGGGAGATTGTTTTTAGTTTGATTTTTTGTTTGTTTGCCAGTAACTTGACCCAAAAACTACTGGATCAGTTTTCATGAAATTTCAGAAATGGTACGAGTTGGTCCAGAATAGATCAGATTATGTTTTGTTTAATGTAGGTCAAAGGTCAAGGTCACCAAAAACTGGTTTTCACAGTGATCAGAGATAGGGAAAATAGGGAATTTCTTTTCTTTCCTGTGTATATAACTTATTTTTCCTCTCACTGTTGATGTGCATTGACATCAGAACCTTGAAGGACAAATTTGAAGACTCTAGGTCAAAGGTCACAATAAAGGTCCAAATTGAATTTTGGATATAACTTTTGAACTATTTATCTTACAGACTTCCAATGAGCACCAGAATTCTGGTCTTTTAATTCTACATTGTCTGTGAATAGATTTTGACCTGTTGTTGACCCAAGAAGTTAGGGGTCACTGGATCAATACCTAAAAAATAAAATGGACTAGAACAGGGAAAGCAGTGGAGAGAGAGACTTAGTTACTATTATTGACAGATAGGAAGCCTGGCATGGACATCAAAATAGTGTCATGACTTTGAGTGACTTTAAAAGGTCAAAATAAAGATGTGTGTGTGTGTACACAAACTGACACAACGGGCTCACTTCTGCTGGGCATGTGCAGACAGGTGTGTCTGCTGTTGAAGAGAGGAGCCAATCAGTATGCAGTGGACGAGAGAGGACACGACCCATTGGCCATCGCCATGGAAACAGCCAACGCTGACATAGTTACACTGTGAGTTTGTCTTTGTGTCGTATATATGACACTGTGGACTATATCAGACCGTATAAATATCTTTATTTCAGACTACGAATGGCCAGGATGAATGAAGAGATGAGAGACTCAGAAGGAGTGTTTGGAGCTGTTGGTTAGTACACGTACATGTACACGCACACACACACACACACACACACACACAAAAACTCACACTAAACTTTTTCTTTTTCAGCTGATGATGAAACGTTTCAGGACATTTTCCGTGACTTCAGTGAAATGGCGTCACATGACCCTGATAAACTGAGCAGGCGGAGGTTCAACCGCACAACTGAGGAGGCGGAGCAGGGCGGAGGGAGGAGCATGAACAGGGAGGAGGAGCAGGAGGAGGAGGAGCATCACATGACCCTGATAAATTGAGAAAGAGGAGGTTCAACCAGAGAACTGAGGAGGAGGTGGAGGGAGGAGCATTAACTGGAGAGGAGGACAGACAGCAGAGCAGAAAAGTCATCAACACAATGGGAATGACCTTTGACCTCTAATGACCTCTATGATTCAGACAAGTTCTGAGCAAGGAGGGACACTGATGTTGGACGAGGGCGGGACTATCTGTTGACCACACCCCCTGGTCTGGAGGACATGCAGATGTTCTTCTGGTCAGTCTTTGTGTATACCAAACTCATGTTGGATTATCCGTAATTCTTTATAGAAAATTTCCCACAGAAAGTGTCCTTTTTAAATGTTAGCATAATGTGACTATTTTGACCAATGACAGTAATTTATTTCTGAACCTCAGACTGAACTGACCAATCAGATGCCATTCTGTGCTTTGAAACATCATGAGATGATGGCACCTGCTAGCACGATGACTGCAGAAGGAAAATGACGCAGAGAATTAATAAGGAAGCGCTGTGTCCTTTTGTTAGCATTTGTAAAAGATGTCCTTTGACACTGTGTTGTCATAGTAACAGTATTCATAATATATTTCAATCAGTGAGCATGGGGCGTTTACTTCATGTGGGGCATTTACTTACCATGAGGCATATACAGTCTGTGGAGCGTTCACTGACTGTGGGGCATTTACTGACTGTGGGGCATTTACAGACTGTGGGGCATTTACAGACTGAACATTTCACTTCCTGTGGTTGAACCATAGTTTACTGCCCCTGAATATAAAATTGTTACATATACAGTTTATTCAACCTGTGTTTATAATAATATGCAGTTTATTAAACATGCGTATATAATATTATATAGTTTATTAAACCTATGTTTATATAATAGTAGTGTATTAAAATTAAACAGTTACAGAATTGTATGTTTAGTTTCTAAAATTGAATGTGTTGCAGTTTTTTTTTGTTCCATTTCTTTTCTTTGTCAAAGGTCAAATTTGTTCAAACTGAAACATTATTTTATTATTTTAAAGGGTTTAATCCACTTAAACATTCTGATAAAATTAGATGTAACTTTAAAACCAGATTTAAATGTGGACGTTCCAGATCATTTTTATGTTTGTGCTTGTTTGTTTGTTTCCAATATTTGAATGTGAAGATGAGATGCTTTAACCTCATCTGTAGACAGGTCAAAGTTCCACCTCCTGTAGCTGGAACTCTAACCAACACTGGTGTGAAAGGCTTTGAGGAGCGACTGTGGGCGTGGCTCTGACATCATCACCAGGTCCGTGTCATCACTCAGAATTAAAAAAATAATAAATAAAGACAAAGGTTTCATTAAAGTGTTTGAATGGTTTAAAGGAAACAATTAAAGCTTCTTTTAACATTTTCTTTGAACATTTTCTCATTTTTCTTCCACATTTTTTCTAGATGAAAAACAGTCAATATCAACTTCACTGTTTCTGTCACTTTTCATCATTTAACCCATGTTTGCCCTGTTTTTCTCTGTTTATTTATTTATTTATTGCAAATGTCTTTACTCAAATTTTTTTGCCCCATGTCCCTTTGTTTTTTTGCTAATTTTTTAACCAATTTCTCTTTTTACCTCTTTCCCCCCAGTTTTCTCAGTGTTTCCTTTCTCATTGGCTATCATAAGCATCTGACTGTGGCTTTTTTCATGAACGGTTTGTGACAAACTATATAGTCGAAGAGTTTTTTTCCCCAATTTCTTAACCCAAAATTAGAATTTTTTTCCTTCATTTTACCTATTTTTTGCTCAGTTTTTCTTCACTTTTCCTGTTTTGCACCATTATTAAAAAAAATTTTACCCAATTTTTTTGCCCCGTTTACCCCATTTCTTTCGTGTATGAAGTTGACAGTGCGAATCTAAGATCAACTTGTCTGCAAATTCTTTCCCACACACTGAACATCCAAAGTGTTTCTGTCCCGTGTGCGTCACCTGTACTGTAGTTCCACTTTTGTCTGGTTTCTCTCCATGTGAACTTGACTGTGATGATCTAACTTGGACTTGGAAAATCATTGATCATAAACTGAACAACCAGAGTGTTTTTGTGGCAGGTGAGCTGCCGTATTTGTCTGGAAGTTTCCTATTTATTACCAATGACCACCTGGAGGGTTTTTCTCCATCTGGATCCTCATGTGAATATTTCAGCTCTACTTCATCCTAAATCTCCTGTTACAACCTCCACAACCAAACACTTTCTCTCCTGTGTCAGTACCAGCTGCGTTCAGAGGTCCTGGTTCATTCATTCATTCATTACTTTGCTTCTTCAGTTTTATTTCTCTTCAGTCTGTATTTTATCAATTTACCTCACTGGTTCTCACAGTCCAGTACCCCCCCCCCCCAACTACATTTTACCAGTGGTTCAATGATACATTTTATTGACAGAAGCATCAATATTATATCAATAATTTATTATTTTGTTTAAATGCAAAATAACTTCGATTTTAGTTTAATAATATAAATAAACTCTGCTTTGACACATTTCTTTTACAAATAATATATAATAATAAATTGTACAGTTCCTGGTTCCAGGTCCTGTATGCCCGCCCCCTACAGGATGAATGAAAGCTGTTTAAGGTGGACTATGTAAGATGGACTGATTTCATTGAGCTGTTTAAGGTGGACTTTTTATGGTGAATAGATGAGCATAGAGGGTGGCATGGTGGTGCAGTGGTTAGCACTGGTGCCTCACAGCAAGAAGGACCCTGGTTCGAATCCCACACCAGACTTTTCTGTGTGGGGTTTACATGTTCTCCTCATGTCTGTGTGGGTTTTCTCCAGGTACTTCAGTTTCCTCCCACCATCCAAACACATGCACTGATAGGTTAATTAGTTAATCTAAATCACCCATAGGTGTGAATGTGACAGTGATTGTTTGTCTATATATGTTCAGCCCTGAGATGAACTGGAGACTCATACAGGGTGTACCCCACCTTCACCCATTGTAGCTGGATTAGGCCCCCAGTGACCCTAGTGAGGATAAAGCGGGTTCAGATGACAAGTGAGTGAGTGAGAATAGAATAGAAGTACCTTATTGATCCTACAAATGGGAAATTGCATTGGTTAAGGTAGACTGTTGTCAGTAAACTGTTTAAGGTGGCTGTTCTACTCATCTGAATAATACACTTTTCTCCTTTGATGTTTTTTTAGCCATGTTTTTATTGTTTGTTTTCATTTTTCTTGTTTTGTTTGTTGTTTAGTCTTTTATGTTTTTCATTTTATTTTGTTTTTTAGTGTTTTGTTTATTGTTTAGTCTTTTATGTTTTTATCTTATTTTGTTTTTTGATATTTTGTTTGTTGTTTCATTTGTTCAGTCTTTTCTGTCGTTTTGTTTTATTTTAATAAGTTGTTTTGTTGTGTTTGTCCATATGAGTCCAACTGTTGTTGTTTCTGTACTATTATTTTTAGTTTTTATCAGATAATTTCTCTTTGTTTGTTTGTTTGTTTGAAGCGTGGCTTCTTGTAGTTCGTCCTGCCTCCTCATTGGCTGTTCCCTGGGCTGCTCTCCTCCCATTGGCTGCTGCTCATGTAATCCACAGCGGGTCTGGATGGGGGTCATTTTGGGGGTCCAGGGTGCAGACCACCACAGGATGGTTTTTATCTGAGCTTTACGGGCACGGGACTGAAACACGGTTCGACTCGGCTCATTTCAGTTCGGGTTTGTTTCCAGTTGTTTTAATAGTTTGATCCGAACATGAGGCTGTTTTTCCTCCGGTGGAGTTTACTATTTCTGGGATCATCCAAAAGCCTGGCGGATCCGCATCCTCCGCTGCAGCCCGTCCGGGTCCGGGATCATCTGGGGCACCGGGTTCAGTTGGACCCAGTCCAGCTGGAGGATCGGGCTGGGGGGCTTCCAGGGGCCCAGGCAGGGCGGAGGAGGCCCACCCCGGGCGGCAGAGCAGCACCAGCAACAGGGCCGAGGACCGACGGTTGGACAGCCAGGAGGAGGACACCTGTACCCGGGTGAGCAGAACCGGAACCGTGTTTAGTCTGTGCTCCCCCGCCCCAGTGTTTCACAGTGACTGAACTGAGTTAAAAACTGATAAGATAAAAAAAAAGAATCAAACCTGCTTTAACTTATAGAAACCCAAAGTTCACTACGACCATGTTCTGATGGAACCAACATGATCATTAAAATAAACATAAATTAATAATCACTCAACTAAATAATGATAAGTACCATGACAACAAGACAAATGATGAAACAGGCAAAGAAAAAACATAACCAATTAATAAACAAAATAAAACAAATTAAAAACTAATAAAATACAAAATAAAATCATACATAAAATAATACATGTGCATCTACAGGAACGTAGCACCTGTAGTCCATGTGGGTCACTTCAGGACTTCTGTAGTTCATGTGGGTCAGGTGGTTCAGGAGCTTAAAATGACTCGTGTTAATGACTGAGTTTTACTGAAGGATTTAGAATCTGAAACACTGAAGGTCTGAACCAGGATCTGGACCAGGAACCTGGTGGAACCATGGAAGAGAACCTTCTGAGATTGACCCACTTTGGTTCATACTGACCCCTTTGACCCAGGTGGCCCTCTTTGGTTCAGTTGGCCCCCTTCAGCCCAGACCAGCCCTCTTTAGCAAAGACCGGCTCCCTTTATACCAGCCCTCTTTGGCCCCCTTTGGCCCAGGTGGTCCACAGCTGGTGCTGTTTGATCTTCTGAACCATGTCAACAGAAGGACTGAACTATCACCTGATGAGGAATGTGTGACATTTACTGGGTCTCACACATGTGTGTGTGTGTGTGTGTGTGTGTATACTTTGTCTATTGTTTATTTGTTTCATAATTATTTTGGTCTGTTGTCTTGGTTTTGTCTATTTTTATTTGGTGTTGTAATTTCTTGTAATTTTGTGAGGAAAAATAAATAATTAGTTTTTTATTTTTTCTCTTATATTTTGTATTATGTTTGTGTTTTAAATAAACTAAACTGATTAGAATTAATTGCATTTGAAACACACTTTTATTTTGACTTCAAATCCTAAACTAAACTAAGCTAAACTAAACTAAACTAAACTAAACTAAACTAAGCTAAGCTAAACTAAACTAAACTAAACCAGTTGAATCCAAGATTCCAAATTCAAAACATGTCAGTGTTTTTAGGCTCCACATCCTCTCATCTCCATTACAAACAGATCCAATCAAACTAAAGTTGTAACATCTCTAAGGACATGCCCCTCAACAGGTGAATACATCACCATTTACCTGGTTCTGAAGTGGACCCAGTGGGATCAGATCCATATCAAACACATTTAAACTTGTTGGGTCCAAGGTGGTCTGGAGGGTCTATGTGACCCTGTCGGTCAAGTTTCCTGTTGGTCTGTTTTCATGTGTGAATGTATTTCATCATGTGACATGTTTGTCTGTGTCACGTGGGGACTGAAGTGTATGAATGGAACCAGGTCCCCACAAAGACACAAAGACAAATGTGTGTGTGTCAGTAAACACAGCAGGTTTAAAGGGTTACTGTTTGTAAAAGGAAAGGGGCGTGGCCTAATTCAAACAGAGGCTGGAGGACTCCGACATGGGCTGGGGTCTGGATTCAGGTCCATCTGGGTTCATGTGGTTCCACCTGGTCCTGGTTTTCATCAGCCATTTCCTCTCTTCACTGCCAGCTTTTAAAATGCCTTGAAGTTTCCAAAATAAAAGCCAGTTTTATTCCTGAACAGTAGACCGTTCATCTGTGCAGCTTTTGAACTTCAACATCAAACACAGTTCAGAAAATAATTCAAATATTTCAAAATTTCAAACGTCCCACAAAATAAAAGCCTAAATGTTTCGTCTTCAAAGCTCAGTCCATTGGACAGGACTCACTTTTTTTTTTTTTTTTTTTTTTTTTACTGAAAGTCAGATTACAAAAATGACAACTTGTGCATAATTTTTTTTCTTTGATGGCTGCTGTATGTTCATAACTTTTAAGTTGTTTAAAAAATGGGGGAAAATAATGCTCCTCCTGGAACCATCACCTTATTGTGGTGGAGGACTTTAAAAGACCTAATGATCCTAGGAGCTAGGTTGTCTACCACGGCAGATTGGTCCTAGGTCAAGGGTCACGCATACAAGTGGCCAAAATGAGTTTCCTTTACAGGGTAGACCTTAGAGATAGGGTGAAAAGCAGGAGGGACTCGGAGTAGAGCCGCTGCCCCTCCATGTCAAGAGGAGCCAGATGAGGTGGCTCGGGCATCTAGTGTGGATGCCTCCTGGACGCCTCCCTGGGGTGTTCCAGGCATGTCCATCTGGGAGGAGCCAGATAATCACCGTTCTAAGTCATTTTAAATCAATGGGAAAATGATAAGTCTAGATGTTTTTTCCAGTTGACTGAATGAAATTCCGCTTTGAAATGTTTTTAAGGAACATTGTTTTTATACAGTTAATATGGTTTTGTTTTTATATTCATGATTTTATCTGATTTTATTAGGGCTGTCAAATTATTAACATTTTTATCAGATTAATCATAGGGTTGCTGTGGATTAATGTTGATTAATCATGATCAAAATACAAAATTATTTTTTGCATACATTTCTGATATTATATCACATTGTTTGGTGGGTTTCTTTTCTGTATTTTAAAACAGTTCTTTAATGTTCTCTTTTTTATTAGTTTTTTGTGTGAGTTGTGTGAATTTTAGTGTTTTATTTTTTTTTCTCCACTTTTTTTGTTTCTTGGTATATTTTGTTAGAAATTTGAGTAAAAAAACAGAGACAGAACTGTCAACTGACATAAAGTGTTTTGACAAAGTTTTCTTTTCACTAAAGCACTTCAAGATTAAAATATCACATTAACATGAAACATACATTAGTTTGGGATTCTGCTAATACTAGGCTAATGCTAATACTAGCACTAGGCTAATGTGTCACCTAGCTCATGACCAACACATTCAGTGCAGATATATTCACTTCTTTATTGAGTCTGTTTATGGAAAAATAAACATATAGATCAAAAATTAATATTTAATCATTATTAATCAAAATTCATCCAAAGCAACCCTGTGATTAATCTGATTAAAAATTGTAATCATTTGACAACTCAAAAAAATTAAATAAAGAAAATAAAGTTAAAATAAATGATGATAAATCACTTTAGAAAAGTTTGGATAAAAACAGAATGTCATTTGGGAACTGGGTCTGAAAGAGTTAAGAAGTGTGTGTGTGTGTGTGTGTGTGTGTGTCAGTGGGGCCTTCTTGTTCTTCTGCTACAAAACACCCAGTACACTGTGAGTAATGTTTAAATCCTTGGGATAGAGGCGGTTACACACACACACAATAGCCATGATACTGTTTTGAAGTCCATGCCAGCTTTCCTATCAGTCAATAACAGTAACTAAGTCTGTATCTCTACTGTTTTTTCTGTTATAGTCCATTTTAGATTTTTAGGTATTGACCCAGTGACCTCTGACCTCTTGGAACAACAGTGGGTAAAAATGTATTTACACAAGATGCAGAATTGAAACACTCATATCTTGGTGCTCATTGGGAGTCTGTAAGATGAACAGTTAAAAGGTTAAAATACCTGAAATTAAATTTTAACCTTTATTCTGACCTTTGACCTAGAGTCTTAAAATGTGTCCTTCAAGGTTCTGATGTCAATGCACATTAACACCAAGAGCAAAAAGAAGCTTTATGTAAAACTGAGTACACAGGAATGAAAAGGAAATTCCTGATTTGTCCTATCTGTGATCATTGTGTAAACACATTTTGGTGACCTTGACCTTTGACCTACATTCACCCAAATTTAATGAGATCTCACCTCACACCTTTACTCAAAATTGCATGTAAATTGGTCCAGTAGTATTTATTTAAAGGTGCTGAAAATAAACAAATGAACAAAAACACACAAAATGAACCAAAAATAATAGCCCATCCTCTTTGGGGGCGGAGTCATAAAAATACAGTTTGTTTGTCTTATTTTAATGAAGGTAAATGCACCAAACATCTAGTGAAAGTTTATTTTACATTTGTTGGCTCTGCCTTCGAGTCGACCATTTAAAGGAAAATAGAATAGAATAGAATAGAATACAATAGAATAGAATAGAATAGAGGGCAGCACGGTGGTGCAGTGGTTAGCATTCGTGCCTCACAGACAGAAGGTCCCTGGTTCTATTCCCACACCAGACCTTTCTATGTGGAGTTTACATGTTCTCCTCTCCTCGTGTCTGTGTGGGTTTTCTCCAGGTACTCCTCCCACCATCCAAACACATGCACTGATAGGTTAATTAGTTAATCTAGATTGCACATAGATGTGAATGTGAGAGTGATTGTTTGTCTATATATGTTCAGCCCCTGAGGTAAACTGGAGACTCATACAGGGTGTACCCCGTGTTCACCCGTTGTAGCTGGATTAGACCCCCAGTGACCCCTGTGACCCGAGTGAGGATAAAGCGGGTTCAGATGACAAGAGATGAGATGTATGTTTTTGATCCCATAACTGCAAAATTGTTTTGTAACAGCAGCATTAACATAATAAGAAAAAATATTATTAATATAATAATGTGTAAAGACAGATAACTGTAAAGTAAGTAAAAAAAATGCCATTAGAGTATTATGTGCAGAAAATGTGCAGCATAAACAGAAAAAATCCTGTGATCGTGAAGGTGTGTGAGAGAAAGGATTTCATGTATCTGTCTGTTTGACAGTGGAGCTGTAGTAGTCTGTTGGAGGAAGTGTTCCACTGTCTGTCCAGTGTGTGGAGGTCAGGGTCAGACTTACAGTATGGTTAGGGGTCAGGGTTAGGGTCAGGCTGTCTGTCTGTCCAGTGTGTGGTGTCTGTGATCAGATGAGTTTGTGGAACACCCTCTTCTCCACCATGGTGTGAAAGTTGTCCAGCCTCAGACCAATCACAGAACCAGGGTTAAGGTCAAAGGTTAAAGGTATTCATCCTTCCACATGATTTTATCCAGTCTGTTGGTGTCACTGGCTCTGATGAGGATCCTGAGTTTGTGAACAGATAAAAAAAAAAAAACTAATGATAATAATGAAGTGTGTTTTCAGTTCATGTGTTTTCTGTTTCTTTCAGTTCGAAGGTTTGCGCAGAAAAGTGTTGTTTAAGATGGAATTCAATGCCCCGAACCAGGAAGTGCATTAAAGGTGAGTACAGGTTGACCTCTGACCTCTGACCAGCTATGAAGGTTGACCTCTGACCAGCTGATCTGGTTCGTGTTTGTGTGTGTCCAAAGTTCACTGGTTTAAATAGTTTCATTCAGTTCAGGATTAAACTGAGACAAACATGTGAAATAGGTTTAACTGATTATAGACACACACACACACACACACACACACACACACACACACACTGAACCTGTTGACAGTTGTGTGTTTGTTTGTGTAACTGTTTAAAAAGTGAGTCAAATAAATTTTTGGTTCATAAACGTGATAAACTTTCACATCTAAAATGTTTCCATTGTGTTTGAATTACGTACAATATTCAGTGTTTTCCAAAAACTCATATCCACCATAGATTTCCTCTACTGCACATGCTCTGTAGTTCCACTGTTACCCCTCGAAACCACAGTAATGGGAATTGCACTTCTTTCATGTCTTATCTGAATTTTCCACAAAAGACTGAATCTGCTGGAGGGACCATGGTGTAGTATTATGGACTGCCATCAGGGTCTCTGTGCATTATATTATATTATATTATAAGCCTGGTACCCCCCCCCCCCCCCCCCCCCCCCCCGCTCTTCCTCCTCCTCTTTTCTCATATCGGAACTTCTTTTCTTTCTTCATAGTCAGATGTTTTCCTCGTTGCCGTGGTGACAGAGCATCATGTCGGAAACTCAACCTCTGCATTTGCCGCCCTGGTTTCCATGGTAACCGCTGTGAGTCTCTACCCCTACGCCTCAAAGCAGACCATAACACCACCAGCTCTGTCCAGAAATGGTTCTTCCCACAACCGACAACTCTCACGACAACCAGCTCCCCCCCTTCCAGTGTTATCCCAACCTGCACGTGGAGCCAACACCAAGCAACAGGCCCTGCCCACAGGAAGCCCAAAACAAGAGGCCCCACCCACAGGGAGCTCAAAGCAGGAGGCCCCATCCCCATGGTCTGGAGGAGTTCAGGAAACAGAACACAGGAGGGATGGAAGGAGGATAATGCAGGAGGAGGAGCAGACAAGGAGGTCACAGGAGGAGGAGGAGACAAGGAGGAGGTCACAGGAGGAGGAGATGAGGAAGAGGTCAGAGGAGGAGGAGGTGATGAGGAGGAGGTCAAAAAAAGAAGAACAAACAAAGTCGGAGCAGGAGATGAAGAAACTGACACTGAGGTGAGTGGAACATTTAAGAAATATTTAAGGAATATTTAAATGAATATTAATGGGATATTAATATGGTATTATGGGAATATGAATGGTTTATTAATGTCATATTAAGGGAATATTAATGGTTTATTAAGGTCATATTAAGGGAATATTAATGGTTTATTAATGTCATATTAAGGGAATATTAATGGTTTATTAATGTCATATTAAGGGAATATTAATGGTTTATTAATGTCATATTAAGGGAATATTAATGGGATATTAAAGGAATATTACTGTCATACTAGAAAAGCACTCTGAGAGCACAAACCTCAGTCAAACAGTTTGAGTTATGTTGTACACAAACAGACAGAAAGACAGACAGATAAACGCCAGCAAAACATAACTGCCTTGGTGGAGGTAATTAAGGGAATATTAATGGGATATTAAGGGAATATTATTGTCACATTAGGGGAGTATTCGTTGTTCCCTTAACGTTTAACCAGTGGAAACAGTCGTCACTTTTTTCACTAAAGGAAAAATTCAAGTTAAGTCTTAAAATTATATTTAGTAATAAAAAGTTTCTTATCATCATCATTAATATTATTATTATTATTTTAATTGTTATTATTAACAATAGTAGTAATAATAGTAGTATTGTTGAATTATGTTTTAGTTACTCCTGAACAGAAGCCTTGCTTGGGTGGTTACCATGGAAATGTGTCCATAAACATTTTTGCACATTTACATTTTGTTCTGAACAGCAGGTGGAGCTGTGGTTCTGCTGATCACTACCTACTCTACTGCCTGTGGACTAGAATTATTTCAGTTTTGTCCTGGAAACAAACATTTATAATAATAATTTAAAAAAAAATTATAATAATAAAAAATATTCATGATGATGATGATTATGATGATGGTAATGGGCTATTGATTAAATAGATGTGTTTGTTCAATAATTCATGCATTTGTGTTACTACGTGTGTGTGTGTGTGTGCGTGCGTGCGTGCGTGTGCGTGTGTGTGTGCGTGCGTGCGTGTGTTTAATGTCAGATTTTTCTGAGCCAACAGGAAAAAGAATGACAATCAAATGGTGTCATTCAGTGGTGCAGTGGCTAGCACTCGTGCCTCACAGCAAGAAGGTCCCTGGTTCGAATCCCACATCAGACCTTTCTGTGTAGAGTTTGCGTGTTGTCTGTGTGGGTTTTCTCTGGGTATTTTGGTTTCCTCCCACCATCCAAAGACATGCACTGATAGGTTAATTGGTTGATGTATATTTCCCAAAGATGTGATGTGAGAGTGATTGTATATGTTCAGCCCTGAGATGAACTGGAGACTTGTCCTGTCTTCACCTGTTGTAGCTGACCCTAGTGAGGATAAAGTGGGTTCAGAAAATATGAGATAATAATAGTGATGCAAAAAAATATTTCTTTACATTTATATGTAGTGGCTAGCAGTAGCAACTAATGTCAACAAACATGGAATACATGTTGAAGTCGCATTTTTACAAATAAAACATTCACCCTGGTGAAGACCAAACCATATTTAGCGCTGAGCCTTTCAGTAATGAGATTGTGGACCCACCCCCTGACAAAAAAGTTCTATGCCTCCAAACCTTTCTATGCTTTCATCTGCTGGTGTAGTAGGATGTCCCAGTAGTTAGTAATATCCACAGCCTCCATGATTGGCAAATCTTTGGCTTCTGTAGAAAACTCATTAATTTTCACAACATACGGGTCATGTCCAATACACTTTTAACTAACTATATGTATCTCTGTTTCAACACTGGATCTAAATCCATACAATAAGCACAACCTCTTCAATGGTTTCCTCCATAGCTACATTCTAACCCTTACTTCCTGACCTCCAGCTGAAGTTGCGACATCATCATAGTCACCTGGCTGAAACCTACTTATTGGATCAGTGAAAAAGAGACAAAGACACCAAGGAAATAAAATCATCTGTATAGAATCAATGCAGGCTAAGAGGTGTGTTTAGGTCTGGTTCATTTGACCCATGTGATCAGATGGAGTGTATGTCACAGGGTCACGTGTTGGAAGTTTGACAGTGGTCTCCAAAAAAAAAAGAAGCGCTACAAACTCTCTGTCATCATGATTTAAACACTGTATTGTATGCATACTGGAGATACTTGTATGTGTTGTACAGTTTTTTTCAGTGTTATATGCACTTTAATGTGTGCTGGGGTCCATGTCCAAAGCAGACCAGGTCTAAAATGGACCGAGTCCACACTAGTGGAACAGGTCCAAAGGGGACAGGTTCTGACTGTGTTTGTTTACTAGTGTGCAGGAGGTCCAGGCTCTACTGGAGAAAAAGGCTCTGACACCAGGAGGAAGAGGAGGCAAGATGGCTGCCCTGCTGATGAAGAAGCTGCTGAAGGCTGCACCCCCTACTGACTCCACCCCCTCCTCAGTGCAGACTAGTGTGAAGACGGTCTACAGACAGACGGGTCAGTAACCACGCCAAGGGCATGCAAACACAACAAACAACCTTTAAAGGTTAAAGGTGGGTGTTTGGGTCTTTAAGGGTTAAAGGTGAACTTTTAAGGGTCTTTAAAGGAGTCATTCCATGGTTATTTCATTAATATTACTGTGTTCCCCATTGTTATTGAAAACATTGTGTGTTGGTTCTATTTAAAACGTCCGAATTGCTTTGTTTCAAGCTGTTTTTTTCACGGTAGAAAAATGACTTGAGGTGGAACAACAGAGTTTACTGGTACTTCCTCTGGTTGGCTAAGAATGCGTGAAGGAACACTCCCCCCTCCCCTCTGGCTGTGGATGTATTTACCTTTCCCCAACTAGCATCCCGCTAGGTTTCATGCCTGTTGCTTGTTCTGAAAACATGCAGGGAAAAAACAAGGATTTGTTTCCACAGAGAGCACATGAACCAGATTGATCCTCCATTTTTCCAGTTTGTGCAGCAGCTACTGTGGCTCCGTTTTCTCTTGTAGATGCTAATGCTAATGCTACTTCAGATTCGCTGTAGGGGATGGGCGTGGGTGATGCTGAAGTCCGTCTGACGTCAGATGGACCATCTTTTTCTAGGTCCCTCGTTCCTCTTGTTGTTTTCTGTGAATGCAGTATGCAGCCAGTGGAGGTGACAAACCACTGTCAAAGGCAGCATGTGTTGGTAAGTCGGGGTCACCCATCAGATTCCAAAAGGAGCGTGGAAAAGTGGTTTTCAGCGGAATGACACCTTTAAGGGTTAAAGGTGGACATTTAAGGGTCTTGTGCGTATTTTTATTTCTAAACCACACCTCAGTCTGACTTCATGTGTGTACATTAGTGTGTAATGACATGTTGTGTTAAGGATAAATGTGTGTGTGTGTGTATGTGTGTGTGTGTGTCCTGTTCACAGACTTACAGTATGTAACACACATACCATAACATTTGGCTCATTGGTTGGTGGAGTGTGAAACACACACACACACACACACACAAAGTATTTTTCTTTCCTAAAACAAACGCAGGCTGATTTAACGGAGCAGGAATGTTTATGACGTTCAACTGTTCAACAGTTTAGTCAAACAGTTCAGTTCAACAGTTCAACGGTTCAGTTCTCTTTAACCTTTGTGCGGTCCTTCGGGTCAAAGAGACCCGGTGGCTCACAAATGTACCTTTTTATACGTACTGTAGGATGCCATTGCTTACTACTGAAAACAGTAATATATCCTTGGGGGGTGGGGTGATGAGTCTATGGAACTGAACTTTGGAATCTGGGTTTTTAAGACCCAATTGTAGGACACAGCCAGTGTGCCTTTTACGAAGGACCGCACAAGGGTTAAACTGAAGCAAATCAGATTCAGTTCACATTCATCTGCATCTGAAGAAGTCTGTCTTTTCAATGAGTCACTCTGCGTTTCCATGGTAACGAACACTAACATTATGGTCCAACGCATCAGAAAGTGACCAGATGAGATGAGAACTATTAAGAAACAACTTTCAGAGTCAAAGAAAGTGTTCAAATAATAAAAGCTGAGAGGACTGAAACTGAATAGAAGGTCAAAGGTCGGTGTATTTGAACTGATGCAGCAGTGTTGATGTTTATGCACAGGACCAGTTTCAAAATGGAGACTGTGACCTCTGACCCCATGTAACCCCCTGGAATCTGGAGGGTTCAGGTATAAACTGAAAACTGTGACCTCTGACCCCATGGAACCCCCTGGAATGTGGAGGGTTCAGGTATAAACTGAAAACTGTGACCTTTGACACCATGGAACCCCCTGGAATGTGGAGGGTTCAGGTGTAAACTGAAAACTGTGACCTTTGACACCATGGAACCCCCTGGAATGTGGAAGGTTCAGGTCTGACATGGAAACTGTAACCTTTGACCCCATGGAACCCCCTGGAATGTGAAGGGTCCAGGTCTAAACTGAAAACTGTGACCTTTGACACCATGGAACCACCTGGAATGTGGAGGATTCAAGTCTGAGATGGAAATTGTGACCTCTGACCCCATTGAACCCCCTGGAATGTGAAGGCCTCAGTTCTAAACTGAAAACTGTGACCTCTGACCCAATGGAACTCCCTGGAATGTGGAGGGTTCATGTTTAAGATGGAAACTGTGACCTTTGACCCCATGGAACCCCCATCCATATAGACCTGATGGGGCCACTTCGGTCTGGATCTGTAATGTGGAATACAGATAAAAGAGGAGATCTGGAACACACCCAGACTGTCAACAGAGGACAACGGGGTCTGTCCTGGTCTAGGGTCAAAGGTCACTATCACTCCATTCCTCCAAGTAGATTAAGCAGGATGGAAAAGCACACAGTAAACATGTTTCCTAACCCCTGAACCTCTACATGAATAATCTAACTCTTTTCAGATTTTTATCTTTGTCTGTTGCAGATGTTTCATCTTTTTCTGAAAAAAAAAATACCTTTGGTTTTGGATAGGTGGAGTTCAGAAGGTTAATGGTTGGGTTAAGGGTTAAAGTTTAGGTTTAGTGTTTGGGTTTAGAGTTAGGGCTATCTTTAGGGCTAAGGGTAGGGTTAGGGAAAGGCTTAGTGGTAGTTTACCACAAACACGAACCTTAAAGGCAATTATCCAGAGTAAAAAGCCTGAAATAGCCGATTGCCAATATGATCTGGAATTTCTTGACTTCATTGCATGTTAGTAGGTTAAGCTTTGTTCTTCCATACTTCTTTGTTTCAATTTCTAATGAAATACTGGGCTATGTTTTTTTTTTAAAGAATGCAATGAACTCGTGAATTTCCAGAGTGAATTGGCAATCGACTATTTCGGGTTTCCTCGTAAGAACACAGAAAGGTACATGGCTTGAGATAAGTAATTCTGGATAAACTATCGACGACATGAAGACCTCAGGACACTTGGGTTTGCCTTTAGGGACCCTCTACTTACTACCACGTAAGTGTGATGTTGTTTAGAACTTTAGAAGAGTTATTCTAAAAATAGCGTTTCATGCCCTCATCACTTCCATGCTAACACAATTTGGCTCAAAACCGCAAAATTTAAATTTCTCAATTTACATGCAAATGGTGTGATTTTGATGTCAACTATATATATGTACTCTGGATAATTCCTTTAACACTACTCCTACCACTGGTAGAGTTAAGGGTGTGTGTCTGCTGGTTTAATGGTTGCAGTGTTTCCACTTTGTTCCAGTTAATGTTTTTTCAGTTCAACACTGTGTCGTTGTGTGTTTGTGGTTTTAGTCAGACAGGAAGTGAGCGCATACAGACAGGAAGTGAGCTCATACACAGACCAGTCTCTGTTCTGAGACCCCCCACCCCACCTTACCCTACCCCACCCTCAAGGAACAGCAAAACCACGTCCCTTTTCAGTCCTCATGCCACTAACAAGGATCTGGACCCACAGGGAATCCAGAACCTGGGTTCTTAAGCCACCAGATAGTCTTCAGGTGTTTTTCAGGGGACCTTCTGGGGGTCTTCAGTAGTTCCCCCTAAACCTACCCCTACGCTTTATGCAAAAACTACTGGACCAATTTCCATGAAATTTCCAGTAAATATGTGAGTTGGTCAAGAATAGATCAACCTTGAATTTTTGTGAATGTAGGTTAAAGGTCAAGATCACCACAAATGTTTTCACAATAATCATAGATAGGGCAAATCAGTTTTTCCAACACACAGCTGACACTACAAAGACGGTTTTAAAGATAGTGGTACTGCAAGATGCAGAAATGCAGATATAGGCTTGGTCTCGGCTCTACCAATCACCAAACACCTACGTCATATAGTTCTTAGAGAACTAAAAAAACACCCTGCCTCAAGTAGGAATGAAAAAGGTTATAGGAACTACAAATAATTCCTACCGTGGGAAAGTGCCTAAACTGGAGCCTGCAAAGGCCCTATGAAGTATTACCAGACCAACTTGTCAGGCAAAAATATGTTTTGCCACTACAGGCGGGCTAGATTTCTAAGTTAAGTTTTTTCAGGTTATTCATATCTTTTTTGTTGGGCTAGTTTTTAAAAGTGAGGATTTTCATCATTTATTGTCTTTTTTTGCCCTAAAACAAAGAGATAATTGGAGTTAATCATTTATAGGTTGTTCTGTTGTTATTTGACTGTAGATCAAATCTGTCTGAATGTGGAACCTGAAAGAACACGAGTTTGTATGTGTTGAGCGGCTCTACAGATGTTCGATGGATGAAATACAAGTTTTCATCTGTGTCTGTTCGCACATAGGAATTCATGATGGATGATAACATGTTGCAACAATCTGGGCCTGTTGTTGTTGTTACATTTTTGTCCAGTTCAGGTTTACTTTAACTCCAGCCCCTGAAACCAGAACCAGGGTTACATCATCACAATGACATCCTTTTTATCGCTGGTTCCGACACAAAAGAAGAACAGACGCAAAAGGAGGAAAAGCAGAAGGAAAAGGAGAGAGGAGGAGGAGGAGGAGGAGGAGGAGGAGGAGGAGGAGGAGGAGGAGGAGGAGAGTGAAGTAGATCAGCTCAGAGTTTAGTTTGGAGTTCAGCCCAGTCCTCCACACTGCTTCCAATTATCTCTCCGCCTCCTTCCCTCCTTCTCTGTTTTTTACCACGACGGTACTCTCACACACTCTGATCGTGATCTGACGAGGGAGCACTGTTTAGGGAAAAATAGTGTAGAGTAAAGGGGGCGGGGCTGTGTCTACACTTCCTTCATTCGCTCTGTTTTTCCTGCAACGTTGTTTTTTTTGTTTTGTTTTTTTTACCATGAATCAACTGTGATATAGAAGAGGAGGGTGGGACTGGGGAGGGGAGGAGGAGGAGGAGGAGGAGGAGGAGGAGGAAGAGGAGGAGGAAGAGGAGGAGGAAGACGAGGTCTGGGAGTTTGGACGATCATGCAACAACTCACAAACTCTGACGGACTCTGAAACATGGACACGCTAAAGCCTGCACTCATCTGTTTTCTGTCCAGTTTCATGGTTCTCTTCTGTCCTCTGCCAGCTGATGGACAGACAGGAGGAGGTGCAGGAGGAGGTGGAGGAGGTGGAGGTGCAGGAGGAGGAGGTGGAGGTGGAGGTGCAGCTGGAGGAGCTGAGACAATCCAGGTGATGTTCACACCGACCGTCTGTAAGGTGCGCTGTGTTCAGGACAGATGTGTCAACTACTGCACACGAGGCAACGTGACCACGCTGTACAGCAATGGCAACAGCAATGGCAACCAGGCAATTGGAGGACGCAGCAGCAACGAGGCAACAGGAGGACGCAGTGGCAACACAGACGGAGCGGGATTCAGAGTCTGTAAGTCCACCTGCACCATATGAACAGGGTCAAAGGTCAGCAGACCCATCTGTACCACATGAACAGGGTCAAAGGTCAGCAGGTGGGGTCAAAGGTCAGCGGGTCCATCTGCACTACATCAACAAGATCAAAGGGTCCATCTACAGTACATAAACAGGGTCATAGGTCAGCAGGTCCACCTGCACCACACAAATGGGGTCAAAGGTCAGTGCATCCATCTGTACCACATGGACAAGGTCAAGGGTCAATAGTAGTAATTCAACTTGTCTTGACATCAGAAACTTGAAGAACACATTTGAAAACTCTCGGTCAAAGGATCACAATAAAAATCAAATTCACATTTTGGATGTGACCCTTGAACTATTCATCTTACAGACTTCAAGTGAGCACCCAAATTCTGGTCTTTCAATTCTACATCTTGTGTGTATACATTTTTACCTATTGTTGACCCAAGAGGTCAGGGGTCACAGGGTCAATAGCTAAAACACTACAATGGACTATAACAGGGGGAAAAACTGTTTTTAGAGACTCCGTTAGCCCCCCCCCTCCCTTTGAATCACTGTACCATAACTCAGACGCTACTTTGCTAACACTAAATGTCAAACAAGTCTTCTTAGTTTTTCCAAAAATAGTAAATGAAAACAAACATCCATCAGAACCAGAGTTACTGCATCATTTAGATGTTTATGAACATTTAAAATAAACCAACCTGAAGGCAGCAGAAGGGGAAAAAACAGAACAGTGTGTGTGTGTCTCTTCTATTTGACGTCATTCACACTCAGGAATGTGTGTGTGTTCACCTTTAAATTAGTAACCATGGTGACCCACATGATCAGCTGTTCTCACTCTTTTTGCCACATCACCATGGCAACCAGTATTCTTCTGAAAGGTCACATTAATGCTACGTTTCCACTTATATCAACTCAACTTGCTTTGGTGCATTTCCATTATGAAATAGGACCTGTTACCATGGTAACCAGTACTTTTTTTTTTTTTTTTTTAATCTGGTAGTGGTACTAGTTTTTTGGCATCACTCTACCCAGGTCCCCAGTGATACTCAAAGCTGATGTATAAACCATACAGACATTGGTTAGACAGTTATCACTGTGACTCCACCCCTTTACAAAAAATACAGATGTGGAAGTTGACAGGAAATATATGGGTACATTAATCCAGTCCATAATACTACACCATGGCCAGTCCAGGAGATTCAGTCTTTGGTAGACAGCGCAAAAATTCAGACAAGACAGGAAACTAGTGAGTTTATCAACACTTCCCTGAACAGACGATAGGAAGTAATGCATTGAATTACTATGATGACCAGGTACTTTAAGTCAGTACTATTACTATGGTGACCAGGTACTTTAAGTCAGTACTATTACTATGATGATCAGGAACTTTAAGTTAATACTATTACTATGATGACCAGGTACTTTAAGTTAGTACTATTACTATGATGACCAGGTACTTTAAGTTAGTACTATTACTATGATGACCAGGTACTTTAAGTCAGTACTATTACTATGATTACCAGGTACTTTAAGTCAGTACTATTACTATGATGATCAGGTACTGTAAATTCAATAATATCCTGGAATGGAACAATTACCAAGTCGAGCTGAGCCAGTACTGGTGGAAATGCCACAAATGAGTCCCTAGTGGGCAGGGCCAATGTGGTCAACAAAGTTATCCTGACTAAACTTGATTCACATTACAACAAATATCATCATAAAAAGCGGGTCCAAGTGACAGTTGAAGAAACCAGTTGAATTAAGTTCAATGGGTACAGATGTAGTTCAGCACCACCAGAGTGTGAATGTGAGAGTGAAGGCATAATGCATCCACTGTACATACTTTGGGTGTGCATTCATATAAAAATATTATTTTTATATATATATATATATATATATATATATATATATACACCCATTGTCTCATCTTTTTTGTGTCTTGTCTTTTCTCCCCAGTTGTGACCCATCTTTGTGTTTTTTCTCCTTTCTATTCTTCTCTCTGTTTTCCCAGTCTTTCCCTGCAGTAGATCTTCACCACCTGTTCTTTAAATGTTTTCCAGGTTTGAATCTGTGGATTTCTGATCTGAACCCACTGTATTTACACTGGGAACCCCCCCACCACACACACACACACACACACACACACACCACCACATGTATGCCTTTGGCAGTCAGCATCTGGGGTGTGTGGTTTGTGTGCGGGGGGTTTAATGACATCATACGGTCATGGGGTCCATCCCCACAGCTGGTCTCCCCCCTCAGGAAACCCAAAGCTCCAGAATCTTCACTTTATTCATTGAGTTTCATCATTTCATGTTTTCCCAGAATCCAGTGTTTGTTTGTTTTTCAGTAACTTTACGCAAAAACTACTGGACCAATTTAGATGAAATTTTCAGAAAACATGTGAGGTGGTCCATAATACATCCCATTACATTTTGGTGAATGTAGGTCAAAGGTTAACTTCACCAAAGATGTATTTTCACAATAAGAGATAAGACAAATCAGGAATTTCCTTTTCATTCCTATGTACTCAGTTTTGCATGTAGCATCTTCTTTCTCTCACTGTTATTATCCATTGACATCAGAAACTTGAAGAACACATTTGAAAACTCTCGGTCAAAGGGTCACAATAAAAATCAAATTCACATTTTGGATGTGACCCTTGAACTATTCATCTTACAGACTTCAAGTGAGCACCCAAATTCTGGTCTTTCAATTCTACATCTTGTGTGTAAAGATTTGTTCCTATTGTTGACCCAAGAGGTCATGGGTCACTACAATGGACTATAGCAGGGAAAGAAACAGTTTTTAGAACTTAGTTACTATTATTGACTAGGGGTGTGATAAGACACTCAGCTCATGAGATGAGATGAGACACGAGATTGGGTTCACGAGTCTGAGACGAGAGGAAACTATATTACAAATTATATGAATGGACAACAAACTTTTATTTAACTGATTTGCACATGAATTTTAAAACTCTGTAAGCGTTAACCTTTAATGAACTTCTTCCTCTACAAATTGAAAATAAAATGTTGCAAAAGTTAAAATAAAATAAAATTATATATTTCTCCTTTTTTCAAGTGCAAACAATATGTGCAAAACTTTCTGTTTTGTTCTTCTCTGTCAATACAGACTACAAATAGTGCAAACAGAGCCTGACCAATTATGTCACTGACAAGTAAGTCACTTCTTCCTTGACAACTTGAAACAAAAAAAAAAAAAAAAATCTTGCAAGATTCCGTCACACCCCTATTATTGACAGATAGGAAATCTGGTATGGGCTTCAAAATGGCATCATGACCTTAAGTGACCCTGAAAGGTCAAACCAATAGTCTCTTATTTTGAGAGGGAGATATCCATTAAGAGCTAAAACATTAGTGAGTGGGCGGGGCTTGTTGTGTCTTGAACCTCTTGTTTATGTAGTTTGATCATTTTTTGTTTATCCCAGAGTCCACAGTATCACTGCTTTTCCTTCTGTGTTCTTTTCTTCTTTTGTTCTGTTCATTGTTCGTCAGTCTTTCCATCATCACTGTCATTTTTTCCTTTCTCCTCTTTTCTCTTGTTTATTCTTTTCCAAACATAAACAAACTCAGTCACTTCTTTCTTCTTCTTTTTCCTGGTTAAACCTTTGCAGACAACTCAATAATGAGCTAATGTTTGTGATACACACTTTTCCATCTGTACTTGTGGGGACACGTTCTTAATGATTCCACCCAGACCAACAACAGGATGCTTAAAGTGTTTGGACTCCTGTAGACTGACCCCAGAAACCAGGACAGACTGACCCCAGACCAACTGACCACACCTGACCCCAGACCAACTGACCTGACCACACCTGACCCCAGACCAACTGATCATAGACTGATTTGTGTTTGAATCAGAACTAGACTTAAAACTTTCACATACATGTGCGGAAACAGAATGTTGCGGTTTCCTTCCTTTTTTCATTTTCCTTTTTTTTTTCTCTCCTTCCTTTTTTTTCCTTTTTCCTTTTTCGAGGTGTTAATTCCAGCTTGGACACCCACTGAACTCTGGGTAACAATGCACCCATTTCCTGTGGAAAAGGAAACAGGAAGTAGGTGGCAGCTTCAAATGGCGCCAAATCCTGTTTTCACTCAAACATTTAAATGAGTCTGAATTTGACACATATTCTGTAAACAGTGTTTTGATAACATTTGTACCATGTTGGTTCAGGTCAGACCTGAACCATTAAAGTTCATATACAATATATGCATATGTATGTGTGTGTGTAGACCTGTAGACCTTGTCTGTGACTGTTAATAGTAACCAGTGTCTTTCTGTGTGTGTGTGTTTGTGTGTGTATATATATATATATATATATATATATATATATATATATATATATATATATATAGTGTGTGTGTGTATGCGCGCGTGTGTGTGTGTGTGTGTGTGTGTGTGTGTGTGTGTGTGTATTAAATATAGAACTGTTTAAAAGCATGCCTATTTGGAAAAAAATAATCCCTTAATAAATAAATGGATAAATAAATATTAAATAATGGTTAAAACATGAGCTATTTATTTATTTAATTAATTATGTCATTTTTGTTCCTAATATATTGATGGTGAATCTCCTCTCTCCTCCTCTTCTGTTTCCTCTCTCTCTCTCTCCTCGTCCCTCTCCTCTCTCTTCGTCCTCTCTCTTCTCCTCCTCTTCCTCTCTTCTCCTCTCCTGCCTCTTCCTCTTCTGTCTCCTCTTTCTCCTCTCTCTATTCTTCCTCTTCTCTCTCCCCTTTCTCATCTTCCCTCTCCTTTCTCTTTCTCCTCTCTCCCTTTCCTCTCTCCTCCTCCTCCTCTTCTGTCTCCTCTCTCTCTCTGTTCCTCTTCCTCACTCTCCTCTCTGTCATCCTCCTCTTCTCTCTTCTCCTCCTCCTGCTCCTCCTCAGTCCTCTGTCCTCTCCTCTGTATGAATGGAGGTGTGTGTTTACAGAAGGATCGTTGTCTGTGTCCTCCAAACTTCACTGGAAAGTTCTGCCAGATCCCTGTGACGCCCACCCTACCGTCTGACCCCGCCCATAGCCATGGCCCAGTCTCCTCCTCCTCCACCAATGATATCGTGAAGCCTGCGCTCCTCAGCTCCATGGCAACCAACCATGACCTGACCCAGTCTGAGTTCCTGCTGCCGCTTGTCCAAGGTCAGGAGAGAGGGAGGCCTGGAGGTACGACCTTTGACCTGTGCGCATGTGTGTGTATGTGGAGGCCTGGAGGTATGACCTTTGACCTGTGTGTGTTTAGCTCCCAGTCCCCGCATTGTGAAGGTACGAGTAGAACATCCCCCTGAAGCCAGTGTGAAGGTTCACCAGGTCCTGAAGGTAAAAGGAGGAGGTGCCAACAACAAAGGGATAGGGGTTGACAGAGAAAAATGGAGGAGCCAACTGGGACTGTGGGACTGAATACATACAACCAAAATATAAAGGGGAGGAGCAACACATAAAGGGGAAGGGCTTAACTATTACTGAATACATATAAACACACAAAGGGTAAGGGGCCAATACAGAAAGCAGGAAGGGCAACACAGAAAGGGGGAAGAGCAACATATAAAGGGGAGGAGCTGACACAAAAGTGGGAGGAGTCACTAGGGATTGAATACAAACAAACATAACACATAGTTGTCATGACAATGCTCCTACTTCCACAGGTGTCTGGATTTAGCCCTGGTTTCCAGAGTTTGTCATCCAGCCCACACTCTGGGTCAGCGGGGGCTCCGGCTCCAGCCCCGCCCCCGGCCCCGCCTCCAACAGCAGGAGGCACCAGGAGCATGGTCCAGGCCCAGACTATCAGAGGGGGCGGGGCTTATACCCACTATTCTGGATTCAAGTACTGTTTCAGAGAAGTGAGGGATGGACAGGTGAGTTAACCAAGATTCGCTTTAACCCTGGTCCTAGACCTGGTCCTAACCCAGACTAACTTTAACCCTGGTTCCAGACCTGGTCCAAGACTAGATTAACCCTAAATCTTGTCCTAACCCTGACCCTGGTCCGGGTCATAACCCTTTTACAAGCTCTGGTCCACCAGATGTTATAATCTGTGCTAACATGTGTTAACCTGGGTTATAATATGTGTTTTATCTGAGTTATAACTTATAACCTGTGCTAACCTGGGTCAACCTTTGTATTTAGTACATTTCTCCTTTACCTGGTTTGACCTGGGTTAACCCAGGTTAACATGTGTGTTTAGAGAATTTTTCCTTTACCTGGTCTGACCTGGGTTAACCCAGGTTAACCTGTGTGTTTAGTGCAGTTCTCCTTTACCTGGTCTAAGAAGTAAAGAAACCTGCTGCAGAAGTTTAGGAAAAGCCTGGGGGATAACGGAGTGTGTCCTGTGTCCTCCTAATGCAGGTAAATATATAAACACACACACACACACACACACACACACATATACATATACAGCTCTATAAAGTTTCAGGACATAATGTGTTTGGTTATGTATCCTTGTGAGGAGTTTTTGTGTTTTATTTTTACTTATCTTGGCTCTGAAACTGAAACTCTGAGCTTCGAAGTCACTAGGTTTAAGGGTCTTTAAGGGTCTTTCAGGGTTAATCGTCCTCATGTTTTGCAGATAAAGTGAACAGCAGTTGTCCCATTGGCTTCAAGAAAGGAAATGGAACCCAATGTGAAGGTGAGTCAAACACAAACACACACGTGCAAATTTTATTACATTTACAGGAAATTATTACCTTTATTGGGTTTTATGTCTCCAGCCCTTGAAGCTGAGGGGGCAGGGCTATTGTTTTTGTTTGTCTGTCTTTCAGCAATTTTACACAAAAACTACTGGACCAAGCTCCATGAAATTTTCAGGAAAGGTGCGAGGTGGTTCACAATAGATCCCATAAAATTTTGGTGAATGTAGGTTGAAGGTGAAGGTCACCAAAATGTGTTTTCACAATGATCAAAGATATCTCAAATCAGAAATGTCCTTTTCATTCCTGTATACTCAGTTTTGCATATAGCTTCTTTTTGCTCTCACTGTTGATGTGCATTGACATCAGAACCTTGAAGGACAAATTTAAATAGTCGAGGTCAAAGGTTACAATGAAGATCCAAATCAAATCAATACCTACATAAACTAAACAAGAAAAAAACTGTGGATACAGACTTAGTTACTGTTATTGACAGGTAGGAAATCTAGCATGGGCTTCAAAGTGACATCATGACCTTTGACCTTGAAAGGTCAAAATCAAGGTTACATATTTTGAAATGCTTGATTTGAAAGGCTTCAAAATGGCATTGTGACCTTTGACATTCAGTGACCTTGGAAGGTAAAACTCATGGTCCCATGTTTTGAAAGGGAGATATCCATTGAGAGCTAAATCGTTTGTGAGGGTGCAAGGTTTGTTGCCCCTGGAACCACTTGTTAGAATTTTGATTAAGTCCAAATTTTATACAATTTTCAATGAAGTTGTATTTGTGTGTGTGTATTTATGTGTGTGTGTGTGTGTTTGTGCGTGTGTGTGTGTGTGTGTGTGTGTGAGTGCAGATGTGAATGAGTGTTTAGAACCAGGTCTGTGTGAAAATGGTTTGTGTGTGAACACCAGAGGCAGTTATAGCTGTGTATGTAGGGCCGGGTTCATCCTGGATGCTTCACATGGAATCTGCATCTGTAAGTAACACACATACACACACATATATGTATATACACTCATACACATACACACACACTCATACACACACACACACACACACACACTACCACCGCCACCGGCATGACTACAACGTCTGGAATAAAGCAGATAATGCCTGCAGTACTAATCCATCTGAGTTTAATGGTGTTTTACAGAAAGATTTCTCATAATAATAATAATAATAATAATTAATAGCCATAGCTGCCCCATAGCTGCCCCAGGGCAGCTATGGCTACATATGTAGCTTACCACCACCAGAGGGAGAGAGCAAATTTATAATGGATCCACTGTATGTGATATGAGGATGCGTTCATAGAAAAGCACTATATAAATATAATCCATCATCATTATTATTATTATCAATAGTAGTAGTAGTATGAATAATAATAAGATAATAGTAATATTAGCTGAACTCTCAGATGGCCATCTTATACTGCTTATTCTGACTGGCATTCGAAGAGGTAACACATCATGGAAACATGGAAACAAATGAACCAATCAGAGCTCAGGATTGTGGTCTGAGCCTGAATGTGTTTGTGTTGTGTTATCAGTCACTTTTCCATCTTTTAAAGCCTCATTCGTGTTCATGTTTCTTCAGCAAGCTCAATTTCTACTGATTATTTTCTCACAACCAACAAACTACTTTTGACTGAATCCTTCTTCAGCCTGGTGGTTTGTTGAAGAACAGAGTTACAGATTTAAAGGAAATCTGGCCCTGACCACTTTATCTGGTTCACATAATTTAAGGATGAATGGAAAAGAGACTAGTGTGTGTAACCGTCTGTCCATCTGTCCATCCATGGGTCTGCTGTTGGTTAAATTGTCAGCGCTAACCTCTCCTGGTTCGTCTTCCTGGTTCCTCCAGGCTGGTGTTCAGTGTTTGTGCTGATGATCTGTTGGGTATTTGTGCTGATGATCTTTTAGTGTTTGGGCTGATGATCAGTTTGTGTTTGTGCTGATGATCTTTTAGTGTTTGGGCTGATAATCTGTTTGTATTTGTGCTGATGATCTGTTTGTTTTTGTGCTGATGATCTGTTTGTGTTTGTGCTGATGATCTGTTTGTGTTTGTGCTCATGATCTGTTGGTATTTGTGCTGATGATCCATTCATGTTTGTGCTGATGATCTGTTTGTGTTTGTGCTGATGATCCATTTGTGTTTGTCCTGATGATCTTTTTGTGTTTTTGCTGCTAATCTGTTTGTGTTTGTGCTGATGATCCATTCGTGTTTGTGCTGATGATATGTTGGTCTTTATACTGATGATCTGTCAGTGTTTGTGCTAATGATCTGTGCTGACTTCCTGTTGTCATCCACAGCCCACAGTGTCATCTCCGAGGTCAAAGGTCAGTGTTACCGGGTCCTGGGTTCTGGTCTGGGTCCATCTTCCTGTTCCCTCCCCATCCTGCGGAACATCACCAAACAGATCTGCTGCTGCAGCCGAGTTGGCAAGGCTTGGGGGCCAGACTGTCAGCGCTGCCCCTACTTTGGGTCAGGTAGTCATGCCCACATCCAATACTACTGCTGCAACTACTACTAATAATATTCCTACTACTGCTACTACTACTAGTGCTGCAACTACTACTACTATTACTACTTCTACTACTACTACTTAGTACAACTGGCCTGTTGACCCTACTTCACCTCAGGTAGCTACGCCCACATCCAATACTACACTATAATACTACTAATACCACTAACTACGACTTCTGCTACTACCACTACTACTACCACTACCACTATTACTGCTACTGCTACTAAACACATCTGTCCAGCTGTTCCTTCTCTTTAATTTTAACCCTTAACTTTTCCCTTAACCTTCCAGTTGCCTTTAAGGACATCTGTCCAGCTGGTCCTGGGTATCATTATTCTGCATCAGCGCTTCAGTTCAACCAGAGAGTCTCTGAACACCTGGGCAGCAGAGGGGCGGTGCTAGTAACCAACGGAAACCAGGAACATACAGGTAACCAATGGCAACCAAAACCAGACAGGTAACCAATGGCAACAAGGATTTTGCAGGTAATCAACAGCAACAGGGCTAGACCAGTACCCACATGTTGTACAGGCAACTGGTAAAGGTACTAGTACACATACAGATACTAGTACAAATACAGTTAACATTTAATGTGTACTAGTACCTGTAGTTGTACACTAGTACAACTACAGGTACTAGTACATATTCTGTACTCAATTCCATTAGCTCAAGAATATCAAAGAAAATTCATCAAGTCTAAGGGTTAGTTAAGTCTAGGGGTTAGTTAAGTCTAGGGGTTAGTTAAGTCTAGGGGTTAGTTAAGTCTAGGGGTTAGTTAAGTCTAAGGGTGGAAGAAGCACTGCAGTGCCTTGTACCTAATGACCACTTCCTGCCTGGAGGTGGAGGGCCCTGGGGGCAGGATCAAAAAAAGCCTAGTGGTGCAAAGGGTCCAACAGTCAGCCAAGGAAGTTCACCAGAGGAAGACCACCATCTGTGGGCATTGGATGCAATGGAACTACGCACATGAACGCCCACCGTCATGGAAGAAGCTCTGGAAAATGGACCCAGGCAGGTTGACCTTTCACCTCTCCCCTGTGGCTGACCTGTTACCAATCCCAAGTGAAGAGGACCCCTCCTGGAAGTAATGTGGAGCAGCTTCGTGTACACTAAACTGTATCTTGACGGTCTGCCCAAAAGCTTTGGCAAAGCTGTGTCACAGGTGCAGGCAGGATGAAGTCCAGCTGAGGCTGCAAATTAGGTGGAGCAGCAGAGAACCAGAGCCAACAGTGAATAGGTCCAGCCACACCAAGTGATACATTTTGTGAGGGAAGGAAGCAACGCAATGAGGAACACCACGGGGGCCAAGAACCCACCACCCACCTGACAACACACCTTGGACTGGAAAGAGGAGGCATGTCGTCTCACAGGCCATGGGAGGTACTTTGGCCAGACATATTTCTGTTGTTCAGCAACTCACGGTGCCCTGGGAACAGAGGCTAGCCACACCCACCAGCTGAAAAAAGTCCAGTACCAAGACCTGATGGGTCTAAAAGGGTGACACACAATTCACTTTCCCTTTGAGGTCGGCTGCTGCAGATTCCCAGTAAAACCAGTATACTACTTACTCCAGAAGGTTGAGCTCAGGCAGAGGTGTCCAAACTTTTTCCACTGAGGGCCACATACAAAAAAATATAGCAAGGGCTGGGCCACTTACTAGAAGTATATAGCTTCACCTTTAGTGTATTCAAGTTAGAAAAATGTAATAAAAGATGGTCATATATGCTACTTTGTTGAATATAATTTCAGAAAAAACTGCCTTCATCACAGCTTTCCATGAATGGATCTTTATTGAATTGTTTATAATAATTATATATTATTATATTATTGTAATTATTATTATTATATTGATGGTAATTGTGCCCAAAATCCAGACAACTGTCCCCTGATCAAGGAGCCATTCAATCTGCATCAGTGGAGATCAGCTGGTTTTGCAGTGTGTGTGTTATGCACAATAATGGGTACTCTACGTCTTAACTCTTTCAGCATCATAATGATAGATATATTTATTAAAACACCTGGTCTTTTTTGTGTATTTTGGTCAATAATTATGTCAAAAAATGCACCATGTGTAATTAATTGACACCCATTTTCCAGGAGAAATAGAACTCTCAAAATATGTCAAGCATTTACCATTCTCATGTAATTAAATATTTAAATCTGTGTATTAGAAGAGAACCACCAACACGGAAATTACTTTTTTTCAACTTTTTTTTTCCTCCCTGAGATTTGAAAAATCTAATTCAAACAGTTTTACAACAATTAAGACAGACAATTTTGTTTTAGCTTTCTTAGTCCATGTTACAGGCTCTTATATTTGTCAATAGCCAGGGGTTTTTTTTTATTTTATTTTGGCCATAGCAGTTTCTAAAACACTTCCTGTCCACCTCAAGACACACATCTACATGACACACATCACACATCCGAGGTGTATTTTTGTTTTTGTTGTCTGAAACTTTCAGTACTACCTTTCTACCTGACGTTTCTTTGGTTCGACCATGTTCAGTAACTGGAGCTACATTTCTTCTGACTGTCCTTCTTTGGTGGAGCCACTGCCTTGTTCAGCAGTAGCTCCACCTGGTGTTAAAACTAAGCAGTGCAATAGAATCAGGCAAAAGTTTAAATGTGGGCCATATTCTATTCTATTTATAAAGCAGTGACTCCATTTTTTGAGTCTGCTAAAAAATGTTATGTGGACCAGAAGCTGCTGGTGGTCTTTTACAGGGCCGCTG
Source organism: Siphamia tubifer (assembly GCA_020466265.1). Lineage (NCBI taxonomy): Eukaryota > Metazoa > Chordata > Actinopteri > Kurtiformes > Apogonidae > Siphamia > Siphamia tubifer. The sequence continues at coordinate 44,084,703 of CM035795.1, read as the reverse complement.
TGGAGAGTATATTAGCTTTATGGCATCACAGTGTGGTATGCTGGGAGCACGGCAGCAGACAGGAAGTGACATTAACACAACCCAGAACATCACAGGCTGCTCTCTGCCAGGCCTGGAAGACATTGCATGCTCTCAATATCACAGCAGAGGTGTCAATATCATCCAAAGACCCCTCCCACCCAGGACACTACCTCGTCCACCTGCTGCCCTGTGGTAGGTGCTCAGGTCTCAGCACTAATAGACGCAGGGACAGCTTCTACTCAAGAGACATCAATATTTTAAATAACCACAAATAAAACTCCACAACCCCCACATGTGCTATTTTGTCCATTCCCTACAAATGTTCTCCCTGGAGAAATATCTTTATTTTTATTTCTTTTACCACCTCATACTCTGGATTCTATGGTGCAATCATTTTTATTTATATCAACCTGTGTGATTTTAACCTGTGCAATTTTAATGTCATCACACACTGCGAATTTTACTGTGGAATTTTTTCATTTAAGCCTGTGCAGTTGGTCGTGTTGATGCGACATTCACTCTGCCATTGTATATTGTGACTCTTTCACTGTGCAATATTTTATCTTTTGTCTTTTACAGTTTTATATTTATGCAAATACGGATGTGTCAATTTTAAATTTTGTTGTAAAACCAATGACAATTAAAGCTACGCCAATTAAAAATGGACCCATATTTTGGACATTCCTGGACTAGGACCAAGGGAGGTGAAGAAAGGCACCAGGGATAGAGCCACAGCAGCCCAGACCAGCTCTAGTCCTTCTGTAGGTCTTTGCTGTCCCACTCAGGTCAGGTGTACGGGTGAAGGGGAGAGACATCTGTGACCCTCAGATTCCTGCTGATGATTCAGAAGGGTTAGGATTGGGGTTATGGGTTAGTTAAGTCTAAGGGTTAAGGTTAGGGTTAGGGTCAGATGCTCCAGAGAGGCCCCACCCCTTTTCTTCTTCTTTTCTTTTTCTTCATACAGTTAGTGTAGAACCTGCAGCTGCTGCTGGTACCAAAGCATCTGTAATGTTTCCCTCAAAGTTTAGTTAAAGGTTAGTTCAGTCTGTTAAAGTTCTGCACCTATTCTGGTCCTCCTCAGGTCCTGGGTCCAGTACCAGTAGAGGGTCCAGTGCCAGTGGTGGGTCCAGTACCAGTGGAGGGTCCAGGTCTGGTAGCACTGGAGGATCCAGTACCAGTGGAGGGTCCAGTACCAGTACCAGTGAAGGGTCCAGGTTTGGTACCAGTGGAGGATCCAGTACCAGTGGAGGGTCCAGTACCAATGTAGGGTCCAGTGCCAGTGGAGGGTCCGGTACCAGTGGAGGGACCAGTACCGGTGGAGGATCCAGTACCAGTACTAGTGGAGGGTCTAGGATCAGTAACAGTGGAGGGTCCAGATTTGGTACCAGTGGAGGATCCAGTACCAGTACAGGGTCCAGGTCCAGTACCAGTGGAGGGTCCAGATTTGGTACCAGTGGAGGATCCAGTACCAGTGGAGGGTCCAGTACCAGTACCAGTACAGGGTCCAGGTCCAGTACCAGTGGAGGGTCCAGTGCCAGTGGAGGGTCCAGGTTCAGTACCAATGGTGGGTTGGGTACCAGTGGAGGTTCCAGGTCCAGTACCGGTGGAGGGTCCAGTACTAGTGGAGGGTCCAGTGCCAGTGGAGGGTCCAGGTTCAGTACCAGTGGAGGGTATAGTACCAGTGGAGGGTCCAGGTCCAGTACCAGTGGAGGGTCCAGACCCACTACCAGTGGAGAGTCCAGATCTCAGCAGAACGTATCTTCTGGGTCAGGTTCTGGCATCAGCAGACCTGGTCCTCCTCAGCCCCCACCCGGGTCCCACCCAGTCACCAGACCTGTACAGGCCGCTGGTTCTGGGACCACCACACCACAAAGACCAGAAGTCCACGTGGTCCAGCAGGTCCAACAACTCCAGCCTGAGACAAGACCAGCCCAAACAAAACCAGGACCAACCTCCACAGGGGTTCAAGGTATGGACTGGGGCAACTCAAACCCAGCTCAGTGTAGACTGGTCCAGGTGGATTCGGGTTGATTTATTGTGTGTCTGTGTGTTTGTTTTGTCGACAGGGATCAACCCTCACGCCGTCTCACCTGGAGGGGATGCTCCACCCACTCTGCCCCGCCCACAGAGCCCTAACCGTGGGGATGCTCTACCCACTCTGCCCCGCCCACAGAACCCTAACCGTGGGGATAGTCTGCCTACTCTCCCCCGCCCACAGAGCCCTAACCAGGGAAGGAGACCCCCTGTCCCTGCAACAGACCGGCCCAGCAGAGTCCAGAGTGAGTAGCTGACCACACCCACAAACCCACAGACCACACCCACAGAGGATATATTTATTCATTTGTCTTTAATGTCTGTGTGTGTGTGTGTGTGTGTGTGTGTGTGTGTGTGTGTGTGTGTGTGTTGTGTATTTCCAGTTGTGACACGAGCATGTGACAGCAGACCAGGTGTTTGTGGGCGTGGCCTCTGTGTGGATCATCCTGGAGGGAAACACACTTGTGTGTGTGATCATGGATTCCAGACCAACGCTGCAGGAACTACCTGCCAAGGTCAGAGAGTTAACACACACTTGGCAGTAATACTAGTATTACTGATACTGCTGTGTTACCAATAATACTACTATTAGTATTACTGGTAATACAGTAATACTAGTATTATCATTATTACTAGTGATACTGACATAATGACTGGTTAATGTCATTTGTATTGATGAGTGTGAAGTAAAGTGTGTGTGTGTGTGTGTGTGTTTATTTTTAGATGTTGATGAGTGTAAACAGAACGTGTGTCACAACGGTCACTGTGAAAACACACCAGGGAGTTACAGGTGTGTGTGTCGCCATGGTTACAAGCTGAACGGAAACACCTGTACAGGTTAGACATGAACACACACACACACACACACACACACACATACACACATACAGGTCTGGTCACACACTTGTACAGGGATGCCGTGTGTAAATGTGTATGTTTATATGTGTGTATTTCTGTGTGTGTGTGTGCCTTTGTGTGTAGATGTAGATGAGTGCGCAGAGCCTCTCCAGTGTCCTGCTCAAATGTGTGTCAACACTCAGGGTTCATATCGATGTGTTTCTTGTCAGTCTGGATATGAACTGAAGAACCGAGTCTGTACAGGTACACACAATGTACACAACACACACCTCGCCTCCTCCTACTCATACCTCATCTTTTCCACTTGACCTGCACTGCACCTGTGAGACATCTCTAATTAACCTTATTTAAGGGCTTTAGCTCACAGTGACTCATGCACGTTATGTTTTGTTATGCTTACTGTTTAGTTTTAGTTATTAAATATTTTCTCCCTTCAATACTGTTCATTTCAGTCCTCCATCCAATTTTATTATTATTTTATTACCGTATCACTTTATGTAGTTGCGACTGTAAATTTCTCCCGAAATTACCAAAAAGTATGTATTCCAAACCAACATGTTGTGTTGTGTATGTTTACCAAACTGTGTTCTGTCTATTTACTGAACCCTAACCCTACCCTAACTCATGCCCAGTAGTCCCTCATTTCTGATAGGTCCTACTCCTCTGGTAGTCCTCCCCTCTTTAATCATGTGTTTATTCTTTCACAGATGTAGATGAATGTCGGATGTCTCTCTGCTCTAACGGTCGCTGTGAAAACACACCTGGAAGTTACCGCTGTGTCTGTCGCCATGGTTACAAGCTCCTAAATGACACCTGCAGTGGTGAGTGAAAACCTTTATTTATATATATATATATATATATATATATATATATATATATATATATATATATATATATATATATATATATATATATAATGTGTATATCTTCTAAAACAATTATTAAACCACGTTTCTACGTGGGCTAAATTGTACACCTAAGTGTGTGTGTGTGTGTGTGTGTGTGTACAGATGTAGATGAGTGTGCTGAACCCTCTCAGTGTCCTGCTCAGATGTGTGTGAACACCATGGGGTCATATCGTTGTGTATCCTGTCGACCAGGATACACACTGACCAACAGACACTGTACAGGTACACACACAAACACACACACACACACACACACACACACATTCACCCACACACACTCACACTCTCACACTTTCTTACAGATATAAATGAGTGTCAGAGTTCAGACTCGTGTCCAGGTCAGGAATGTGTGAACACTGATGGGTCCTACAGATGTGTGTCCTGTAACCATGGATACCAGGCCATCAACGGGGTCTGTACAGGTAGGGGGATGGGACAGAGGGGGGGGAGAGGGGCAGCGATGACTAGGTGGTTGGGTGGGTGCTTGGTGAGTGTTTTGTGGGCGGAGCTTATCTAACAGACTCCTGTGAACCTGATTGTGTGTGTGTGTGTGTGTGTGTGTGTGTGTGTGTGTGTGTGAGAGAGAATGAACTCTGAAGGTTCATTCAGTTGTGAGTGTTTACCAGGAGAACCTGAACAGGTGGGTCTGGGACTGGTTCCGTTTCCTAATCCTGAGGCCCAGTCAATAGTTAATGTGAGCGACATATTTCTTTTCATAGTTTCAACATTGAACACAACTGAACGACCTATAAAATGTAATACAACGTTAGTGCAATAGGGGGCATTTGTTAGTCAGGTACAGTCTAGGAGAAGGTGGGGAGGGGGGGGGGGGCTCACAAGACAATATCAACATTACAAAGAATAACTAGAAAAGCACTCTGAATGTGCAGACCTCCACCAAGAGGCAGACCCTCACCCCACCCCCACCAAAATCTAATCACTTGTTGTAAATAAGACAGGAAACAAATAAAGACCAGCAGTAGTTTGCATTAATCTGCTGCATCAGAGTAAAGGAAATAGACCCAGGCACACACTGGGGTGACCTCAGTGATGGACACAGCCATGCAACCACAGCCACTGTCCTGGTGCTAACTCTAACCCTTGTGTTTCCTCAGACATCGACGAGTGTTCAGGCTCAGACGTGTGTTCTTCAGGTCAGTGTCTGAATCAACTTGGTTCCTACACCTGTGTTTGTTCATCCGGATTCACGCTCAATGCCAACGGAACCGCCTGCCTGGGTGAGTTAGCCCCGCCTCCAGCAACTGTCAACCAATCGCAGCCGCCAACACAAACATACAGTTTATGTCATGGTGTGCTGTGTCTCCACAGTAATCGCTCCATCTCTCTTGTGCGTGTTTGTGTGTAGATCTCCATGGTAACCTATGTGTGTTTGTGTGTAGATGTGGACGAGTGTGCGAAGTCAGGCGTGTGTGCAGATGGACGTTGTGTTAACACTGAAGGCTCCTTCAGGTGCCAGTGTCAGACGGGCTTCAGCACCAACCCAGAGGAGACCGCCTGTCTGGGTACAAACACAACAGACTACATCTGCAGGGGTCAAAGGTCACAATGAAGGCCCATGTAACCTTTGAATTCTTCATCTTACAGACATCCAATGAGCACCAAAATGCTGGTCTTTCGATTCTACATCTTGTGTGTACAGATTTTGATGTACGGTTGATCCAAGAGGTTAGGGGTCACTGGATCAATACCTAAAAAACTAAACTGTACAATAAAATAAAAAAATAGTGGAGTTGGTCCCAAAGTCCCTCCTTGGTCCTACAGTTGATCCATATCCCTATGTTTTGAGTCATATTTCAGAGGTCCCATTTGTCTTTAGCATTGAGGTAGCTGGGACATTCTGCCTCTTTGGGTGGAATTGCCTCTGATGGACACTTGCGATAATTGCTTCAGACAGAGAGGAAGAATTTGCAGAATTTGTGCTGCCCATAATGCTTTGCACCACCCATAATGCTTTGCGAATACTTCCAGCCACGTAACATATGGTCAACATGTCAACAGGAGCTGGAAAAGAATCACACAAATGTACATTTTCTTTTCAAATAACTGCGATCGTCTTTGCAAATCTGATGATACATCTGAGTTTATCACAAACAAAAACATACGTTGAGTTAAAATTCTGCCTTGTTATATTTGACCTCATCACTTATTGCTGACATACGTGTCCAGTTGTGTTAATTAAAAATCCCTAGCACTTTCGACTCCATTCCAGAGTGGACTCCAAAACTAGTGGTAGTTGCCAAAGAGGGACTTTGGGACAGAACCTTATACTGACTCAACTCACTCTGATGTTTCCATTACAAAAAAGGACACGGACCCATAGTATCTGTACAATTTTTTTTTTTAAAATGTGATAGTGGTACTCATTTTTTGGAATCTGGTACTGGTACTAGTTTTTTGGCATCACTCTGCCCAGGTTCCCAACCAAAAGGTAAAGTATAAACCCTGCAGACACTGATTGGAAGACAGTTGTCTATGGGACTCCACCCTTTTACAAAATAGAGATGTGGAAGTTGACAGTAAATATAGTAGAACATTAATCCAGAGATCTTTTTTAGAGGGTGATGTCCATTAATAACTAAAAGGTTTTTGTTCTTAACTGTTCTTGTTGGGTCTGGTACCACTTGTTCCATGTGTTTCCTCTTTGTATTGACAGATGTTGATGAGTGTGTGTCCTCCAGCGGGTCGGTATGTGGGTCACAACGATGCGAGAACACCATCGGGTCCTTTCACTGCCTGACGTCATGTGACCCTGGGTATCAGGTGTCACAAAGTGGCACCTGTGTAGGTCAGTCTTACCCCCCCACACACACATACACAGTTTGTTTGCACATCCACATAAATGAGGAAAAGGTGTGTGTATGTGATGTTCACACAGTTGTGTGTTTCTGTCAGATGTGAATGAGTGTTCCAATAAGACAGTGTGCGGCGCACATGCTTTCTGCCAGAACCTGATCGGAACATATGTGTGCGTGTGCGACCAAGGCTTCACTGCCACTGCTGACGGAAAGGCCTGTGTGGGTACGAGTCCACCCACATACATGCACAAACACACACACACACACGCACATACATGCACAAACACACACACACACACGCACAAACACACACACATACATGCACAAACACACACACACACACACACATACAAATACAAACACACACACACACACACACACACATACATGCACAAACACACACACACATACATACACAAACACACACACACACACACACATTCATGCACAAACACAAACACAAACACACATGCACAAACACAAACACAAACACACACACACACATACATACACAAACACACACACACACACACATATACATGCACAAACACACACACATACATGCACAAACACACACACACACACACACATACAGGCACAAACACACACACACACACACACACATACAGGCACAAACACACACACACACACATACATGCACAAACACACACACATACATGCATAAACACACACACACATGCATGCACAAACACACACACACATACATGCATGCACAAACACACACACATACATGCATAAACACACACACACATATATATGCACAAACACACACACACACATACATGCACAAACACACACCTATACATGCACACAACTGTTTTTTTTATTTTTACAGTACCAGACAGTGTTTATGTTTGTTTGTGTTTATATTTATATTTGTTTATTGTTGTGTTTATATTTGTGCATATGTGTTTGTTTATGTTTTTTTGCAGATGAAGATGAGTGTGTGTCTCTACCAGACGTGTGTGGTTCTGCTCGTTGTGAAAATGTCGAAGGTTCGTTCATGTGTGAGTGCGAACAAGTGGGTGAAGAGTACGACAACACGGCCAGGAAGTGCATCAGTGCTGCACTAGCAGGTAACTGCACTAGCAGGTAGCTGCATTAGCAGGGAACTGTGTTAGCAGGTAACTAGGTAACTGTGCTAGCAAGTAACTGCGTTAGCAAATACCTGTGCTAGCAGGTAAATAGGTTACTGTGCTAGCAAGTAACTGTGCTAGCAGGTAACTGTGTTAGCAGGTAACTAGGTAAGTGCACTAGCAGGTAACTAGGGAACTGCACTAGCAGGTAACCACCACCTGAAGACAAGCAGAGGTGGGGTATATGGATGACCCAAAGGAGCAGGTTTTTTAATTTTAACTTCAAAAACAACAGATTTTTATTGAATACCTGAGTTTTGTCATTGAACTAAAGTATTGAATAAATTGTGTTTTGTTTTTTGTCCACCCATAGGGACAACCCTCTCCTCTTCCTCCTCATCCTCCTCATCCTCCTCTTCATTCCATGCCAGTGTGGTGGAGATGATGCTGCCCCCTCTCCCAGCTGCTCGCCCTGGGGAACTGAGGGAGTGTTACTACAACCTGATGGAGCGTGGCACCTGTAGCTTATTAGCTACTAACAGCAGTCAGCAGGAGTGCTGCTGCACTGTAGGGGAGGCCTGGGGACTGGGCTGCCAGTACCACGCCTGTCCCCCCTTGGACACAGGTCAGACACCCCCCTGCCCCCTCCCCCTAACCCTCACCCACCCACACCTTATTACCCCCTCACACTTTAACCTTCACACTCAGCACCTTACAGATCTGTTAAAGGGGAAATGTTGAAAAGAAGTTACTATACCCCTGCCCAATGGGGGGGGGGGGGGTATATAGGTATATAGATAGGTATATAGTATATATAGGCGGTACACAGGGATAATGTGTGTGTGTGTGTATGTGTATATATATATATATATATATATATATATATATATATATATATAAAACTAAAAATGTTGTTTTGAAGCTGAATTTGTTTCCTGTTTGTTTCTACAGCTGACTTTCTAAGTCTGTGTCCGAATGGGCGAGGATACGTGAGCGCTGGAGCCTTCAGCTACAGAGGTACAACTACTACCGTAGTACCATGTACTAATGGTCAGGTGCCACTGAAAACATGTGTTTCCACATAAACATGTTTTTGTTTTTGTTTTCAGATGTGGATGAATGTAAACGTTTCCATCCAGAAGTTTGTAAAAATGGTGTTTGTGTCAACAACATCCCTGGGTACAACTGTTACTGTTCCAGTGGATATGTTTACAACAAAACGCTGTTAGAGTGTGTGGGTGAGGACACACAAACAAACAAATACTAACGCACAAACAAACATTTGTAAACATCTGTAACACACCTGTAAACACCTGTCCATATCTGTAAATCTCTGTAAACATCTGTAAATATGTTTGTGTCTCAGATCATGATGAGTGTGAGGAGGAGATGTGCACTGGAGGCGTGTGCGTGAACACAGTAGGCTCGTATTACTGCAGCTGTCCCCACCCCCTGGTCCTGGACGACACCCAGAGGAACTGCGTTAACTCCTCACACCTGACCGTGGGTAAGATGCTCAGGACTGGGTCACCATGGTAACCACGGCAATCCACAGGTCAAGTTGAGGTGTTTTATGACTCATGCCGTGTGTTACAGATGAGAACCTGTCGCTGTGTTGGCAGCACGTCACTGCAGACCTGGTGTGTCAGAGTCCGCTCCTTGGCGCTCAGTTCACCTTCATGGACTGCTGCTGTTTATATGGTGATGGGTGGGGGATGGAGTGTGCGCTTTGCCCCACCACCGACTCAGGTTTGGAATTGAAACCTTTATTTAAACCACTGACATTGGGCAACACACACACACACAGATACATGTATACACACACTTTCACACCCCCCCACTCTCTCTCTCTCTTGTTTTGCAGATGATTATGCCTCCCTCTGCAGTTCAGTTCTTTCTCTTATCCCAGACTTACCTGGACCAGGGGCAGGAGGGGAAGGAGGTAGTAACATTAGTCTGATGTTCATGATAAGAATAACTTAACTCTATTCACTAGTTACAATATTTACTTAATACTAAAATGTAAAATGTACTTATGTTTAGTGATCATTACTAATATGTACTTACTAATATTTATTTATATTTACTGAGCTTTGCAAGAATGTCCTGATAAGAAACCACCCCCTCTCCTGCCCCTACTTCTCCTCCTCAGCTCCTCCCTACTTCCCACCCCCTTCATTCCCTTTCTCTCCAGACTATGACGATTACTCTCCAGGGGGGGGCAGCCGATCCACCTTGAGAGGGAGGACCCCCCCCACATACAGGCTTCCAGACAGAACCTATGGCAGAACTGAGTACAGGTGGGCAGGGTTTACACTGAGTACAGATGGGCGGGGCTTACATGTTTAATCATGAATCCTTATAATTTCTGTTGTTTCCTCTTTGTGTCGTATAAATGTCGTATTTCTATATCAAAATCTGAAATAATCATCTGAGGTTTCATGTGTCCACAAGAGGGCGTAATGACTTACTTCTTACTAAGAACCATGAAGACACAACTGTTAAAGGCTGCAGCTAAAACATCCATAGATTAACGTAACTGTGCATGCATCAGCTGATAGTTTACATTATAGCTCTGTTAGCTTAGCTCTGTTACTGTATCTCTGTTAGCCCAGCTCTATTAGCTCGGCTCTGTTAGCTTAGCTCTTCACGGTGGGCTCACAGGGGTCTGGGTCAGCTCCTAAATGGACTAACTGTTAGCATCTCAGTGATGGTTTTTCTGTTACAGTTCCTTTTTGTTTGTTTCTTTTAGTAAAAGTTACATGAGTTACTTTTTTCTTTTAGTGATGGTTACTACACTGAAGGAGACTACGGACCTCCTCCAGGTGGAGCCAGGCCTCCTCGCCTCCCCTTCGGGGCCCGGCCTCCTCCTCCCTCCCGACCTGATGGAGCTCCTCTGAGTCTGGCCCCATTGCCTGGAGCTCCTTATGACGAGCAGGAGGAGGAGGAGGAGGAGGAGACATGGGGACTTGGGCCTCCCTTCCCTCCATTCAGTGACAGAAGAGGAGGAGCAGGAGGAGGGGCAGCTCCAAGGAGGGTGTACGAAAGTGAGTAAACTCATGTAGGAGGAGAAGGATGGGGATAGAGGAGGAGCAGCAGTAGGAAGAGGAGCAGTAGGAGGTGGCTACCCAGGTGTCTGTTCTGATTTCAGGTCAGTTTCTCGGTGCAGCAGAGGATTGTGGGATACTTCATGGCTGTGAAAATGGCAGGTGTATTCGTGTTGCTGAGGGTTACACCTGTGACTGTTACCATGGATACGAATTGGACATGACCTCCATGACTTGCACAGGTAAGTACCTGCACCAAAAAAAGTATATATATATATATATATATATATATATATATATATATATATATATATATATATATATACATATATATATACACTGTATTTTCATGTATCTATTTATGTATTTTTATTTCAAATATAAAGGACTGTGTGTGTTTTCACATATTTTGTCTGTTTATTTCTTTCAGATATAAACGAATGTGACGCTATTGTGAGTCTGGAGTTTCCATGTGTAAACGCTCGTTGTGTAAACACAGATGGATCGTTTCGCTGCGTCTGTAGAAGAGGATACGTCCTGTCACACAGACCCAACCACTGTGTAGCAGCATAGACCTGGACTGGATTGGACTGGACTGCACATGACCAAACTGCACTGGACTGGACCTGACCGAACCAGACCAGACTGGACTGGACCAGACTTAACTAAACCTAGGATGCTTTAGACCAGACTAAACAGGTGTGGACTCCATAAAGGTAGACTGGGCTGGACTTGGACCAAACTGGGCTGGGTTTACTAAGTACTAATTCAAATTAGACCAGACTAAAGTAGAACTGACCCAAGTAACATGTAATGGACCCAAATACTAGACCAAAATACCAAACCCAAACACTGGACCAAAATATTGAACCCAAACACCGGACCCAAATACTGGACCAAAACCACATCACATTGCACTAAAACTAGAAAAATTAGACCAGAGCCAGCGTTCTGTGGTTCCACTTTAACTAGACATAGACTGGCTCCAGGGTTCTGAAAAAGAATATTTATGTAATAAATCCAGGTCTTTCATAAACCAAATGAAATGTATATGTGTGGCACACTCTCACTACGTCACTCTAACATTCTGGAAGGCTCTAGAAGGTTGTGGAAGGTTCTGCTGTAAAGGACTGTCCCACTGTGAAAGTTTCAGTCAAAGGAAACATGTTAGTTTTCAATAATAAAAAAAAAAAACAGAAGTAAAACACATACATAGAGCCCAGATACTTTTTTTAACCTTTGACCTGAAATGGAATGTTCATGCCAGCTGTTCTGATCCCAAATGTAAACAGTTATTTGGATTATTATTATTAATAATAATAACAATAATTATAATGATAAATACAACAAAACAAGATGAAAGAGGAAATATTATTTCACTTTATGCAAATGAAGAATAAATGTAAATGTAATTTTTTTAATTTCTGTTTCTAATGTTAGCAAACAGTGGTTAAGCTAACATCTTATAGCATGTAATTTCATTTAGCCTAAATAATGTTCAAAGCTATCGCACAAGTGTTTTTCTTTTCTTAACCTCATAATTTTTATATTTCTGTTTTAACTATGAAACAAGCAGCTAAAGTTATCATGATAACTGTTTGAGCTATTAACACACAGGCTAAAAATAAACTGAAGAAGTAAAACATAGTTTGTTTTGGAACTGAAATACTCAAACAAAGACAAGGTGGTTCCAGCCACAAGGTTCAAACTTAGTTTATTTGTACCCATAGCTAAACACTCCCCACCCCTCAAGCACAACAAACCCCTCCTCCTCGCAAACATTTTTCCTCATTTGCCCTATCCCTGATCACTGTGAAAACACACTTTTGGTGACTGTGACCTTGACCTTTGACCTACATTTACCAAAATCTACTGG